>CM076571.1:474678229-474735807 GCA_034641835.2 Pinus albicaulis
CTTTGAAGCTCAAAATGAGGTGTTAGGCTAGGTATGAAGTACAGAGGGGTTTTAAATGATTTGGTTGAAGGGTTGCTGGGTTGGTTAGGAGATCATGGACTGGGGAAGAAATGGGAGAAAAGGAACAAAGCAGCAGGATGTTTCAGCAAGGAGACTTGGCCAAGACCGTGCCATCCATTGGGCTATGGAGTCATGAAAGGAAATTACATGCAACCACTAGCCAAGGCTTTCAAAGGGCACATCATCTAATACTAAATGATCTTTAGACTAGATGGTGAGGTGGAACATTAAGGAGAGAAAGTGGAAGAAGGAAAGACAACCAGCTTTCTGTCTATACCTCCATAGATCAGTCAGTGTAACTATTTAACTCCAAACCTATCACTGACATACCAAGGCAAAATTTCTCAAAGAGACAATGGGGCTACTTATAGATCGGACCAGAGGTCATTTAACTCCAGGTCTGCTTTAGCAACTCCAAGAGAAAAACAGAGATGATATTACAAAGAAACATCTAAGAAGCAAACCCCCAAGTTCATACATCAGCCAGCAGGCAATAACATCCGCTGCACTGGTTAAACCCGTGAACCCACTCTTAGACAGCACATAGGGCGGAAAACATAAAGGTAGGGGGAGCAGATAGCATAGGGCACCTAACAAGGGTGAATCCTATACCATTATTATGATGCCTACCAGCATAACATGAAACAATATGGAAATGTAATAAACAGAGTAAGAAAACATCACCTATAGTAATAGACCAGGATCCTGTGAAAAGTGCTTTGATTAATAGATGCAAAACCAGTCATGTACAATAAGCTCAATGGCTGATATAGTCCAGACTTCTCCTCCCAGCCTATTACATACAACTACTTTTCTACTCCCTCCCACGACTATTCTAACAGTCAAATGAATCCCTCTAATAGAAACTACTAGCAACCGAACAACAACCTTTGCAATTCATTTGAATCTGAAGAAGAGAGAAATAAAAGATAGACAATTAATTAATCTCATTAAGAGCGTAATCGGTGGAAGTGTCCACGCCCATACCGCTAATGGTTCATGGCTCGTATGTACTCGTAACTGTCTGATCTCCGTCAAATGAATCGACTTTGACATTTCTTTGAAGTCCTTTCTGGTGCTTGGAGCTCTGTGCTGCCATTCTGGAATAAATGAATTAAAGAAAGTTCGTAAGGCCACTCCATACCTCCATTACTGCTGCACAGACAGTCTGTAAAAGCTCTGTCAGTATATTCAATCATTTCAGGGCTCGAGGATATATGGGGGCGTTGTAGGTAGATGTCTGTCCTGGAGAAAACGCTCTGCTGGAATTCACACAGATAAGACTTGTTGTGTGTGCATTAGCCTTCAACTGCGTCCTGGTCCTTTGAATACGGGGCAAAACATTTAATTTCATTAATAACAGGCACCAACCCCCTTTGAATTCCTTCTGCTGGTCGCTAGCAATGCTGAACTGGCCATCTATGTACTACCTAAACACTTTAAAATATATCTGTTTAAAATCCGGGCAGTGGTGGCGGAATGCTGTGGAGGCGGTGGAATGGTGGCGGAAGAGTGGAGAAGGGTGGAAAGAACACAGAGCAGCGGAGAAATGATCAAAACTGTAAAGGCCCAAAGGTCGAACACTTGGGCGTAATACAAAGGAAAACACGAAAACAATGGAGCGGAAGCCGTGGAGGTGGGACCCAGCGGAGGCGGAGGGCGATTAAACCTGAGCCGTCAGATCCGGGAGGAGACGGACGGCGGAGATGCAATCGGAGGATCACAATCGCAAGGGCACAAAAAGGAGACACTCACAAACATCCGATTGCGATCGACAGGGGAGAGCGATAGCCGTTGGATCGTGAAACAAAAGAACGGACAAGATCAAATCGGAGGATGGAGGGAAGGCTTGCGAACAGTGATCGGAAGGAATGACGCGATTGAGCGCTGGCCATCGATCGCGAGGAGGAACGGACGGCGGGGATGAAATCGGAAGGGCAGAGGGGAAAGCATGCGATTGTGCGATAGCTGTTGGATCATGCAACAGATGGACGGCTATGATGCAATTGGAGGATCTCAATCGGGGTGGCACCATTGGGCTTTGCGATTGCGATTGGGAATGGGAAAGCGATTGAGCGCTGGCCGTCCGATCTGGGGGAGGAATGGACGGTGGGGATTTAATCGGGGGGAACGCGGAAAGACTTGCGATCGGCGATCGGGTGGAGGTTGCGATTGGCGCAGGACCGTTGATCTGCGGGAGGATGAACGGTCGGGATTAAATCGGAGGACGGAGGAAAGAGCATGCGATTGCGATCGGAGGTCGGGATGCGATTGAGCGCTGACCGTCTGATCGGGGATCAGATCAATGGTTCAGATGTAATCGGTGGGACAGAGCGATCGGGGGATCGGAAGACAGGGTGCGATTAGCGGAGGACCGTCGGATCGCGGGTTGGGATGAACGGCTGGGATTAAATCGGAGCTCGGGTGAAAGACTTGCGATTGATCGGGGGGTGTCACTTGAATTTTTCGATTGCGATTGAGCCGAGTCTTGCGATTAGCGCTCCACCATCGATCTAAGGGACAGATCAACGGTGAGGAATGTGTCGCGGGCATATTGTAATAAAACAATCGCATCAGGGGTTTACGCTGTTACAAAGGATTTACACCCGCCCGATGCTCCGATTGCGATTGGCGCTCGGGACTTAAGCGCTTGGTCCTGGCGCCTGGGCACATGTGGGGAAGTGGTTTGAGATGAGTTACGGGAAAGGGGCTAGGCCTTTTAATAAGGTCGTAAAGTGGGTTTTTAACCCCTTTTAATGGATTTTGAAGGTGAAGGAGGGGAACGATAGAGGGGAAAAAGGGGGAAGAAAGCTAAACAAAGGGTAGGGGAAGAAATTAAAGGGGATTTTGGGAGGATTTGGGGGGTAATTGGGGAAATAGAAGGGGAGAAAAGGGGGAATAAAAAGAGGTTAAATGAGGGAAAAATAAAGGGGAAAGGAGGCCTTTGGGCATTTCTTCACATAACAGAGAGGCTTTATAAGGGAAATCAGCAGAGGGAATTTGATCAAAGGATAAAAGGCACATAGAGGCTTCAAGGAGACTGCGTTTTTAGAGGAAATGCATTCCTTGAAGACTCATCAATGACTTAGCCCCCTATTTTCTTGTCAAAAATTTCATTATTCACTGGGTCAGTTATTCCACATGGGGATGGCTTCTTCTTGAAGGAGTCAAGAATTCGGAAATTGATCTCTTGGTGTAGGCCAGATGCCTGCTGCTTGAACCATCCTTTTCTTTCCTTGATCAGCTGCCACAAACTATGAAGACAACATATCAGCAATAAAATTCTCCCACACAACTACCTACCCACACTATAGTCCTAACATTTTTTCTTCTTGGGTGCATTTGGACTTGCAGACCCTTTACATCATTAACTTTTCAAACAGGAAAAATAAACCTATTCTACCTCTACCCTTATTACTCCATGAGACCAGATTAGACTGTTGGCCTCATATGTTTCTCTACCTACACTACTACCTGCTAGGATTGGACTGTCTAGCAGGTTTCTTCTCTACATTCTAAGACAGAAATTTAAACAACTAACTACATGCTCATAGGCTGAGCTTTATTGAACTTTCCTACCTACCCTACCCTAACCGAAAATCTCTGATGTTCTAGGTGATATGATAAAGCCAATACAACCAGTCAAGTAGTAGTGAAAAAGGATATGAGCACTGGCTGCCTGTTAGAGATAACCACAGGGCGCTCTGCATGTGGTTCTTCAAAACTGTGGTCACCATCAGTAGTGACCATTCCTGATGAATCTGGCCCGTGCTAAGGATCAATGCTGGAGCGTTCGAGAATATCAGGGCCTCCATGTACTCTGCCACAGGATCCACGAACATTTGATGTATGCTTTCTTCTTTCTGGCCTGCCATGATTGGTAGGCTGTCTATGTCCTGGGCAACTTCGATTATTGCATCTTCCACTGCATCTTCGGTGTGGCTCATGAAAACCGGATCTTCTTCTTCTTGTATTTTGAAGAGCAGCGGAATTCCTTCTCTTTTAGGGGGCGGGAGACTTTCCAAGAATGCTCTGGGGTCTCTGAACTCGTATGATTTCTCTTGTGAGCTCAAAAGCTCGAGCTCAGCTTCATACCTCTCAACCACCAAGTCGAGAAACATCCTCTTAAGCGCGGGAAGAGCATTGAATATTGAGCTGAGAGGGACAATCTTTGGAAGGTTCTCCCATTGAGTTTTTGCCAGTACACTCGCTATTCCACTCCGGAACTCTGCTATGAGTTTCGGATCTATTTCCACACATTGTACGGAGTCCTCTATTAGCGAAGTGACTGGATCTTTGGCATGGATGATGTTGTACTGCGACATGGTCTCCCAGTGGAGTCTTATGTGAAACCACAAATAATCAGTGGCCAGCTGATTACCAGTGGAGTCTTTTTATCATTCAAGAACTGTGGAGTCGCCAGGTGGATGATTCACAACTTACTGTCCACCACAGTGGTTTACCAAATCAAAGTTGACTGATCTGATCCCCAGTGGAGTCGCCATTATGTTGGGGTTCCCATGTTTTGGCAGATTTTGCAATACCAAAAGATGAGACAACATCAAACCACTTTGGGGCCCTAGGATCTAGCCCTCCTGGACCCGGAGAGGGATCTCTCCAAATAGATCAAAGAATGATGTCTCTTTGAAGCTCAAAATGAGGTGTTAGGCTAGGTATGAAGCACAGAGGGGGGTTTTAAATAATTTGGTTGAAGGGTTGCTGGGTTGGTGACGAGATCATGGACTGAGAAAACAGTGGGAGGAAAGGAACAAAACAGCAGGATATTTCAGCAGAGAGGATGGGCCAAGACCGTGCCATCCATTGGGCTATGGAGTCATGAGAGGGAATTACTTGCAAAAAATAGCCAAGGCTTCCAAAGGGAAATTCATCTAATACTAAAGGATCTTTAGACTAGATGGTGAGGTGGAACATTAAGGAGAGAAAGTGGAAGAAGGAAAGACAACCAGTTTTCTGTCTATAGATCAGGTCAGAGGTCATTTAACTCCAGACCTGCTTGGACATACTCAAAGGCAGCTCTCAAAGAGACAAAGGGGCAGCTTATAGATCAGACCAGAGGTCATTTAACTCCAGATCTTCTTTAGCAACTCCAAGGGAAAAACAGAGATAAGATTACAAAGAAACATCTAAGAAGCAAACCCCCAAGTTCATACATCAGCCAGCAGGCAATAACATCCACTGCACTGGTTAAACTCCACGAATTTACTCTTAGATACACATGAAGCAGAACCATAAAGGTAGGGAGAGCAGACAACATAGGGCACCTAACACGGGTGAATCCTATACCATTATTCTGATGCCTACCAGCAGAACATGAAACAGTATGAAAATGTAAATAACAGAGTTAAGAAAAACATCACCAATAGTAATAGACCAGGATCCTGTGAAAAGTGCTTTGATTAATTGATGCAAAACCAGTCATGTACAATATGGCTCAATGGCTAATACAGTCCCAACTTCTCCTCCCAGCCTATTACATACAAACTACTCTGCAACTTCCTCCCAAGGCTGTTCTAACAGTCAAACTGAATCCCTCTAACAGCAGATGCCCAGCAAGGCAACAACAACCTTTACAATTCGTTTCTGGGAATTCTTATAGGAGAAGAGAGAAAACAGAGGTAGATAGACAATTAATCAATCTCATTAAGATAGAATCGGCGGAAGTGTCCACGCCCATACTGCTTAATGGCTCTGCGGCTCTGTATGTACTCTGTAATCTGGTTTGGAGATCTCTGTCAGGCCGGAAAATTGATCTCGGATATTTCTTTGAAGTCCTTTCTGGTGCTTGGAGCTTTGCGCTGCCATTCTAGAATAAATGAACTGGATGAAAGTCTGCAAGGCCGCTCCATACCTCCGTAACTGCTGCCTGACTATCTTAAATGGGTCTCAGACAGTGCAATTAATCTTTTCAGGGCTCGAGGAGGCATGGAGATTGCTGTAGGTAGATGTCTGTCCTGGAGAAAACGCTCTGCTGGAATACACACAGATAAGACTTGTTGTGTGTGCATTAGTCTTCAACTGCGCCCTGGTCCTTTGAATACGGGGAAAAACATTTAATTTCATTAATAACAGGCACCAACCCCCTTTGAATTCCTTCTGCTGGTCGCTGGCAATGCTGAACTGGCCATCTCTGTACTACCTGCATAATGAAATGAACTGTTACAAGCCCGGGTAGAGGTGGCGAAGAAATGCTGTGGAGGCGGTGGAATGGTGGCGGAAGAGTGGAGAAGGGTGGAAAGAACACAGAGCAGCGGAGAAATGATCAAAACTGTAAAGGCCCAAAGGTCGAACACTTGTGCATAATACAAAGGAAAACACGAAAGCAATGGAGCAGAAGCCGTGGAGGTGGGACCCAACGGAGGCGGAGGGCGATTAAACCTGAGCCGTCAGATCCGGGAGGATACGGACGGCGGAGATGCAATCGGAGGATCACAATCGAAAGGGAAAAAAAAGGAGACACTCACAAACCTCCGATTGTGATCGACAAGGGAGAGTGATAGCCGTTGGATCGTGAAACAAACGAACGGACGAGATCAAATCGGAGGACGGAGGGAAGGCTTGCGAACAGTGATCGGAAGGAATGACGCGATTGAGCGCTGGCCATCGATCGCGAGGAGGAACGAACGGCGGGGATGAAATCGGAAGGGCAGAGGGGAAAGCATGCAATTGTGCAATAGCCGTTGGATCATGCAACAGATGGACGGCTATGATGCAATCGGAGGATCTCAATTGGGGCGGCACCATTGGGCTTTGCGATTGCGATTGGGAATGGGAAAGCGATTGAGCGCTGACCGTCGATCTGGGGGAGGAATGGACGGTGGGGATTTAATCGGGGGGAACGCGGAAAGACTTGCGATCGGCGATCGGGTGGAGGTTGCGATTGGCGCAGGACCGTTGATCTGCGGGAGGATGAACGGTCGGGATTAAATCGGAGGACGGAGGAAAGAGCATGCGATTGCGATCGGAGGTCGGGATGCGATTGAGCGCTGACCGTCTGATCGGGGATCAGATCAATGGTTCAGATGTAATCGGTGGGACAGAGCGATCGGGGGATCGGAAGACAGGGTGCGATTAGCGGAGGACCGTCGGATCGCGGGTTGGGATGAACGGCTGGGATTAAATCGGAGCTCGGGTGAAAGACTTGCGATTGATCGGGGGGTGTCACTTGAATTTTTCGATTGCGATTGAGCCGAGTCTTGCGATTAGCGCTCCACCATCGATCTAAGGGACAGATCAACGGTGAGGAATGTGTCGCGGGCATATTGTAATAAAACAATCGCATCAGGGGTTTACGCTGTTACAAAGGATTTACACCCGCCCGATGCTCCGATTGCGATTGGCGCTCGGGACTTAAGCGCTTGGTCCTGGCGCCTGGGCACATGTGGGGAAGTGGTTTGAGATGAGTTACGGGAAAGGGGCTAGGCCTTTTAATAAGGTCGTAAAGTGGGTTTTTAACCCCTTTTAATGGATTTTGAAGGTGAAGGAGGGGAACGATAGAGGGGAAAAAGGGGGAAGAAAGCTAAACAAAGGGTAGGGGAAGAAATTAAAGGGGATTTTGGGAGGATTTGGGGGGTAATTGGGGAAATAGAAGGGGAGAAAAGGGGGAATAAAAAGAGGTTAAATGAGGGAAAAATAAAGGGGAAAGGAGGCCTTTGGGCATTTCTTCACATAACAGAGAGGCTTTATAAGGGAAATCAGCAGAGGGAATTTGATCAAAGGATAAAAGGCACATAGAGGCTTCAAGGAGACTGCGTTTTTAGAGGAAATGCATTCCTTGAAGACTCATCAATGACTTAGCCCCCTATTTTCTTGTCAAAAATTTCATAGGGGGGCTAACAGTACCTCCACTTTGTATCTTAAAAGTGGATTCTGAGGAGGACGGAATGTACTGGCAGCTGCAGCAAGAGAGTCTTCTATTCTGTTTTCCTCCCGGGGCATGAACTGTATGTTAAATGCTGAGAAGAAATTTTCTATCATGTCCCACACTTCGTTTCTATAAGCTCTCAGCCGTGGATGCTTAGTTTGGCATTGATTTTTTATTTTCCTTACCACCAGCTCAGAGTCTCCCATGACTTTTAGACTTTGGATGCCCATGTTTCCAGCTGTCTGCAATCCCAATAATAGTGCCTCATATTCAGCTACATTATTTGTAGCCTCATATTCCAATTTAAAGGACAGTGCCACCCATTTTCCTGTAGGAGAGATTAATAACACCCCAGCTCCATTGCCTTCCCTTGAATTTGCGCCATCAAAATGTAAAGTCCAAATTTCTGATTCCTGAACTTCTTTAGGCTGCTCAGCTTGGATTTGACCAAAAAGGGGCTCATGAGCATAATTTTGATTTTCTTCTAACATTAAACATGAGAAGTCTCCCTCTTTGTTATACACTGGGGAATTCTCTGAGCAGTCGGCCTTGGTTACCATTTTAACAAATCTAGTCTCCCTGTATAACCTCCTCTCCTATTCTCCAAAGACTGGGATAGTAGCATATGTTAAATCCAATTTGATTGACCCACCAATTTTTGTACCCCAGGACCTTGACAGCAGCATGCCAAAGCGAGTTGGGATATCAGCAACCACAATGTCCATGACCACACTCTTTGCTGGGATTTGAGCCAAATTGACCACTAAATATTTAATCATTCCCAAACATTTAACTTTTAGAATCAAATGAATATAGGTCTTTGTATGGTCTTGTAATTTTCAATCCTAGTTGTTCCATGATAGACAGAGGCATAAGATTATGGGAAGCTCCATAATCTAGCATACAATTGTGTAACAGCAGGTCAAGGATAACTAGGGAGACATAAAAAGGAGGAGTAGAAGGATCTATCTCCTCGACATGTGGGCCAAAGACTACCATGGGTCTTTCTTCTTGAAGGTTTAAACTGTTAGGTACAATTGGTATTTCAGGAGGAAGCATGAAAGAAGTAACTTGAGACTGATATACAAGCTGTTTTAATAGTTCGGTCACGGGGACTGGAATCTTAATTTTCTCAAGTTATTTTTGCAGATTGAAAGCAGGTGGAGGCTTTTCTATCACTATTTATTTTGACTCTTTATTTTCAGCTAAATATTTAACTTCTTTTGACACTGACTCAGCATTAGGAGGACTGACTATTTTTGAAGAAGAAGGAATCTGATCACTAGGCTGCAAGGGAGCACTTAGAGGAATCTTACCTTTTTCTATGTTTCTCTTTGTTGCTGATTCCTTCTGAGCAGGTGCTTCTTTCTGAGGTGGCTCCTCTTCTTGTCCTTGAGTTCGGGTCCTCTTCCTTGAAGACCTGAGATCATATTTTACATTGAATTTTGCTTGCATGAAATCAGCAAATTGCTTACAATAATGGTCAATCTCTGATTCTTCTTCTTCGTCTTGCAATGGGCACTCTATATCATCATTATTTGAAAAAGCTAGATTTGAATCTTCTAATTGATAAGTGGCATCTTCATTGGAGTCATCTGCTGGACCTTCCAAGTACAAGGGATGTGGTACCTGATCTTGTTGTTCCTTTTCTTCTCTCGGCAATATCTGCAATGGTGGTCTTCTATACTGGGGATTGTATCCTTTGTTTGGAGCATTATAGAAATTCTTGGGAGCTGCACTTTTAGCTTCCAGTTCAAGCTTGACCATCTTCTTTATCATCTTTCTTATTTCATCCATCTTGTCTGAATCTTTATCTTGATTAGAGGTGGAAACCTCTTCTTTGCCTCTCCTCCTAGTATCTTGTTCAACTTTTCCTTTTAATTTCCTAGTGGAGGCAAAGTTTGCTTCCAACTCCAGAGCATCTGACTGAGCATCATCTAAAGTGACAGGTTTTCTTTCTCTCAATGAGAATCCAAAGTCAAAATCAAAGGCTGCTATAAAAATTATCTTTGCAGCAGCTTCATGGGGCTTCATTTCAGGAGGCAGGCTGAAATATAACTTATTAAATCTTTTAATAAACTCTAACACTCCTTCATTATACTTCTTCTTCATAGTATTGAACTCAGTAAGACACTGACCATGATATTTCTTTTCTCCCCACTTTCTGAGAAAAATATTCTCCATCACATCCCAGGTGGTCACCGAACGGTTTCCCAATGTCTTGAACCATTTTCTGGCTTCACCCTCCAAAGATTGTACAAATAATCTCAAGACCACGTCCAAATGTTCAACATTTAAATTTTCTGCAAAAGAGCAGAAGGTCTCAAGATGTCTCTGAGCATCAATTTCATTTTCACCATTGAATCTCGGCAGAATCTTCAAGTAATCCTGAGGCATATCATTTAGCACTTGGGGTAAGGCCAGTGGAGCATATTTTTTCAATAGAAAAGCAGGAACATTTTCCATTAGAGGGGGTGGGGGTTGTGCAACAGTCTGAGATACAAATGAAGGAAGAGAAGTAGGAGGAAGTGGAGTATGTATAACAATGGGAATATATTGTATGGAGGCCTGAGGCGTAGCTGGGAATATTTCACGGTTAACAGCAGCTACTTCTGTGACTTCTTCAATTTCCTCAGCCTCAGGAGTAGGATGAGAATCTTCTTCAATCCAGGAACTTCCTCTACGTGGATTTTCTGAGTAAAATTCGGGATTTTCTGTTCTAATTTCTTAAGAAGAAGAGGGCGGATAATCTTCAACGGAATATTCAGGGCTTTCAGCACGAACTGACTTCCTCTCCTTCCAAAATCTTTTATGAATAATCTTCTCTGGGTCAGACACGTAAGGTATCTTCGACTGAGATGTATCTGACCTCAAATGTGGCTTGCGAGGAGCCAGGACTACCGATAAATTTATCAAATAAAAGCAGTGGAGTCGCCAAGGTGATAGATACACAACTCTTCAACTCTCTGTGCTCACCTGATTAGAGAGTGAAAACAATTTGTCAAGACCCAGGGAAACTGATATTCTTAAATTCGATCCCTGGCAACGGCGCCAGAAAGATGTTGTAGACAATTTTGTCACCCCCTAGAGACAGTCTAGAGTTGCCATAGACTAGTGCCTAGGACATCTTAATATAGCAAGGAGCTCTTCATATAGCTTGGGTTGTCAATCCAAAAGCTCACTTACTATCTCTTGTTGAACAAGGAAATTAGCTTAGAATGGGACCAATCTCTCTCAGAAGCTGGTACAAAGATAAGAGTAGTGTAGGAACATCATGCAAGACTCCAATACAAAGGCATCAGACAGTTAAGAGACAGCTTATCAAAGAAAGCTGCTCAAATACATATCATAAACAAGAATGGAAGCGATAAACAGAAAAGGTCGTTAGTAATATCACATTGAGTCGAGTACCTGAGAAAGCAAAATTACAGGCTTAATCGTTAGTTCATGTAATTCCGTAATAAAAGTATTCAAAAGAATCTATCATAAAACATGGAGGATATGAACATGGAACAGTGGAACAAGATATCATGACTAGGCCTATTTAAAGCGCTTGACTAGTTCCGTAAAGGGCACCAACAAGGATGAATCCTTACCGCAAACTAGTGAGCCACTCGCATTCTAGAACATGATACAAGAAGATAAATAGCATGAAATGAGATATTGTATTAACACATAAGAGAAAATTACATACTGTGAGATACCAAAGACCAGAATCCTCAATACAGTTATAATTCCTCCTCACTGAGACCCTACGGGCTCTGAACCTTCATACAGAAATATTACAAAATGCATACAAAAACCTTTTCACTGCACAGTTTGATGATCGAAGTCTGGAACCCTTTAAATGTCTTATTTCTGGGTTTTTATAGAAGAGATAGCGAATTCTCGAGAAGGAGGTAGATGGAGCACATTTAATGACTTAATTTGAACAAAATGGCGGAAATAATTCGCGCCCACTCTATGAATGACTGAATATAAATGACTGTACTTTACAATCTGCCTCTAGAAATAAATGCTGAGGATGAAAATGTCCTCATGAACAAGACGCAAATAATAATATATACAATGTTCTGCCTCTTACTGAAAGAGGGAAATTTCTGTTGCCGTAAACCCCGAGGTGGCCGGTGACTGTGCATTGTACTCTCGGCCCCTTTTAATTTTGAATTTAAATCCCAGATCTTCAATGCAGGGCGAAGTGTCCCTTGATTTTCTCTGGAGGGTTCTGCAGATTCATATCTTTGTTTTCTTTAATGATGGTCATTTCACACACCTACCCTCAGCTTCCTTCTTGAATTTCTTAAATTTCGCTAGCAAAATATCGTCCTTCGACATGCTCTTAACCTCTGCAACAGAGGCAACAAATTAAAGCGCCTTCTTGTTATCTTGAAACCTGCAAAACCCACAGATATATTAGAAAAACCAGACTCAGAGGTAAGGAGCATGGAGGTGGAGATGGTGATGACGTCGCAGACACGAACAGGTGACAAGAACACGCAGGGTGGCGGAGGAAAGACAATGGAGGCTTTGATTAAACAGATGGGGCACGAATTTTCCACGTAAAATAGTTTGAACGTGAGGAATGAATAAAACGAAGGATATGAATGAAAACACACACATATATATACGGTGGGAGGAAAATGACACGGACACACGGGAATATGACGCATGGATGTACGAAGGACAAGTGGCGAACTGACGTGGCTGCGGGGTCAACGGGCGGAGTAGAACACGGCTTGGGTCGTCAGATCTTGAAACCAAATCAACGGCTCGGAGACGTTGGAGCGACGCAATGGTGGGCCCCAGGACACAATGGACATGAGTTAATGCATGGGCATCTTCAAAGGATATCCGCCGTTGGATTGAGAATGACAGATCCAATGGCGTGGGTGAATTCCGCTGCCTGGCCATCGTTCAATGTTTAACGCGCGAAAAAGCGGTTTTGGAAACCCTACTCAGGGACACGCGGCATGTTTTCTATGGAATCGCTGGCCTTTGGTTTAAAACCGCCGACCCGTCCAAAGCTGTGTGGAATTAACCGTCGGTTTTCGGGCGCGGGTACCACCATCATTGCGTTGATTGCAGGCCGTAGATTTAACTGAGATCGAACAGTTGCAGGTGCGCCCGAAACATTTATCATTAAGCCCCCCTTTTCCTTTGGCATATGGATCTGTGCTCGGGTCACATGGTAACCAAATCAGGGAGGGCTGAGATTTTAGGATTAGGCCCGATAGACTTTGAATTATGGGTTTTAACTTTGCATAATGTATTTTCGGGTGAAAAGGTGGCGACGAGCGAAATATGAAGGTTTTTGGGCTACGAAAGATATTTTGAACAGATCCAAAGGGAACTGGTGGTCAAAATTTAAATGGATGGGGGAATATGCACAACAGGTTCTAAATCTAGACTCACAGTTTGTCGTTCTTCAACTTAATGGACATTATTCAGTTAGAAACCCTCACATTTTAAGGTTGTATTTACGTGTTCGTTTGCTAGAAAGACATTTTGATTACATCACATGTCAACATATTCCTAGGAGAATGAATGCGTTGACTGATACAGTGGCTAACATTGTATTAGATAGACATTTACGTAATTTGTAAAATCATCATCACATGAAAAAGATCCATATAGGAAAATAGATGTGTGTGTGTGTGTGTGTATATATATATATATATCGAATTTTTTCATCAGTGTGAATCATAAGTTCAAAAAATATGTGTGTTTCTATTACATCCTGAGACATCATGTCTCTCAAAAATATGCGAAAATAAAACCTAGGTGTCTACTCGGTGTGACGCTCATGATAGCATGTCACCACCCATACAAGCTGCCTCAGCAAGCAGTGAACTCGGTTTGACACCCCTGCAGTGTGTCTCTGGTACGCACAAGGAACATCATCAAATCGTGCATAGTCTGGGATCCCATAGGAGATTTGTAATATCCCAAATGGGAATCATGCAACAATATTGAACAATACTGCTCAGAAATAACGCAATTCAGAAAAATAAAAGTAGGAGGACAATATGGAGGCTCAATAATGACATTTACATTATCAAATCATAATTATATTGTATCCCATGAGTTATAGAACAGAAAATAGAAGACTTTACATGAAGAAAATTCTCACAATGAGGTGCTCCAACCATAGATTAAGACTGAAAAATCTTGACAGCGTTATTTTATTGGCTGAAAGCAGCTGTAGATTACACTTTAGATCTAGAGCAGATCTATGTACAAAAATTTAGATCTATATCAGATCTATACACTAGAAAGGCTCCTTTACAAATGCCCCTTAGGGTTTTCAGCAAAAAGTGAAGTACATGGAGTAGATATGAGATCTAATGCAGTAGATCTATAGAATGATTCTGAAATTCTGAAGTAAATAAAATAGTATTCAGATCAAATCTGAATATGACATGGATTAGATCTGAAATCCATGGATCACCAAAGTGAAGGGCAACACTATAGTTCTCTCCTCCAAAATTCTGCCAAAACTCCCTACAACTTCTCACTTGCAAATAACACAGTACTAGAAGATAAATTGCACTGTAGGCTTTAGAACATGGGTGGCCTCAAGCCAAGATCTGGAAAATGTGCTCCAATAATCCAATACACTCTTTTCAAAGGGATAGAAGGCTTTCCCACTAAAAAGAGGCACTAGAATGGCCTAGATCTGTGTATATCTAGCCTCCACTTGCTGCAACTTACAAAGACAACCAAACCCTCAACAATATATGTGTTATAGTTGGAAGAAGAAGCTTGGCCTTAAGCCTGATAGTGGACAAGAAATTCAATACTCTTCCAAGAGGCCTCTCAAGGAAAGAGATGGGATTCCTAAACATGAGATCCTTGTGCTAAACAGCACTATTCTCTGCGAAACAGTAGGGAGAATAAGAAATGTCTAAACAGACAAAATATTCAGAAAATGATAATCATCAACAACCTTCTCATGTTGTCCTCCCCTTCCTTTCATAAGATAGAGACCTTGAAAAACCATAAACCATCTCAATGATTTAGCTTCTTTCACATGTGCCACCTCCAACTAAGACTACGTTATGCATCAATGAGGTTCATCCCTTCTAGACATTGTTGTTGATTTGTTCATGGTTGACTTGGTCAAATGATCCAGCCTCTTTCACACCTAAGTGTGCTTATGTAAATATCCCAGATTTAGCTTTGTTCACATGTGGCATTGATTTATTTTTTTGTTTATGATTTTTATTTATCCTCCTTTACAATTTTATTCATGAAACAGAAAAAAAAAAAAACAAAATTGAATATTCCCATTACCTTGGACTAGTTGGGAATATTACAGTCCTCCCCTCCAAAATGTTGCTTGCCCTCAAGCAATTGATATGGTGAGTGTTGCAACACATCTCCTCCTCCATTGGTTAAACCAACATGATTTAATATTCCTCCATGAGCCAAGTTTTCACCAAACCATCCATCGATGACTTGCTCCACCAAAGTTCTCATGAGATGCAAACAGCTCATCCCATAAGGAGACAATAAGTTGCATGAAACAAACATGGTTTTCCAAATTCCCTCCCTGAAATATGAGACATAAATTACATGGATAGTGTCCATCCAATAGGGAAAATGCATGCCTTCCCTCCTTCCTACCTACATCCCCATAAAAAGTACAAGTACATCATCAATATAGGGGATCAAAACAATGTACAAACAAACATAAATTTGTGCACATGGAGGTGGGTCATAGTCCCACATGTGGAACCAGCGCAGAGCATCCCCTACCTACATCAAATCAAGATGTGGTAAGTGGTTTTACCACCACTTACTTTCTGCCCATATCATCTCACTATAGCTGAAAGTGTGAGATATATTTGGTGCCTTAGGGAAGCACCCATCATGTTGCAAAATGTCCCTTTTCCTTCCAAGGGAGTGGCCAAATTCAGAAATTTTTGTGGCCCAATTTTGGCCATGAGGCTTAAAATATATAATACCCCTCCTTGGGGTCATGGCCTACAAAAACATGGTGGAAGAATGCATGAAATTAGAATATAAAACATATGTAACAAGAGCATTTTCTTCACCAACAATCCTCCTCATATCAATGGAGTGGTGCATAGATCTATCCTCTTCCTCAAGGAGAGAAAGAGAACGCTGATTTAACTCTCTTATAGAGCCATGTTTCTGCTCCATCTCCACATGGTTCATGCATCTTTGACAATGCTGATATAGTTCTTTTTCAAAGCCCTCCCAATAGTAGCTCCTCAAGATGATGTTGTTGAGCTTCATAGAATGTGTGGCTGAAATAGAACTCTTCATAAGTTCTTTGTAGTAACTTATCCTTGAGCTTGGAGGCTCTAGACAATAATATCCTACCATGGTTATAGATGACCCCATCTAGGATTGAATAGCTTCCATCATGTAGCAAGTCATCTAGAATCATGCACGTGTGAAGATCCTTGGAATATTCCACTAGCAGTTGGGATTTCCAATATGGATCTAATGTGCCCAACAATGACAACGCTGATAATGTACCATCTGAAATGGCTTCCATGTTGCTGCTCTCCTCCTTGACATCTCCCATGCCAAAGGTATAAGTTGGAAGGTTTCCATTCCTTCCTTGCTGCCTCTCTTGCATATGCACATGCTCAACAGAAAATGGAAGTTCTTGGAAGTTATTTTCCCATGGAAAGCTATCATCTATCCAAAACCTCCTCGGGTTTGCCAAAGTGTGCATGTGTGACCACCATCTCTCATCATGTATGGAAGAGGATTCTCCAAACAAGTATGTATCCTGATTCAAGGATTGCCTTCCTTGCTCTATGATGGTGTCATTCTTTCCCCTTGCAGCAACTTTTCTCATCGCAGTTTGAGATGACAGAATGGATAATGATGATAAGGGGAAAATACTTTCCCTTTCCTTGAGCCTTCCCCATACTCTCAGCACTGTAGTATGGTCTTCTAGTACTCCCTTCCTCCTTGGATCTATGAAAGGAGCATCAATGCATGAAACATCTTTCACCAATTCTGAATCAGGTGATCTCCCAGGTGGTATACCACAAGATAATGATGTCTCATGGCTCATTCCCATGTGAACAATAGATGGGAACATCTTATGATTACTTCCAATACGCAAATCCATCTTTGATTTTTGTGTGGAAGTTTCATGGTAATGGGGCATCACTCTTATAGATGTAAGAGTACTTTTGAGTGGAGCAACTTCCCCATCTTCATCTTCATGTAATAGAGGATCACCTCCCATCATATCAATGTTGTGATCCTTCATCTTCTCTTCTTCACCCACCTTCTACAAGATCTCACAATCTAAGGTGCTCCTTTTAGATGTAGTTAACTCATGAACACCCATCATCTCCTTGGTGTCAAGAGTCTTGATCACAAAGGGTTGATCTGCCATAGTGTGTGTTCCCAAAACTAGATGCAATGTTGGGACACATTCCTTCCATTGTCTTGTCTCTTTGTCTATCATCACAGACACATGTTTCTCACTCTCTTCTTGTGTAAGATCCTTGTGGCCTTCTTACAAAGATACAAGAGCCCTCTTAGGGGGAGCAATGGCTTCACCTTCATCTCCCAACAAAAATAGATCTCCTCCTGATGTCACAGCGCTGGAGGATCTTTCTAGCTCTTATTATTTCTTTTCCTCATCAATGGAGCATGCCTCATCAACAAGAGATCATTTCTCTTGATCTCTCCTTGAAAAAGGAACACTCATGTCTTCCTCTTGAGAAGAATGTTCTTGCTAAAGTGGGGCCTTTGCCCTTGGCAAATCATGTAGCAAATATTTAACCCCTTCAACAATGTTCTGAAATGGAGTTATCTTCATGGATATTTCCATCTCATGCAAAGGTTTTGAATTCTTGGGCTTAGTTTTCTTACCCAAAGAAGTTTTAGATGGCTCAACATCAAATCTTTTCACTAACCTACTAGTGAACTTTGCATAAGTAGATATGTTTACATTTCTTAATGAAGAAGATTCAAATAACCACCAGGCATAAGCCTTACCTTGGAGGTGCAGCGCTGCTACTCTTATGGCTTCTTCTTCGGAAACTTGATGTAGTTGAAAATATGTGTCCATCTTCTTTACCCAAGACTTGGTTGAGCTCTCAGGTGATCCATCAAATGTAGGTAGAAAATTCCTACCCAAAGTGAGTTGCATGCACCCTCTTATTCTCATGTCTCTGTTGGCTCTTCTTTCTTCTTTAAGTTGACAAAGCTCTGGGAATATTAGATGCTCTTTGAAGCTTTTAGACAGAGATTTATATTCTTGGAGATAGTCACCAAGAGTCTCCTCTTTTGGTGTCTCTCCTTCTACTTCTTCTCTTACTAGGAATGTGGGCAAGCTACAACGTTGCAGATCTGATTGTGTGGTTGAATGCTCACACACACAATATGTAGAACTGGGGCTTCCTTCATGTGAAAATATCTCCAAAGGATATGCATGTCTTTCTTTCCTCATTCCCCTGATTTCATTCTTCAGCTCATGCATAGTTTGGAACAGAGATTATGAGAACTCTTTCCCTTTCATTCTTCCAGATAAAGGGGTTTGACCCTTGTCTTCTTTTTCTTTAGTGTAATCAATCTTCTTCTTCAGTATTTTCTTTTCATGAAAATACATATTGGCTTCTTATAATGCACAAGTTGTGCCAAGATGATGCTCTGATACCACTGTAATATCCCAAATGGGAATCATGCAGCAATATTGAACAATACTGCTCAGAAATAACGCAATTCAGCAAAATAAAAGTAGGAGGCCAATATGGAGGCTCACTAATGACATTTAAATCAGAAAATCAAAGTTATATTTTAGCCCATGAGTTATAGAGTAGAAAATAAAAGACTTTACATGAATAAAATCCTCACAATGAGGTGTTGCAACCATAGATTAAGATTGAACAAGCTTGACAGCGTTATTTTATTAGGCTGCAACAGTTGTTGATTACAACTTATATCTAGAGAAAAATAATGCATGAACAGTAAGATCTATGACAGATACATACACTATAGATTCCCTACTTTACATACCCCTTAGGGTTTTCAACAATACATGAAGCACAACGAGTAGATCTGAGATCTAAACCTGCAGATCTGCAGAAATATTTAGAAATTATGAAGTAAATATAGGATTATCTAGATCATATCTTAATATATCATGGATTAGGTCTGAAATCCATGGATCACCGCAGTGAAAGGCAGATTCCAAACACTAGAAATCACTCCTCTAAAGTTATGCCAAAATCCCTTACAACAGCACCTACATAAAAACGCAGATCTAGAAGATGGACTGCGCTGTAGGGTTCAAGATCAGTTTGGCCTAATGCCAAGATGTGGATCTGAAGCTCCAATTATCCAATACACTCTTTCCAATGGGATAGAAGACTTTCCCACTAAAAAGAGGCACTAGAATGGCCTAGATCTGAGTAGATCTAGCCTCCACTTGCTGCAGCTTACAAGGACAGCCAAACCCTCAACAGGATTTGTGTTGTAGTTGGAAGCTAAAGCTTGGCCAAATGCCTGATAGTGGACAAGATCAGCAAGACTCTTCCAAAAGGCCTCTCAAGGAAAGAGGTGGGATTTCCGATCAGGAACACCCAATGTTAAACAACACTATTCTCAACTAAACAGCAAGAGAATGATATATGTCTAAACAAAATATATTCAGAAATATAATATCATCAACAACCTTATCATGTTTTCCTCCCCTTCCTTTTATAAGATAGAGACCTTGAAAAACCCTAAACCATCTCAATGATTTAGCTTCTTTCACATGTGCCACCTCCAACTAAAGACTACGTTGTGCATCAATGAGGTTCATCCCTTCTAGACAGTGATGTTGATTTTTTCATGGTTGACTTGTTCAAATGATCCAGCCTCTTTCACACCTAAGTGTGCTTATGTAAATAGCTCAGATTTAGCTTTGTTCACATGTGGCATTGATTTATTTTGCTGTTTAGGATTTTTATCGATCCTCATTTACAATTTTATTCATGAAAAAAAAAAAATTGAATATTCCCATTAGCTTAGGAATAATTGGGAATATTACAAGATTCCCTCCAAGTTGCGGATGATTTCCTCCTCCTCGCCCCCCTCTGGGGCCACATCAAAGTCGTGAGGAACTCGTCGCGCTATCGGAGACATACTTGCAGGTCTCTCTAGGCCAACATCTGTAATTACGCATGGATTTAATGTTAGAACATGCATAACAAAAAAAATCATAATACTCATGAAAATAAAAAAATGAGTCTTACCAAGTACTTCATCCCAATCCTCTCCTTCTGGGAGTGGTAAATCTGTATTGCCAGTGAAATCTGTGCCAGAATAGGGCCAATCTTCCACGATGATCAGTTGTTGGTGGAGCCAATCAAAGAACTCCGGTCTCCAGGACATCTGTTGACCGCCCACTGACCTTGGCATCAGAGCTTCCCAACAGGCCATCCGTGGTTCCTATGCTGGTGGTGTCGGAAATATCACTTCCTATTGCTGAAATATTGGTAGTTATTCCAAGATGAACGATACCAGAATCGACCCATAACCAAACTGCTTCAGCTTGGTTTTCTTGCATTTTTTCAGTTGACGTTTCATGTTGATTATCACTGCCTCTGCCCAATTGTAGAGGGTCGGTGTCAGACAGTCTACAGAAATAATTAGTTGTGTCTTTGTAGCTTCATGTGGTGCTTGCAATCCTATAGCTCATGTGATGGTGTGCAGCACTACCTTTAGTGCCAAGTCCGGAATAGTTTGAATATCAACTTTTCCTCTTCCTGATCCTCTCTGTG
This sequence comes from Pinus albicaulis, assembly GCA_034641835.2. Taxonomy (NCBI): domain Eukaryota; kingdom Viridiplantae; phylum Streptophyta; class Pinopsida; order Pinales; family Pinaceae; genus Pinus; species Pinus albicaulis. The sequence goes on from CM076571.1 coordinate 474,698,939, forward strand.
CCCCGAGACATACCCTGTCGATCACCATACTCATGTTCTCCATTGTGGGCTGAGTTTCGGTCAGGATTGGTACTGCTCCCCTCCGCGACAACCTTGTTCTGAAGTAAATGTCTAAAACTTTGATCTCGAGTTCCTGGTCACGAAGAATGAATTTTTCTTGATCCTCATCCGAGATACTGATTAAGTATTGCAGTAGCTCCGATTGAGCTCTGAGGCACAGTGTCATGAAGAATTTCTTGAGTCCACAATCTCAAAGAGCTTCCATGCATCTTTTGTTTTCCATGCCAAATTCGTCTTCTTCATTGTGTTCTTGTTCCTTCCACTCGGTCACCATTTTGCCACTTCACACCTGCAAACATGTTCATATGAATATCATTAGACGAATTAAAATATTTTGATTGATGAAAATGGGCCTACTTGCTTATAGCGGTTGGCGCGAATGTTTTAGAAACAGTTGCGCCAACTGGCGCGCCCTAGTTCAAAATATTGGGAGATTGGCACGAGTCCGTGCCCAATACTCTTCCAAATTTTGGATTGCAGACAATGAAACTAAAATCAAAATGTAGGGAGGAATGATAGCACTTACCTGGAACTGATGGATTCGAGATTGGTCTGTCGAATTGCCCGCTATCGCCGCCGCAAAATAACAGTCTGAAAAGGGTAACTGCTATGTAGGTAAATCCTCTCTGCAGACAGAGACGATCCCTCTAGCCCTAGAGTGGGTATAGTAACAAGGAATCATGCTAGAGTATAGGTTCTTAGACATTTGAATGAAACAGGATGTGAATAAGATGGCCTACCTGTGGTCCAAATCTATCATTGACACTCGTAGTGATGATGAAAACTTCTCGCTCATGATCGAAGGCAAGTCACAACCCTTCCACTTATCACGTTTGGACACCTGCACAGAGATCAGAAAATGAAAACCACATACCGCATACTAATTTCATCCAAAAACTACTAATCAATCAAATAAGACTAGCATATTGCATTCAATAAATATAAAACACAAGACAGGAACCAGACAATAGTCACTTATATTAATAGGTAGAAAGAAGAGATACAACCATGCTCTGACATTGTGGTCTCCTCCAGCGGGGCTCGGGTGAAGCATGTCTCAAAGCTCGTCGGGGAATTCGGACGGGATAAGGGACCTCTCGATGGATACCTCCTTGTTCTACCTTCTCAATACTCAGTTATTCAACTATAATGTGCTCAGCTCTTCAGCTGTATAATTCTCTTTGTTCAGCTACCCAAATTTAGCTAGTTTTCATAAAGAGAGAAGGCTTGTTTATATAGAGGGAAAAGAGGAGGTTTGGATCCCTACAAAGGTGGAAGGGAGGCCTATCCTTTAGGAGTGTTCCAAGGGAGGTGGAAACTACTAACTAAAGGAGGAGGCCCATGGTTGTTTCAGTTCAACCACTCCCAATGACTCATCCCGGAGGTGGTTGGAATGGAACCTCTGCCTCTATTTTTAAAAAACATTTCATAAATATCTTGGTGCGGGCATTACACTGGGACAGAGCGCTAGGTGGCACGGGCCCTAGTGTTAATCTTCCACTTCGGCGCAAGGGCAGAACTGGATACTCATGCGAAGGAAAAAACAGTGATTTTTACTGCTCTGCTCAGGGAAATGTCAACAGGAAGAATGTTGCCTTCATCAAAAGGGATGCAATGATGTTATTTGCAAGGCATGACACTATTCAGAAGTCAAAGAAATTACCCTCCAATGTGAGGATGGGGATTGCAGGGTCAGTGACAAAATGTTGTGTAACAGATGCCCCCTAAAGCATGAAGTCCGAGGGAGAGGGAGGAGTGAAATACTTTATGAGAATGTGTTCGAACCAAACACCACTTTCGAAAAACCTGTAATTACAAATACAACTGATATCTCTGATACATGATCATGTGGCATGGGCACAGTCATCCATAAAAGAGTATATAAAAATTGAGATCTAGGTATGGATGCAGCCATCCAGTAGCAAATATCAACAAATAGACACAGGTATGGTCGTAGCCATTCAATCAAAGAGTCATGCAATAAGTCGTGATAATCCACAAAGAACCCACAGCCTAGATTTTATCAGACAAAACCCAGGGTCTTGTGCTCCATCTCGATCTGAACAAGTACAAATTTAGGCATGTGAATATGTGAGCTGAATTTGAACATGCAAGAAAATATTTTGATTACCAGCCAATGATGAAAGTTGTTACCAGACGCGAGAGGAACCACCAATACTGAAAATGGATCTCAAGGTACGAAAGGTACAATCCACGGAATGTGAATAGTGATCTGGCATCGAACACCCACAGAGTCAGTCGATCGAAGGCCAATGATGTGGACCTTATGTCGAATGCGAAGAACCTTCCATTAAAGCATGTAGGCTCCAAGGTACCAAAAAGGAGTCTCTAGATAAAATTCCTGGATAATGAGCTGAAGTTGACAGGAAGTGACCTGATCGAAGGTGGGCCATAATGTTTCCCACATCATCAACACGAGATAGAGGAATATGATGTTTTTGAATCAAGACCAACAGAGAATCAGAGGGAGGCTGAAAACTTCAGAAGAAAACTTCTCTTGAACATATCAGCAGCACAACACTCGATTTGGCAGTATTTTACATCAAAGGATCTGAGGTCATGATTACATGGCAAAGAGAAAATGAGAGGTCAAAAGAGATTACCCAAACCCATGAAGGAAAAAAATAACGAAATGATATGTCCCCAACCCGACACGAATGCAGACAAGTGCCATGTTCAAGAGCGACATACTGCCAACACTACTACAATCTGGTTCCATTTTCCCCCACCATTTCTGGCGAGTACCCTAATTATTTTTGAAAACAAGCTTGAAGGGGATAGCAAATGCTTGCACTGTAAGTTTTTCCTTCGAACAAATCCATCCTAGTACATTTTACGAGCCCTAGGAAGGAGGAACTCAAATAATGTCATGGTGACGAAGCCCAATGTCGTCAGAGTTTAACGAGTCTGACAAAGGAAGAACTCAGCATCTTTTCATGTTTAGAGAGTTTGAAAAAAAAAAAAAAAAAAAAATCCAGTAGTCTGTTTTCGTAGGTAGTCTCACAGATCCAAAAAGGTAGAAAACTGTGTCTGAGAAAACCTCTTAGTCATGATAGGCTAAGGTATTCCTTTTTCGTAAATAATCTATCCCAGCCCGAAAAATGGTTAAACTTATACTAGGTAGATATCGTTTCGCAGCCATTTAACGAGTTCAAAACAATGAGCATCTCGGAAATCTTTTCAGTTTTAGAGAGTCAGAAAAGAGCTGAAATATGACTCCAGTAGTGACTTTTTCATTTTTTTACCGAGTCCGAAAAAGTATAAAATCTAACTCGTTACTTCATCATTGTCACATGAAAAACTTGTTGTTGCACAAGAGACATGTGTAAAACGTATTTTTCGAAAATAATACAATAAAATAATCAAAAAACATGCCTCAAAACCTAATTAGGGTTGTGAAAAAGGTATAAAATGCCAAAAATGGTAAAAAATAATTACTTTTCACTTTTACCTCTTGTGCAGCAATTTTCACCCATTTTACTGTGCAATCTTGCGGTGACGATAACGGCCAATCCAATACACCAATCACAAATCCGTCAACTCCAGGTAAGAGCTGAGATCCCTCTTGTCATTTTAAGTTATTCCTTGCTTCTTGCATTTGTCAATTTTGAATTTGGGGGGGGGGGGGATTTTAAAATTTAGGGCTGCGCGGTTGGCATGGGTTTTGGGCATGGAGTCGCGCCAACCGCCCATTTTTTAATACTGGGGCGCGCCCATTAGCACGAATGTTTTAGAAACAGTCGCGCCAATGGCACAAACCGATTTCAAACAAAAATGCATATCAAATGTCCCAATTTTTCACAATTTCAAAGATAAATATTGACTAATACCACTTGTATGTGTGTTTTTGCAAGTAGATAAGAGAAAAATGGTTATAGAATGGAAAGAAAGGGAGCATAGTGAAGAAGATGAGTTGGCCATGGAAAATGAGGGAGTCATGGCAGCCCTCAGAAACTTTGGTTTGCTAAAATTCTTCCTAACACCATGCCTCTGAGCCCAACCAGAATTGCTACAATATCTAGTCAGTATATGGGATGAAAACCAAGAGAAGTTCATCCTACGGGATGAAGAGCTTGAAATTGATGTTTCCAATGTATATTTTATCACAGGATTATCGCAGAGGGGTGCAGCACCACTCCTAACTAGCACCCGGCCCTGCATGGAAAACATGACCATGGTAATTGACAGGGTATGTTGAGGAGCACGGAAAGGTTCAGGTAGTGGGAAAATTGATATTCAAACTATCCCTGATTTGACGCTATGTGTGGTATTGCATACCATCACACAGGCTGTTGGATCACAAGCATAGCATGAAGCAAAAAAGACACAGTTGCTTCTTGTTGTGGACTGCATGGCGCCAACTCTCTACAACTGGGTAGAGGCTATAACCATCAAAATGAAGCGCCAACTAACCAAATGCAAGAAGACCAAACTGAAACAATTTGGTTATGGACCCATTTTGGTATTGTTCTTCTTGGAACAATTACCAATTTTTCAGCGATAGGAGGTTATAGTTCCGAACCCACCAGCGAGAGAACCACAAATGGCCCAATGGGCAATACTAATGCCAAGGGCAGGGGGCGGCCAACAAATGTCTTAGAGGTCGGAATTTTTTTATTGTCTCCGTCGACAACTTATTGTCATGGAGGATTGGCCCTACGCTGGCACAGATTTCAGTGATGATCCAGACCTCCCACTCCCTAAGGGAGAAGATTGGGATGAAGATTTGGGTAAGACTCAATTTTTTAAATTTTATGAGTATTTATGATTTTTTGTTTATTTATGTATGTTCTGACATTGAATCCATGTGAGGCAGATGTTGGCCTAGAGAGACCTTCCGGTATGTCACCAATAGCGAGGCGAATCCCTCGCAATTTCGACCCTTAGGGTGAGGGCGGCGAGGAAGACGAGATAGTGCGCAACCTGGAGGGGATCACCCGAGGAGTTCCAGATTATACACGTTTTTATGATGTTCCTCGTGCCTACCAGAGGCATACCGTATGGGTGCCCAGCCAAATTCACCATTTTCTAAGGCGGCTAGTACGGGTTGTGACATGTTATCATGAGCACCATGCGGATTAGACACCTAGGTTTATTTTATCTGCATATTTTGCGAGACATGATGTCTCAAGATGTAACAAAAACATACATATATTTTTTGATGTTATGATGCACACATTTGTAAACATGTGATATATATATATATATATATATATATATATATATATACATCTATTTTCCTACATGGATCTCTTACATATGATGATGCTTTTACAAATTATGCAAATTCCTATCTAATATAATGTTAGCCATTGTATCAGTTAACATGTTCATTCGTCTAGGAATATGTTGATAAGTAATGAAATCAAAATGTCTTTCCAATAAACGAATACGTAAATACAATCTCAGAATGTGTGAATTTCTAACTGAATAATGATTGTTGAGTTGTAGAACAAGCTGTGAATCTAGATTTACAAGAAATGTGTGTATACCGAGGTTGATTGCCTCAGTTAATAACTCAATGACAATGCTATATTTAGAAACATTGTTTTTATTTCGTCCTAGACAAATACCTTGCAGATCTATCAACTCACCAGCAGGATTATAAATTACCTAGGCTGCTGAAGACAAATTCCTGGTACTACGGGAAGCACCATCCGCGAAACCAACAAAATGGGTAATAGACATCTGCACAGTAAGCAAGACCCAATAAGCAGGAAGACGCTCACAAAGCACACCAAACCCAAAACATGTACAAAAATGAAAGAAAAAAAACACCTATGTACACCTATTATGCACGAATGACTCAGGCATAATATTTTTTGAGATACAACCCATTTCTGGGTTGTACAAGCAGATGACCTTTGTATTCAATTAACTCATAGGCCCCATTTTGCAATACATGTTTGATGATGTATGGCCCATGCCACATAGGTTTAAATTTTCCTGCCCCCAGCTTATCATGAGCTTGGTCATACAGGAGGACAAGATCTCCTTCAACGAAGGAATGAGGAGAAACTGATTGGTCAAAATGAGCTTTGACTCGCTTCTTTTGTGCTTCGATGACCAAAGCAGCTAAGCGACGAGTTTCATCCAACCTCTCTAAGTAAAGGAGATGCTCTTCTTTTGGCGAAGTATTTGGCAGTATTTCCACAACTAACTTGAGTGAAGGTATTTCACACTCAATCGGGAGAGTAGCTTCCATACCATAAACCAACTGAAACGAGGTGAATCCGGTCGCACTCTTCACTGAGGTTCGATATGCCCAAAGAGTCGAAAATAACATGATATGTTAGTTTGATTTGTGGAACCCAATCGTACGTTGAATCATTGTGACAAGAACTTTGTTCACAGCTTCAACCTGGCCATTGGCTTGAGGGTAGTACGGCGTTGAGTTGTCGTGATGCAGACCCAACTCGGAAGTCAACTCCGCCACCATATAATGCCAAAAATGGGAACCATTATTGGTAACGATGGCTTGAGGGACACCATACGTAGCAATAATATGATTGAATATGAACTGAGCAGCTGTCTTACCATCAGCGGCAAGCGTAGGCATTGCTTCGGCCCATTTGGTGAAATAGCCCACGGCTACGATGATATAAGCATGCCCCCCATCCGAGTGAGGGTTACACGTTATAAAATCGATGCCCCATTTGGCAAAGGGACCAATGGTAATGACAGGGTAAAGAGGAACGGGTGGTGCACGCATCTTGCGTTGATAAATTTGGCAATCATGGAATTTACGAACTGCAACAATATAGTCTTTGAAAATAGAAGGCAAAAAATAACTAGTACGAATTATCTTTTGTGTTGTAGCGTAACTAGACATGTGACCACCACAGGCACCACTGTGACAATCATTCAATACTTTCTCAGCTTTCTCAAGGGTCAAACATCGGTGAAGTATAGAATCAACTCCAACACAATGGAGTGTATCTCCAACTATACGATAAGGTTGTGAATGATGCTGGATACAGCGGTGGCCATCCTTTGTCAACTCAGATCGGAAAGTGGAATTCTGGAGATAGGCGATGATATCACCGTACCACGGGTCGAGGGTGCTAATAAAAAAAAGTGTATTGTCCGGATTATGGTCCTTAGAATGAGATGGAGCGGAGTCGGAAGGGAGGGAACAAATCAAATCAGAAAAAACCATTGATTTCTTAGATTTAGCAGTAGTAAATTCCAAATCAAACTCTTGAAGGATAACGATCCATTTGGAGTATTTTCCCCCCAGCAATTTTCGAGACAAAATATAAGTCATGGGGTTGCAATCGGAAATCACAGTCACCGTACGCAAAAGGATATAATGACGAAAGCACTGAACGGCCTGGACCGCAGCTAGTGCTAACTTCTTGACATGAGCATAACGCATTTCAAGATTGATAAGGTTACGAGACAAGTAATAAATAACATGCTCATGACCGTCATCATCATCTTGGACCAAAACCATGGCAATTGTACTAAAAGCGGCAGCCAAATAGAGGGAAAAATCACGGTGATAATCCGGAGGACATAGTAAAGGAGCATTGACCAACAATGTCTTGAGTGCATCAAAATATTGTTTAGCAATCTCATCCCAATTATGAAAAGGGACGTCCTATTTCAAAAGTCGTGTGTATCCTTTAGCTACTTTGGCATAGTTTGGTATAAAACGGTGTAGAAAATTCGCCTTACCTTGCAAACTCTGCAACTGATGTAATGAGGATGGAGAGGGGAGATTGATAATAGCCTCAACCTTGAGTGGATCAAGGTGAATTCTGCCTTTAGACACAATAAACCCTAAAGGTCTACCAGAATCAACGCAGAAGACACATTTATGCGAATTGAGCCGAATGTTATAATGTCGACAACGAAGAAAGATCTGACGAAGATTATCCGGATGGTCCTTACGCTTAGCTAAATGAGCCGAAAGTTCATCCAGGTAATGTTGAATTATGTGACGAATATCATGAAAATCGTAGGACATCACTTGCTAGAAAATGGCCCCGTCATTATTCAAGCCAAAAGGTATTTTCTTGTATGCGAAGGTACCCCAAGGACAGATAAAATCTCTCTTGTGATGATCAGCTGGGAGAATGTTAATATGATTATATCCAGAAAAACCATCCATAAGGGAAAAAATATCACTCCCGGCACAGTCGTCAATGATCTGATCGATGAAGGGAGTAGGATAATTATCCTTAGGACAGGCCCGATTGATGTCACCATAATCAACACAGACACGAATAGTTCCTTGTTTCTTATCAACAGGAACAATGTTCGACAGGAATTGGATAAATGAAACCAACTTTGAGAATTTTTTCAACTTCACCTTTAATGGTTGTAGCCTTTCTAGGGTGCACCGGACGAAGACGCTGGAAAACAGGCTTCGAACCGGGATAAGGAGGAATTTCATGCACCACTATACTAAAATCAATGCCAATAATTTCTTCGTAGGACCAAGCGAAGACATCACGGAATTCATGGAAAAGGCTAGTATAAACTTGGACTTCATCTAAAGAACAAGTGACTCCCACATGGATGTTCTCGACGATTCCCGGCTTCACGAAAATTCCGATAAGCATCGTTTGTGTGATATTTCTCAATTTCCCTTCTGTAAGACTTCATGTGTGAGGATCGACGTTTGAAGTGGAGGATAAGGAGCTTGAGATTCAAAATTCTCAATACATGTAGACATAGCCCCGAGGCCAGGCATAAACGAAGAACGATGATGACCATCGTCCCACCGCAAATATTTGAGAGACATGGTTTCCACGATGGCTTCGTTGGAAGGAAACACTTCTTTCAAAGGATCAGGCGAATCTGAATTGCCAAGCCAGGGGGATTAAGAATATATGTCAAGAGACAAGCTCAAAGGCGCACCATCAGATGATGGATTATCAAATGTAGCAATGAGTTCACAATAATCGATTTCAATCGGACACAAAGGCATTGGATCACCAAATGAATTGACTTGCTCAGGCGAAGGAATAATCATGGGTCATCGGACTGAGAGATCATATGAACTTGAACAGTCATAGGTGGTGGAAGGGGAAAAATATCCATGAGGGCTGGATCCTTGAAGAGACCTAGCCCAACGCTCTCGAAGGGAGTCGGGATCTTATCCAAATACAAAACGTTGTTCTTGGAAGAAGAGGTGAAGAAGGAAAACTGATCGACAGTAGCAATTTTTCCCTCGTGTGGAAATTTCAAAACATGGAAGAGGGTGGAAGGAATGAAAAGCATAGCGTGAGTCCAACTGCAACCAAGTATAATATTGTAACTGAGTTTAGTGTCAACAACTTCTACTTCAACATTGACTATCTTCCCTTTTAAGGTAATCGGTAAACTTGCGAGAACACTCAAAGGTTTAGATTCCCTTCCATCAAATGCTTCAAGGGAATTTGGTGAGGAATTCAAGGTTGGAGAGTTGATGGCCTTCCAGCATGAAGCGGACATGACATAGGTTGAGGCACCTTCATCCACAACGGCTTGATGGATGTCAAGACCATTAATGACGACTTGTATAATGAGCGCAATCTGGTGCGGAAGTCGTGGGACAATATTCTCTAGATCAAAAGTGAGAAGGCTAGTATCAGCAGGATCAACCCCGCCAATCGCAGATAATAAATCTTTCCGTTGAGATGGACAACTCTGAAGAAATTCTAACGCAAACATTTCAAACAGCGCATGCGCCAAATCCTTAACAATATTTTAATGTTGAGCAGCACGGGCAGTGGGATTATAAGAACACTTTCGGAGAACACCATTGGAAGGTGGTCGCACAATGGGTTTAGCATTGGGCCTTTCAATCTCAAGAGGGATGGAAATAGGTGGGGGAGGAGGGCCATCAACGATCTCCTTCCCTGTTGCCTGACGAGATCCAGTATAATCTTTCGACTGTGTAGCGATTGAAACGAATGCAGAACCGTTCATCATGAACACTTGAGGACCAAACGGAGTAGATGATTGAGGCTGCTCAACCATCTGGGTCTATTGAGATGGAAAAGGTTCTTTAAGCATAGTAGGAGTACCCTGAGTGCCCTTGAGAAATCGACTCACTTTGGGTCATCGAGGACAGTCCTTGGTGTAGTGCTCTTTGTCACAAATCAGACAGGGATACTTCGTCTTACGCTGCGAACCATCATCAGCATGAGGTTTGGATGAATCTGGTTTCGGGGCATCAGCTTTGGGTTTTCCTTTACCCTTATTTTTTCCTTTAAAAGTATTATCCACAGGATTGGCCTGAACGGCATTGACCTCCGAGGTTTTACCAGGATTCGGACTAGACTAAGGAGTAATATCATTGGAAGAATGATATTTTTGCTTCCCAGAGTTGTAAAAAGAAGACTTACGCGAATTCTAAGACACAGAAACAATAATACCGTCGACGAATGGGGTCGCCGGTGCGTTAGAAGTTCCAGGTCGAGGGGCATCAGTCAAAATATCATACAATATGCCCGATTGAGAGTACACGATATCAAGGTACTGGGCACGAGCAATGGCCTGTTCCTCAGTTACACATGCCCCCATGGCTATGTATTTCACAATCTGATTGACAAAGGAGGTAGTGAACCAATGAGTAAGAAGTTGATCAGGAATTTCCAATTTGATCAAGCGACGACGACGTCTCCATTCATGAATATGGTCTGAGATATGAGTAACTCGATCCTGTTTAAAAGAAGTAAGGAGATGCGTCCCAGCTTCATAACAAACCGGTAACTGGAAATGAGTAAGGAACGCCATGGCGAGAGAGTTGAAATCTTGAAAGATACCACGAGAAAGCTCGATATACCACTTAGCAGCAGCACCAGTAAGAATCCATTGGAAAAGACAAAGCCGAATAGAATCGTCAACCCAAGAGTTAGAAGAACACCACAAGTAGTAAGTCATAACATGTGCTTGGGGATCTTCTCCAGACTTTCCCTCAAATTTGGGACAATAACCAGGAATCTTAGTCAGAACCAGAGGCCAATAAGGGTTGTGAAGAATAGGATCATTCGTTAACTTTGACACATCTAGTAACTCCAATGTAGAGAGAAATGGAAATTGTGGGTTAAAAGGCATATCAGGTCCTTGATAAGAACCCGAACTTGCTTTCCATCCTGTTTGAGAAAAATTCTTCCCCCATGGGTTCTGTCCTGAAGGATTCAGACGATATGGGGGATAAGGCGAATAATTCTATTGATATTGAGGATAATGATTCTGAGTATACCATTGAGGTCCTTGATAAGGATTTCACGGTGGAACGTAAGTATGGCCCTGAAATTGATTATATGGTGTTGAGATTGCAACAAGATGATGAGCTTAGTGGAAAGGAGTCGCCTTCACTAGGTGGGCCCGCAGGCTATTTTTGGTGCAAAGTCTATTTTTAGACTATGTCTATTTTTAGACATATGGATCATGTTCTATGAGTTGCAGGATGCTATTTGTGGATGGTTGGTCAAGTTGGAAAAATAGATGGACTTCTATTTTTAGACATATTGGGCGGAATCTATTTTTAGATTGCAGTCTAAAAATAGATATGTCGAATATTATTAGCTCTTAATAATATTTGGACTCTAAACATTATCTTATTCTCTTGGAGCACTTCAGTTAAGTGCACAGATGTGGCACAGGAGCTGACAGAAGGAATTACGCTATTCCTTAGGGTTATGTGGAGCTATTGCATGGATACTTCAGTTAGAACTCATGTGACAGAGTTTGGTGGAGTTGATTGAGGAAGTTAATGGAGTTGTGTTCAGTTTAACTAATCTAAACATAGTTGAGCTATTTGTATCTAGTTTAACTGATTGATACAATTAGTGAAAGTGGTGTGAATTAATTATTAATTAATTCACTAATTATAAACTCATTAATCAACTAAAGAATACATCAGTTAACTTCAGTGCATGGACAGTTTCAGTGGAGACCAGTGCAGAGATAGGTGAAAGAGCAGGTTAACTATCAGTTGTGACTATATTGTTGCATATTTGCAACTACCGGTGATTGGAGAAGCCCATGAGGATTGCGCAGTACAAGCCAGGTGGTTCATTTTATTTAATGAGCCATCCTATAGCATTTATTATGCAATAGAGGCTGGCTATCAAGTGGCAAAATATTGGAGCATGTGTTTTGCTAGATCTAGCTTGATAGTGTGTAGAAATTGAGGGTGTGCATGAGAGCTTGTGAGGAGCTTTGTACTATGATTGTTACATGATCTCCATGACATATAATATACAGATAGTTGGGGTTTTCATCTTTAAGCTTTCCCATTAAATACTGTGTTCATATGTGTGATTTTTTGTGGTTTTAATGTGTGCATGCAATTGATTTTATTTCCACATGTGATGATCAATGGTAGAAGAGATTCTGTATTATGCATGAAGCTAAAATAGTGTGTGAACAGGAGAATCTCGGTGAATAATATATTATTTATTCAAAATTTCTACATGGTATCAGAGCGATATTGATCATTGGAGCAATTGCAAAACATTGAAGCGGTTGAGCTTTGTGCTGGTGGAATTCGAATTTGCAGTAGTGCTTTCTTGGTGTCGAAGTTGAGATGTCTTTCAATGGATTGCGATTGGAGTATGCCCTTGAGGGAAGCTCTAATTATATTGCATGGAAGGATAGGATGGAGGCGGTGTTGGATGAAAATGGGTTGAAGGAGTTCATAGATGCAGAAATTCCAAAGCCTACTTCTAGTGATGCTGCCGTACTTGACGCATGGCAAAAGAAGATATCAAAGTGTCGAAGGATTCTGTTGGAAGGTGTGAAGGATCACATAGTATCCAGCCTTCATGGTAAGGCTTCTCCATTCTTGATGTGGAAAGCTTTGACAAAATTATTCCAAAGCAAGAGCAACCAGAGGAAGTTGGAGCTCAAGGATAGACTCAGAAACATAAAAATGGAGAAAGGCGACAGTATGCCCAAGTACCTCACGAAGTTCATCCAATGCAGGGATGAGTTGGGAAGTGTGGGGGTTACTGTTGATGATGAGGACTTGGTGAGCTTGGCTCTCCTTGGGCTTCCGAAGAGTTCGCATTCCTATCAGGACTCTATCAATGGTCGAGAGAAATTTCCAGGATGGGAGCGACTTTGGTCGGATCTTGTGCAAGAGGAGATAAGGCGGAGTACCAGGGACGGATCTTCATCAAAGAACTCTGATGAAGAGAATTGCGCATTGGCTACCAAAGAAAAGAAGGGGAAGAGCAAGAAATCTTCTCAATCCAGTAAGAAAGGCAAGAAGTAGGACATGTCCAAGGTGAAGTGCTTTGACTGTCACCAACATGGACATTACGCCACTAATTTTCCACATAAGAAGAAAAATAAGAAAGCTGCTGGATCTGCAGCTGGAGAGGCCTTAGCCTCACATTTTGAGCTGTATTTTTCACTGATCGTATGCTTGGTCTCAAGTGTGAGGGGTTCAGTGTGGTTTCTTGACAGTAGTGCGTCTTTTCACATGACAGGAGATCGAGATTTGTTTACTGATCTGGATGAGAAAGATCTTGGAGTGCACATCGAGATGGGCGATGATGGTCAATACAGTGCAACCGGTATCGGTACCATTTCCTTTGAGAGGGAGTCTGGTAAACCCTTCGTATTGAAGGAAGTGATGCATGTTCCAGGATTGAAGAAGAATCTTATCTCTGTGGTGATGTTAGAAGACAAGGGATATGATGTTGTCTTTAGCAAGGGAAAGGCTTTCCTGCGCAGTAAGGCAACTGGTGAGACCCGGAGGATAGGGGTTCGAGTTAAGAACCTTTATCAATTGCAGGTAGATGGCTATGCAACAATGGCAGGTGTTGGGGTTCCCATGTTTTGGCAAGGTTGGCAATACCAAAAGATGAGACAACATAGAACCACTTTCAGACCTTAGGATCTAGCCCTCCTAGGTCCAGACAGGGATCTCTCTAGGATTATCAAAGGATATATGTCTTTGAAGTTCTCAATTGTGATTTTAGGCTAGTTATAGGCTCAAGGTTGTTTGTTTGATTGTTTGAGTTTGGTTGTTGAGAATCAGGAAGGAAGGTTTCACCATAAGACAAGGATGGGTAAAGAAGGAAGCTAGGAAAGGATAGATAACTCAGGGAACATCAAGGCCATTGGGAAATGGAGTCAAGAAAGGATTTACTTATGTTCAATGTGTAAGCTTCAGTTGGGCTAGTCATCTAGAGCATTTGGATCTCAAAGACTGATTGGTGGGATGGAACATTAAGGAATGAGAATGAAGGATGGAGAACCGTCTGATTCTGTCTATAGATCGGGCCAGAGGTCATTTAACTCCAGGCCTGCTTGGACAAAACCATAGGTAACACAAGGGATCTTGAAAAGGTTTATATGGAAGGGATAGGTTATGAAGAGGCAGAGACAGGCTTCTAAACCTCCCAACGTTCCTAATCCTCTTTCAATTAAATCTTAACAAAAACATCTGAACACTGATTCTATTAACTTGCACATCAGAGAGCAGGAAATAATCATCCACTACTCTGGTTTAGTCAACTAAAAACAATATTTAGATACACATATGAGTAGAAAACATTAAAGACTGAGAGAGCTGGGACATAAGGTACCTAACAAGGGTAAATCTTATGTCATGCGTTCAGATGTCAGTCAGAAGAACATGAAATGAAATGGAAATAAACAAAGAGATAACAAAAACATCACCAACTGCTATAGATCAGGATCCAATGAAAACTGCTTATCATGTTAAACACAATACCAATCAGGTACATCACTGCCCAAAGCTATTACATTCAGCCTGAATACATCATATTTCTCAGCCTATCATACAACTATTACGCAGGAAACTTGGCTCTGGACAAAAATGCTTGCAATTCTCTGATAATGCATCAACAACCATTACAATGATATCCCTCTGTGCTTTATAGCAGAAGAGACACAGAGGACCGACTGAGGAGGCAGGTGAATCTTTAAATGTTACATTTAAACACAACAATGAATGCAGGGCCGAGGCCCATTCTGCTTGATACACTGTATATTTAATCTTTGTCATCTCCTCGGTGCAATAGATATCTGCTTCGGATATGATTTGACCTTTTGGCTGTAGTACTCCAGGTGATTTGAACAAAATGAAAGAAACTACTGAGAGGTCTACCTCATAGATGTTAGATTCTTCTGAACTATAGCTGGGACGAAAAACTCCTTCAGGGACACGGCGCATAATAAAGACTGTATGGGAGACCTGTCCTTTGTGGAAAAACATTATGCTGATAAGAAAACTTTGATATTACCTCTTATTGATGTTCAGGATCTCCAGAATCGATCCTCGGGGTCTTCAAAATGATGCTTTGCCTCTTTAAACCTCTGTTTCAGAGCTCAAGATCTTCGTTGACGTGCACTAATCCCCCTGCTCTGTACTGAAACTCCTTGCTGCTTCATTACTGCTTCTGTCGAGTTAGCTTGAGCTTTAAATGGCGCCGGCATGGTTTTCGGTGTTTGAACTCTGCTTTCCATTAATGTGAGTCCTGACGGCCCCATTCCTTGACTTTCCTGATGGTATTGGCTCATTAGATTTGATCCTGACTGCGCCGCTCGCCATTGAGGTAGTACATTGAACAGCGCCGGTCTCATCTCCTAGAAACTCTGCAACACAACAAACTTGTGAAGAAAAAAATGGATCCGAGAGCGATGAAGCCAATGGTGGAGCCTTAAAATTGCAAGTAAGGCTATGGTGGGGCGATGGTTTTTTACCATAATGAGACAAAATGCAATGAAATGATGAAACCGTTATGAACAATGGAGGCTTGCGATGATATAGTCACAGTAATCGCTAGATCTTGGTCCTGGGAACAAAGATCAACTATGGAGGTTGAGCTATCAATATGTGAAACGGGCAAACAATATACAAAACACATGAAACCCGACGGAGATGAATGAAAGAGTGGGACCCAGTTATGGTGGAGGGCGATTAGATCTTGACCGTTAGATCCCAGATCCAATGGACGGTCAGGATAAAATCGGAGGATCGCAATCGGGGGGAGCAGGGGTGACACATTCAAAAAGTTTCGATTGCGATCGGAGCGATGTTGCGATTAAGCGCCAATCGTCGGATCCGGAAGGGAATGGGCGGCTGGGATTGAATCGGGAGACAGCGAGGAAGGCTTGCGATTGTGATCGGAGGTCGAGGCGCGATTGAGTGCTGATCGTTGGATCTGGGAATCAGATCAACGGTCCTCATTCAATCGGAGGGAGAAACGGGAGGGGCGATGGGCGATGATGCGATCAGCGCTGAGCCATTGGATCTTGAACTAAATGAACGGTTAAGATTGGATTGGCGGATCGCAATCGGGAGTCGGAGGGAAGGGGTTGCGATTGCGATCGGGCGGAGGGTGCGATTAATGCTGGACCGTCTGATCGGCGGGGAAAGCGGACGACGGAGATTTAATCGGGAGACGGGAGGAAGGACTTGCGATTGCGACTGGAAGGGGGGTTTGCGATTGAGCGCTGACCGTTGATCTCAGGTCCAGATCAATGGCTCAGATGTAATCGGAGGGGCAGTGCGATCGGGGGATCGGGAGAAGGACTTGCAATTGATTGGAGGGCGCATACAACATGTTGCGATTGCGATGGGCGGGGGGCCTGCGATTAGCGCTCCGCCGTCGATCTTTACGACAGATCAACGGATCAAAACATGTCGCAAGACTTTGTGTGATAAACGATCGCATCGGGGATTTTCACTGATGCAAAGAAATTTCACCCGCCCGATGCTCCGATTGCGATTAGCGCTTGGGACTTTAGCGCTTGGTCCCAGCGCTGGGGCATGTGTGGGAAGTGGTTGAAGGGGCTTGCGGTAGAGGGGCTAAGCCCTATTACATGGTCGGAAAGTGGGTTTTTTACCCCTTTTAATGGATTTTAAGGGGTTTAAAGGGAAACAATAAGGGGAAAAATGGGAAATAAAGAGTAAGGGAAGGACTTAATGGGATTTTGGGGGGATTTGAGGGGTAAACGGGGAAATAGAAGGGGAGACAAGGGGGGATAAAAAAGAGGCTAAATGACGGTAAAAGAAAGGGAATTCAGACAAAGGGAAAGAAGGGGAATTGATGTATGTTGCAGGGGTAAAGGAGGGAATACTAGACCCTTTTTCACAATTTACTAGCAGAGGGGGATTTGTATTAGGCACAGCAATTGAGAGACTTCAAGGAGGATGGGTTTTCAGGGGAAAGGCATTCCTTGAAGGCTCAAAACAATCTAGCCCCCAGCTGACTTGTCAAGAATTTCATAGGGGGGCTAACAGTGGCTCCACATGGGGATGGATTCTTCTTGAAAGAGTCAAGAATTCAGAAAATGATCTCTTGGTGTAGGCCAGATGCCTGCTGCTATAAGCCATCTTTCTTCTTTCTTTAGATTAGCTGCCACAATATATTGGATACACAAATCAGCAGAAACATTTTCCCAACCAATCTACCTACCCAAACTAGAGCTCTAACAATTTTCCCTTGGGTGCATTTGAACTAGCAGACCCTTTACATTTTATTTTGCAAAACAAAAACAAACCTATTCTAATTCTACCCTTGTTGCTCCATGAGGCCAGATTAGACTGTTGGCTTCATACAATTCTCTACCTAAACTACTACCTGTTGGGATTAAACTGTCCAACAGGTTTCTTCACCTACATTCTAATACAGGAAATTTAAACACGGCCAAGCCAGGATTAGACTGTCTGACTTGCTGGAGTGAAAACTTTGTAGCAAACTGCAACAAAACTGTGAAGGCATGAAATCTGCAGTTTTGAAAATATCCTTCTCTCTTTGTTTCAACTCTGATTTTAGGCATGTTAGAGCTGATTTTCTTTCCTCTTCTGATCCAGATTTTGAGCTTGTTTGGATCAGCTATTCTGCTTCCTTTTGGCTCAGATTTTGAGTTTATTAGAGCCAATCCTTTTGCCTCAGAGGTTCATGTTTTGAGCATGTCTGAACCTCTCTTTTCCTTCTGTTTTTTGGAACAATTTCTTCTCTTTTTGTTGAAAATGAAAATTTGCAACGGTATATACAATGGAAATGAAACTGGAAATGGAGAATTAGCAGAAATAGTGTTTGAGCATCCTGCCATTGACAGGACCCCCAAACAACTCGGAACCATCAAGTTCTTGCAAGAAAAACGCATTAGGACCCACAGTGGCTTGAATGATGAAGGGACCTTGCCACAAGCTGTCGAATTTTCCATGTTTGCCTTTATCCTCTCTTCTTGAATCCCACTTCAGGACCTTGTCCCCAACTTTGAAATTTGTTGCTTTGGTTCTTTTGTCAAATTGTCTCTTCATGTTTTCCTGCACTTTGACAGCTCTGTTATAAACCTGCTCCCTTGTTTGCTGAAGATGGATTGTTTCATTAATTCTCCTTATCATGCTGTCCTCTTCTGACTGGATTTCTTGGATAAGCTTTACCACTAGTATCCCAAGGCTAGTAGGAAAAACTGCTTCTGTCCCATAAACCAGCTGGAAGGGTGACATGCCAATAGATTTCTTTGTAGTGAGCCTGTCTGCCCACAAGGCTTGTATCAACTTTTTATGCCATGACCTTTTGTTCTCTTCCAACAGCTTCTTAATGATTGTAACCAAGCTTTTATTTGATGATTCAGCTAGGCCATTACCCTGGGGGTAATAGGCAGTTGAATGCCCAAGTGCAATTCCGTACCTGTGACAGAAATCAATCATTCTTTTGGATCCGAAAGCAGCAGCATTGTCAGTGATTATTTTCTTTGGGCAGCCAAACCGAGATAAGATAAAGTCTTCTAGGAACCTAATGATGACAGAATCAGTGGCGTTCCTAGTGGGTATGGCTTCAATCCACTTAGTGAAGTAATCAGTAGCAGTCAGAATCCATTTGTGTTGCCCAGAAGAAGAGGGGTGGATTTCTCCAATGAAGTCTAAGCCCCATTGCATGAAGGGACCTTCTATGGTGATAGGTTGCAGAGGGAGGGGAAGGAGCTTTCTTTTGCCCTCGAAAATTTGGCATTTGTGGCAGGTAAGGACCATTTTATGAACATCACTAAAGAGTGTAGGCCAATAGTACCCAGCCCTGAGTATCTTATTTGCAGTGGCCTTCCAACTCAGGTGGCCTCCACACTCCCCAGCATGGAATTCTTGTTTGATTCTTTCAGCTTCAGTTTCAGGCAAACATTTCAGAAAAAGACCATTTGGATTTTTCCAATATAGACTCTCATTCATAATGCAGTAATTTCTAGCTTTGAGTTTTATGAATCTGGCCTTTGTTTTGGACAGTTCTAGAGGGGCATTGAGGTGTGTGAGCACGTAAAGGATATCAGTGTACCAAGGAGAGTTCTGAAACTTCTCCTCAACAGTTGGATGGGGCAATCCTTCCTGCTCATCCAGGGCATTCATCATGTTAATATCAAGGGCCTGTAGATTAGATTCAGCCATCAATTGGGCTAGGCCTTGACCTTTGATCAGCTTGGTGGGTTTGATTTCAATGTCATATTCTAAAATTGTAGCAATCCATTTGCCCCTTTTTCCATCTGGGTCTTGGGACAGGATATCTTTGACCACTATATTTGGCACATAGGCAATGGTGTGAGAATGCAGAATGTACACCCTAAAGTCTTTTAAGGCCTTAACCAGGGCATAGGCCTGCTTTTCCATGATGTTGTAATTTAAGGGTGCATCTCTTAAGGCTTTACTGAAGAAGGCTATAGGCTGTTCATTACCTTCTGAATTTTTCTGCAGCAAAACTGCAGCTATTGTGTGCGGGGAAGCAAAGGAAAAGATCAGAAAATATTTTGAAAAGTCAGGGCTGATAAGGACAGGGGCCTGGGTGAGTGCAAGCTTTACTGACTCAAAAGATTTCTTGGCTTCGACAGTCCACTTAATTCCAACATCTTTCTTCAGCATTTCAGTCATTTTCCTAAGATTCTCAGCAAGGTTGGGGATAAATCTTCTAAGGAAATTGATCTTCCCAATGAAGGATTGTAGCTCCTTGATGTTTCTTGGATGCGTAATTTGGAGTATTCCCTCAACTCTCTGGGGGTCTATCCTAATCCCTTTCTCAGATATAATGTGGCCAAGAAGCTTACCTTCTTGCAGCCCGAAAACAGTCTTCTTAGGATTTAGGGACAGACCGTACCTTGTACATTTTTCAAAAACTTTCCTCAGATGTTTTAAGTGTTCTTCTTCTGTTTTGGAAAAGACGGTTAAGTCATCCAAGTAGATAACTATGAAGTGTCCAATCTCATCTGAGAAAGCAATATCCATTGCTCTCTGGAAGGTAGCTCCAGCATTCATCAATCCAAAAGGCATTTTCACATACATGAATGTGCCCCATGGAGTGGTGAAAGCTGTTTTGAGTTGATCTTCTGGGAGTACCAGAACTTGGTTGTATCCTGAAAAACCATCAAGCAGGGAGATTCTTTTAGAGCCTACTACCTTCTGTAAGATATGTTCCATTCTAGGCAAGGGGTAGTTGTCTTTCAGGGAGGCTCTATTCAGGTTTCTGAAATCTATGCATAGTCTGATCTCCCTTGTCTTCTTCCTTACAACCACTAAGTTTGAAACCCAATCAGAAAACCTTACAGGGACAATTATGCCTGCCTCATACATCTTTTTAATTTCCTTTTCTACTGTAGGCAATTGTTTTGGATTAATCCTACGGAGTTTTTGTCTGAAAGGTTTCTGATTTTCCTTCAGTGGTATCTTGTGTTGTATGATGTTGGTGTCATAGGCCTTTAAGTCTTCGTAGCTCCATGCAAACACATCAATGAATTCCTTAAACAAGTCAATGTATCTTTTCTTCATGTCTGCAGGTATAGACTTAGCCAGTTTTATCATTTTGGGTTTGTTTTCAGTGCCTATGTTGCATTCTTCTACATCTGATTCTGCATGTTCTATTGTGGGCTTCTTTGCAACATCATCGAAATAAAAGAGGTCCTCTAAGGGTGCTAAGCCTCTTGGTATGTTCTTGTCTTTGGCTTGCAGCACCTCCATTTCTTCTCTATCTGCGTTTTCACGTTTTATGGCTGAATCTCCAGTTTCTTCAGAAAAAAAAAAAAAAAAGAATTTATTTCTATACTACAAGGTGTTTCTAGTTCATCTGGGGAATCCTCACTTGGGAAGCTGTCATCAGATTTCGAGTCTGAATCAGAAAATTCAAACTCATTTCTGCCCATCAGGAAATCTTCAATCTATTTGTCTCCTTCAAAGACCTGCCAGTATTTTTCATTGTCTGGCACTGCAGGCCTGAATTTAGTCTGAATGATGATTTGTTGGTCAACTGGGGCCTTAGGATATGAGCTAGCTAGGCAGGCTAGTCCATTTGCAATAGCGTTTTGACCCCTAGGAATGGATACTAAATCATATTCAACAAACGTTTTCAACAAATCTAGAGTATCATTCCTATATGCCCTAAGCCTGGGGTGTTTTGCCGAATACTCACCATTCATCTGTTTGATCACTAACTCAGAGTCTCCTCTCACGACTATCCTACGGGCTCCTAATTTTTTCAACAGATTTAAGCCCAAGATTAGAGCCTCATATTCTGCAATGTTATTCGTGCATTTGAAATGCAGATTGACAGCGTGGCTCTCTGCGTGGTCATTTTCGGTGTTACGCAGCCACACTCCCGCTCCAGCGCTTTGTCTAGTACAGGACCCATCAAAGTTCATTTCCCACAGGGGTTCTTTGTTTACTTCCACTTCGCTTTCTCCCTTACAGCTGGGTTCGCCATTAGGTTGAGTTGGGAGGTCTATACTAGGTTGTAAACTATCTTGTTGTTCATAGAGGCCATGGATGTCAGGGAGGTGGTTAGCTTGTTGTTCTTGTTCTGTTTCTGTTTCACTTGGAGTGAGAGGTCCACCACAAATCCTACAGGCTTCATTGTTGATTTCCTCTTCATTTTCAGTGTGCTTCCCATGGTCTTCATGATCATATTCTTCCAGAGTGGCCATTATGTGGAGGTCCATAGGCTCGGTGTTCTCATTTGTATGCCTATTCTGGGACTTTGGCTCTTCTAAGGACTCATCATTACAAAAGATGAAGGAGTCAAGGTCGGTATGTACAGAATATAATGGTGAATTTTCAGGTTTCTCAGGGCTACTGACTAGGAATTTCATTTGGGATTCTCTATACAATCTTCTTAATTGGCCAAATATAGGGATAGTGGCATATGAGCCATCCATCTGCATGGTGCCTTGCAGCTTGGCTCCCCATGATCTAGATAATAACATGCCATACTTGGGTGGCACGTCTGCCACCACTACATCCATGACCATATATTTCGCAGGAATCTGAGTCAAACTCACACACAAGTCTTTGATCAGGCCAAGACATTTTACTCTACTCGAGTCAAAAGAATACAAGTCTTTATAGGGTCTGGTGATTTCTAGGCCTAACCTTTCCATAACTACCTTAGGCATCAGGTTGTGTGAGGCTCCAGAATCATGCATTGCATTGTGGAGTATTTTATCATGAATGTTGAGACTAATATAGAAAGGTGGTACTACCCCTTCCTGAAACTTACCTTCAATCTTAGGACCAAACAAGAGGGCAGGTTGATCATCATTCAAGTTTACAGAATCAGTGTATTCCCCTAAATTCAATGCTTTCAAAATTTGGCCTTTATATACATCCTGAGAGGCCAGCTCAGATAATGGTACAGAGATTTTGATTTTTGCAATCTCACTTTCTAAACTGAAAGCGGATTGACTCTTGGAAGTGTTCAACTCTGTTTTATTTGCCACTGTTTTAGTGGCTGAATCAGTTTGTGTTTTCTCATTATGTACATGTGTAGAAACAGTTTTATCAGGAGCACTAACTGAGGTGCTAGTGCTACTAGTTTGTTGACCCTGTTTTTCCATGCTTTGGTTGTCCTTTTCTTTGTTACTCTCAGAACTCTTGGCTGTTGAATTGTTGTTCACAGCAGTTACTTTAGAAGATTTTTCAGGCCTTTTCTTGATGGTAACCTCGGTAGTTTTGGTTTTGGAAGTGTCTTGGTTCTTTTTTCTCCTGAGCTCATATTGCTCTCTGACCTATAACATGGCATTTTGGAACCCAAGTCTGTACTCTTCAATTTCTAATCTTACTCTTCAGTTTCTAATCTTTCCTCATCCCAATATGAAGATGAGGGTTGATCATCCTCTGAGTCACAGTTCAGAATTGAGTCCTCTGTTTCAAACATGTTAATAGTATTCCCTTCAGACTCTTCTATGATTCCCTCATCCTCATCTAGGAATTTTTGAAACGGGGGAATGATTTGTTGATCTGACTCTTTCTCTCTGTTGGGAGTGTTGTTGTTTCTTCTAAAGTTTTGATTTTGGTTCCTGTTTGGAGTGACAACCATCTTTTCCATCATTTGGTATAGCTTATCCACATTCTTAAACAATTTGTCAATATTTGGATCTGAAGTAGAGGCTATAGTGTCATCCTTGTATGTTACTCTCTTCTCAGCTCTCAGTTTGGCCCTTTTCTCAATCAAATTTTCCTCTATGTTTACTGCCCCTTTCTGCATATCCTCCAGGGTGGTGTACTCTTTATCTCTAAGCTCATAGGCCATGTCAGCATCGAATCCATTAGGATATTTTGCGAGGGCCATACCTTGTGGAGGTTTCATGTGTGGGGGAAGAGCGTTGTAAATGTTGTTGAACCTAGTGGTGTAATCGTGAACACTCTCTCTTGCGTTCCTCTTAAGGGACATGTATTCTGCTAGGAGCTGGCGAGGGTTTGCCCTAGTTTCCCATTTGTTGATGAAAGTCTGGTATAAAGCAGGGAGATCTTGGATACTACCAGCAGGTAGGTTTTTAAACCACTTTTTAACCTCTCCCCCCAGGCTCTGCGCAAAAATTCTCATTTTGATTGTTTCATCATCAATTTCCATATAGTCAAAAGAATCTTCCATTTTATCAACATGTTGTTGTGCTGTTGTAGGCTCTTTAGCAAGGAAGTGCGGGATCTTTGATTGATAATCATTTGGTAAGGGAAGTAGAGGCTGAGGTAGGACTAGAGGTGCATACCAGGCTGCCATGATGATGTTCTGGTGGGGTATAGGGTTGGCTTGAGCAGCTGGTATTTGGATGACAGGGATGTTTGGATCAGCAGAAGTCTGTTGAGCAGATCTCGGGTGATAAAGCCCCAAGTTTTGGAGAAAGTGGAGATCAAGTGGTGTGGAAGGAGGGGTTTCACTGTCCCTAGGGTCCGGCTGGTCTGAAACACTGAATGACCTAGTTCTAGGCAATCTGTTTTGAAGGTCTAGGTCGAAGAAAGGGTTTAATAGAGCTGCAAGATCTTCTGGTGCAGAATTGGCTCTATGAATGTTGCTGTAAATAGTTGATCTCCTACTTACAGGTGTTCTCTTGAGGATTTTCTTAGGACTATCAACTATTTCGGGTGGGCTTGGATCAGGGAAAGATCTTGTATGAATGGTTCTGTGAGCCAGAGTGTTATTTTTAGCCAAGCAGCTTAACCCTACCTGTTATTTCTGCTGTGGTTGATGTTGTCTCAGGGCTGGTCTCCCAGTGGAGCCTTCATTATGCTTTGAATCTGGTCTCCCAGTGGAGTCTTATGTGAAACCAAAGTAATCAGCAGGCCTACTGATCACCAGTGGAGTCTTTTCGTTTGGGAACAATGGAGTCGCCAGGTGGAAGGTTTAGGATGTTTCTAGGGGGTACATTGTCCACCACAGTGATGAGGCAATATTCCCTTTCAGGAATATCCCACAAAACATAGCAAACTCTAACCAGAGATGGACTGGGAGGGCATTTACCAGATGTGTCACCTCCTAAAGAGGATGAGATCCGGAGGCTGCCTGGCCCTTACCAGGCTCTGTCTGAGAGTAAGGGGTAAAACACACCAAAGGTAAGTGGAATAGGAAGGATAAGTGTTTTACTGCTAGCCTAAACAGAGGTTCTAGGTTTTCTAAGGCTTGGAGATGCAACAAGATGAAAGTACTCAGAAATTCCCCAGTGGAGTCGCCATTATGTTGGGGTTCCCATGTTTTGGCAAGGTTGGCAATACCAAAAGATGAGACAACATAGAACCACTTTCAGACCTTAGGATCTAGCCCTCCTAGGTCCAGAGAGGGATCTCTCTATGATTATCAAAGGATATATATCTTCGAAGTTCTCAATTGTTATTTTAGGCTAGTTATAGGCTCAAGGTTGTTTGTTTTATTGTTTGAGTTTGGTTGCTGAGAATCAGGAAGGAAGGTTTCACCATAATACAAGGATGGGTAAAGAAGGAAGCTAGGCAAGGATAGATAACTCAGGGAACATTAAGGCCATTGGGCAATGGAGTCAAGAAAGGATTTATTTATGTTCAATGTGTAAGCTTCAGTTGGGCTAGTCATCTAGAGCATTTGGATCTCAAAGACTGATTGGTGGGATGGAACATTAAGGAATGAGAATGAAGGATGGAGAACCATCTGATTCCGTCTATAGATTAGGCCAGAGGTCATTTAACTCCAGGCCTGCTTGGACAAAACCATAGGCAACACAAGGGATCTTGAAAAGGTTTATATGGAAGGGGTAGGTTATGAAGAGGCAACGACAGGCTTTACACCTCCCAATGTTCCTAACCTCTTTCAATTAAATCTTAACAAAAACATCTGAACATTGATTCTATTAACTTGCACATCAGAGAGCAGGCAATAATCATCCACTACACTGGTTTAGTCAATTAAAAAACAATATTCAAATACACATATGAGCAGAAAACATTAAAGACTGAGAGAGCTGGGACATAAGGTACCTAACAAGGGTAAATCTTATGTCATGCGTTCAGATGCCAGTCAGAAGAACATGAAATGAAATGGAAATAAACACAAAGAGGAGAAAAACATCACCAACTGCTGTAGATCAGGATCCAATGAAAACTGCTTATCATGTTAAACACAATACCAATCAGGTACATCACTGCCCAAATCTTTTACATTCAGCCTGAATACATCATATTTCTCAGCCTATCATTCAATCATTACACAGAGAACTTGGCTCGGGACAAAAATGCTTGCAATTCACTGATAATGCATCAACAACCATTACAAGGATACCCTTCTATGCTTTATAGCAGAAGAGACACAGAGGACCGACTGAGGACGTAGGTGAATTTTAAATGTTACATTTAAACACAACAATGAATGCAGGGCTGAGGCCCATTCCGCTTGATATGATGTATATTTAATCTTTGTCATCTCCCCGGTGCAATAGAGATCTGCTTCGGATATGATTTGACCTTTTGGCTGCAGTACTCCAGGTGATTTGAACAAAATAAAAGAAATTGCTGAGAGGTTTGCCTCATAGATGTTAGATTGTTTTGAACTATAGCTGGGACGAAAAACTCCTTCAGGGACACGGCGCATAATAAAGACTGTATGGGAGACCTGTCCTTTATGGAAAAACATTCTGCTGATAAGACAACTTTGATATTACCTCTTATTGATGTTCAGGATCTTCAGATCGATCCTCGGGGTCTTCAAAATGATGCTTTGCCTCTTTAAACCTCTGGTTCAGAGCTCAAGATCTTCGTTGATGTGCACTAATCCCTCTGCTCTGTACTAAAACTCCTTGCTGCTTCATTACTACCTCTGTCGAGTTAGCTTGAGCTTTAAATGGCGCCAGCATGATTTTCGGCGTTTGAACTCTGCTCTCCATTAATGTGAGTCCTGACGGCCCCATTCCTTGACTCTCCTGATGGTACTGGCTCATTAGATTTGATCCTGACTGCGCCGCTCGCCATTGAGGTAGTACACCAAACAGCGGCAGGTCTCATCCTCTAGAAACTCTGCAACACAGCAAAACTCATGAAGAAAATGGTGGACGGAGCGATGAATGCAGGGTGGACGAAATGGCAGTGCGGCGGTGGTGGGGCGATGGCCTTTTACCATAATGGTGACAAAATGCAATGAAATGATGAAACCTTATGAACAATGGAGTTTGGTGATGATATGCAGCGCAGACCGTTAGATCTTGGTCTGGGAACAAAGATCAACGGTGGAGGTTGAGCGGCGTAGCAATATGTGAAACGGGCAAACAATATACAAAACACATGAAACCCGACGGAGATGAATGAAAGAGTGGGACCCAGTTATGGTGGAGGGCGATTAGATCTTGACCGTTAGATCCCAGATCCAATGGACGGTCAGGATCAAATCGGAGGATCGCAATCGGGGGGAGCAGGGGTGACACATTCAAAAAGTTTCGATTGCGATCAGAGCGATGTTGCGATTAAGCGCCAACCGTCGGATCCGGAAGGGAATGGGCGGCTGGGATTGAATCGGGAGACAGCGAGGAAGGCTTGCGATTGTGATCGGAGGTCGAGGCGCGATTGAGCGTTGATCGTTGGATCTGGGAATCAGATCAACGGTCCTCATACAATCGGAGGGAGAAACGGGAGGGGCGATGGGCGATGATGTGATCAGCGCTGAGCCGTTGGATATTGAACTAAATGAACGGTTAAGATTGGATCGGCGGATCGCAATCAAGAGTCGGAGGGAAGGGGTTGCGATTGCGATTGGGCGGAGGGTGCGATTAATGTTGGACCGTCTGATTGGCGGGGAAAGCAGACGGCGGAGATTTAATCGGGAGACGGGAGGAAGGACTTGTGATTGCGACTGGAAGGGGGGTTTGCGATTGAGCGCTGACCGTTGATCTCGGGTCCAGATCAACGGCTCAGATGTAATTGGAGGGGCAGTGCGATCGGGGGATCGGGAGAAGGACTTGCGATTGATCGGAGGGCGCATACAACATGTTGCGATTGCGATGGGCGGGGGGCCTGCGATTAGCGCTCCGCTGTCGATCTTTAGGACAGATCAACGGATCAAAACACGTCGCGAGACTTTGTGTGATAAACGATCGCATCGGGGATTTTCACTGATGCAAAGGAATTGCACCCGCCCGATGCTCTGATTGCGATTGGCACTTGGGACTTAAGCGCTTGGTCCCAGCGCTGGGGCATGTGTGGGAAGTGGTTGAAGGGGCTTGCGGTAGAGGGGCTAAGCCCTATTACATAGTCGGAAAGTGGGTTTTTTACCCCTTTTAATGGATTTTAAAGGGTTTAAAGGGAAACGATAAGGGGAAAAATGGGAAATAAAGAGTAAGGGAAGGACTTAAGGGGATTTTGGGGGGATTTGAGGGGTAAACGGGGAAATAGAAGGGGAGACAAGGGGGGATAAAAAAGAGGCTAAATGAGGGTAAAAGAAAGGGAATTCGGACAAAGGGAAAGAAGGGGAATTGATGTATGTTGCAGGGGTAAAGGAGGGAATACTAGACCCTTTTTCGCAATTTACTAGCAGAGGGGGATTTGTATTAGGCACAGCAATTGAGAGACTTCAAGGAGGATGGGTTTTCAGGGGAAAGGCATTCCTTGAAGGCTCAAAACAATCTAGCCCCCAGCTGACTTGTCAAGAATTTCATAGGGGGGCTAACACTTTCCACCTTTGACCCCCTATTTTCCGCTCATACACGAGATCACTCCACCCGTATCTCTGTTGACCTCTGCAGCCCGAGTCCCCGCCATACCTCTCATAGCCCTCATATACCACCCTCTAGTTTGTATATGAGTCATAGCCATCCTGCTCATTGCACTCCCTCCCGTAGTTTCCGCTCGATGTCTTCTATACACTCACGCTGCCGTCATTGTCCCTCCTCCCCCCATTTGTTGTCTTGTAACACTATTCTGCAGGACCTCCCGTCCTCACCCTATATCGGTTACGCCGATGGTGCAAGTCGTTACTCCCAGAATCTAGCCTCAGCAGGTTGGGCCATTTTCACCCCATTGCATGCCCTTGTTCTCTCCAACGGGGTATGCATTGGTCCTGCCACCAATAACCAGGCTGAATATGATGCAATGCATGGTCTCTTAGTCGATGCCCTCTCTCATCGCATCCTCCATATGCATGTTCGTTTAGATTCCCTACTTCTTGTCATGCAACTAAATGGTGTCTATCATGTGCATAATCCTATGCTGTTTAGACGATATTTACGAGTGAAACTCTTGATACGTGAGTTTGAAACCATAACTTTTACCCATGTACCTCAAGAAAAAAATCACTATGTAGATAGAATTTCAAACCATGTTCTAGATTGGCATTTATCACACGCATTTTATACAAGACAATAACATTCATAATCATTAAACAAGATGCATATCCATAATATGTGTCGCAAAACATGTGTTTAGAGTCCATCTACTCTGATACATATGACATGCCCATAGCATGTTACAAAAAACTCAAAACTGGGGGCACCACCTGCCCCTACATACAAACTAGGGGGCACCACATGCCCCACACCTAATCACTATCTGGCAAATCCCAAGCCAATGGCTCTGCTCCTGCAGCCTGTAGATCCCATATCCCCTGACTGGCCATCGCCATGCGTCGCATGACACCTCGCCATTCCGAGGGTAGACCAATACATGGCTCTATGTACTGGTCGTCTAAGTCTTGCCACCCGCGCTCTGACACTCCGGTCAGCAACCTATCGCATCTACGACGGATGTCCTCTAGAAGAGCGGCCGCATCCTCATTATGCGCTGCTCTCGACCCACTCGGACTTGCAACTCTAGATGCTTCCGGTCGTCCCATATATCTGGCCAGTTTTACCGGAGCTATATCTGCATACCAAAAGTACATGAATCAGTACCCTATCTACTATTCACTAACTTTAACATGCCCAAAATAGAATAGTTACTTATCACTTACCATCGGGTCCCCATACTCGACTAGGCAGAAGTGGTAGGTCCGGATCCCCATAATAACTCATCCCACTATAGGGATAGTCGTCTATGTATAACGGAATCTGATCCCAATGGGCAAAGAACTCAGGTCGAAACACTCGTCCGACTGCCCCTCCTCCTCCTCTGCACAGTAGCCGCCCCCACTTGCACATCCTGGGCTCTCTAGGGCCCCCATCTAGGAGCTGTATACGAGGTCGTAAGGTTGGGATCTTCTCAAAAAAGAAGGAACACAATAAAGTCCCATACGAGCAATCGTGGTTCACTTGACGCTTGCAAAGTGACAGCTGTCATTTTAATGACACCAACATCATTTGGGCCCACCCATAGTAGGTCCCACTCAACACACTCTCTACGATCATCATCTGCCCCCCAGTGATGTGATGGAACGCCTGGTTGCCCAGGATCCGCAGCACCGCTGCGGCCACTGCCCGGGTCTCCAGTCTCTCTAGGTCCCCAATCAGTATTCGTGTCCCTTTGACTTGGAGACCCGGTCGACAATGCCGCTCCACAAACTCCATGATGTTCCGCCCCCGCGGTAACACTGGCTGCGTATTTCCCACCATCCCAAGTGGCGGGAGACCTGTCAGGAAATACACATCCTGGACTGTCAGTTCGATCCTGTGCCCCTGCACTACAAAGACCTCATGCTCTGGATCCCAATAACTAATAATCCAGGCCAACAAGGGCTCTCCAGCTCTCATCAAAGGGTTCTCCAAAAACTTCAGAACCCCAAACCTGGCCAACACACGATGGACACCCTGATCTGCCTGGATCTCTGCCCGTAATGTACCCAGGTCTCTCTCTCTCCAGTTCACCTATATATCTGCCATATTTGCACAAAAACATCATCTTTTTCAGCCTACAGATAGGGAATACTATAACCAAACACAAAAAACCCAACTCTCAGCCATCAAACAACACTAAAACCCCCTCATCTTCCAGGTCGCACCTTTTGGCTCAAAACCTGCGTCCCAGGTCGCAGATTTTGGCCCAAAAATTGCGACCCGGCTGAAAAGATGCAAAGGGGGCTGTTCCTGAGATTCTGGGCCCTAATATGAACTTTCAATCCATCAAAATGAAAGAGTAAGGTTAGGCCTCTTACCTGCAACTGACGGATCTCGATTCCAATGGTCGGCTTGTCTGCTATGCTTACCGCAAGAATTAGGGCCTTCTCTCCTCTCTACATTCACCACAGCAACACTAGCACATGAGTGGATTTGGAGGGAAAACTGCCTTATTAAAAGAGAACCCGTGTTTCTTCTTTCGCCTGTTGCGACCATACCGTAGCTCCGTTTGACAAACCGTCTGCACCGTTGGAAAGCTCTCACTGAGACCTCAAATGGGTATCTATTATTTTTTTGTGATTTGATACCTCACCAGGACACATTTTTTCCAAGATGGGTCACTTCACCTCTCCTTAAAATCGCATTTCTTCACTTACAACACTTGTACTTGGGGCACCACTTTGCCTCCTTACTTGTCTTTGTTCGTGTTGATTTTCGTCGTGAGTTACCATCTTGTACTCATGTTTTCATGGTCCCCCATTGGACCTTTACTGTGTGGCAGCACCATCGAGTCGCCCTTGTTTAGAGCATCCGAGTGGAGTCATCATCGCATTCATGGAGTCTATCCCGCGTCCCTTTGTACCCCACTATAGTCCTCCATCCTTCATTGCTTGGTCTCTCCCTTGTGTCGCACATTATGGCCTCCAGTCCCATTGTCCCTTATCCCTGACGATATTGTGTCAGTCGCTGCCATGTCATTCATGCCCTTTATGCTCTAGCAAGGGAAGTCGTCCATTCGCTACTCAGTCCCCTCCATTCCACCATCATCATTGGTATTAGTCTGTCTGTTGCTCTACTATTTTCTCTCGTGCCTTAGTTGGGGATCTCTCATTGCCTCACCTATGGCGGACCTCCTTCTGTCGACATCAGCTCCTTCATTCCAGAAGACAGGTCTAGAGGGCGGTGTACCTTGGTTCCAACTTCCATTCTTGTTCGGTGCCTCGGATCCGGCAAAGGGATCTCTCATTTCACTTTGACTTGATTGTTTCTCCACTCCAGCTCCTTTCAGCATGATCAAGATCAGTATACTTGATGGTTCAGTGATGCAGCAACAGCTCTTGGTGATTCCCCGGTGTGTGCGAGATGTCTCAGCCCTCATGAGGGGGTGGCCCTGCAGGTAGCCCCCCACATGCCCAGATGACCTCTTCATTGCAGCCTTCGATGCAGCTCCATATATTTGATGATGTCGGCCTTAGCCGCTTGCAGCGCCTCTTTGATTTGCATGTATCAGTCATATTTTGTGAGCCCTTCCCCGCTTATAGGGGGCATTTGGGTTGTATTTGTATCTCATGTACTCAGATATTATTGTATAAGTCCTGGATGTTATCCCAGGCACAGCATGTATGTGGGATTCCTCATTGTATTCTTATCTGGCTCATGTTTATGCCGGTTGTACTTTATGGTTCGGTCCCTTGTTTACTGGACACACTATTCTTTTTTACTTTGTCTCGGCGGGCATAGGTATGCCTCCCCCACCGCCTTTAGCACAGGTACCCTCTCATAAAAAGAGACTTGTTGCACCTGTAAGTCTCATCTCCTCAGGGTCTAGTTCTTCAGCACATTAGTCTACCTTACATTTCTCTCTCCGACTTCCCTTTTGATGTCTGGTGATTGAGTTCTTACAACGTACTTCGGTCATACGATTTGCTCCTAACACTCGCACGCTGGGGGGCAATCTGTTACACCATTTTTTGGTCATCTAACCTACTATCATTAGATGGACCCAAGTACACCATATAAGACCAATTTTACCCTAAGTAAAATTGCTTTCACTATGTAAAATAACTTAATAAAACACATTTATTAGGTTGTTTATGGTCTAAACAGGAAACCCCAAAAGGAAATATTAAACAAACCTATATTTGTTTGATTTTCCTGGTCATGTTTAACCCAAACAAAGAAATTAATTAGATAAATCTTTATTTATCTTATTATTTTCTAGGAATAATTATTTAAACCTTATTTAAATAATATTCCTTGTTAAATATGACTAAATTACCCATAAATAATTAAATAAATCATTATTTATTTGATTATCTTTTAACCACCTCCTTAAAATGATAAATAAATCATTTATTTATTTATTATTCACAAATAAAGGGATTTGACCCAAGTCAAATACTTTTTCTCTCCAACAAATATAATAAAATATTCCATAAAAGGTGGATCTAGATTTGGTTAATGTTATTTTAATCATGCACCAAGATCTAGAATGACCCAATATTTTGTTATAAATAGGAGGGTTTTTCCTACCATTCTTCACCTTTATTGCCTATTAGATCACTCTAGATCTATACACTTGGTCACATTCCACATTATTTGTTGTGTGAGCTCCCTTTGAGTTCTATCTTTGTCTGGGTTTTCTACACCAACAAGAGAGAGAGATTCTAGATCTGAAGTGCTGAGGACTTCCAAGAACCCATCCCATTGAGGAGAATTGGATACACCTTCTTGTTTTCATCCCAGGTGCCCTTAATACAAAAAATTCTTTCAAAAAACATTGTTCTTGTCTTGTCTATTGGATGTATGGAGCAAACTCTTGATTTTACTGCTTAATGTCTTTCTATGCATAGATCTGGTTTTTTGCAGCACTTGTCTTGATCAACTAATTGCAGATCTGAAGATGTTAGCAGCCACATTTGATGTTAGGGCTATAAGTTATGCGTAGCTAAAGTGGTCTTTTTTCGTACGCTTCGACAAAAGATTCATACTAACAAGGAGAAATCTCTGGTGTTAGGATTCTTCCTCTCACTATGGTGATCCATGGATTGGCCACCCAATCCATGTTTGTTTCAGATCTTATTAACTTATGTTTCTATTTACTACAATATTTATGAATATTGTTGCAGATCTGTAATTCTAGATCTCAGATCTACTCCTATACATTCATGTTTTGATCAAAACCCCAAGGGGAATCTGTAGAGGAACTCATTTAGTGTACAGATCTGATATGGATCTATATTTTTGTACAAAGATATGTTCTAGATCTGAAATTTAATATACAGTTTCTTCAGCCATAAAATAACGATGTCAAGCTTTGCAGTCTCAATTTGTCGGTGCAGCACCTCAATCTTGAGGTTTTCTTCTTGTAAATCTTCTATTTCTCTCTTGTACACTGTATGGGCCACATTATAGATCTATTTTTCTGATGTACATGTAATTTTCCAGCCTTCATATTTTTATTCTACTTTAACTCAGTGGGACTGCGTTATTTCTGAAGCAGATTTGATGTGAATGACTGCAGCCCCATTCTTTGGGTGTTTTCCAGCCATACTAGGTTGTGGGAGGTATGCTTACCTCACCTAGTTTGATTTTTTTCTGCTCTCCTTTTGGATTTAGATATTAGATCCACTGATCGAAGGGATCCAGAAGCTACAAACTCATTTCAATACACCAATTTGTGAAGAGAGCGTTATTCCAGCAGGCTTTGTTGTGCATCCTGATTTTGGGGATATTACACATATAGACTGAATAATCTCATTTGATTTCTTGGACGTCTTGGTCGCTACTTTCTCTGCTTGATTAATTTGTGCTCTCCATTCTGTGAATAAAAATTATTTGTGAATCTTATCTATTTTTGGTAGATTAGCTTGCTTTTCTGTATCTGAAATTTGCCATTGAATTTGTTCTTCGATTTTCTTTTCAAGTATTTCACATTCCAGTTTCTGAATTTCTATTTTTTGAATCATTATCTTATTGTAATCACAATAAGAATCAATCATGGAAGCTTGGTGACAAAACACTTCTTGTTCTTTCTTTAACATGGTGTTTACATCAAGTGCTTCTTTGATGAATTGTTCTAATTGTAGTTGACTCTGTAACTCATCCATTGCTCTTTCCGGATGTGCTTGATTTTCATTAAGTTTTGTCTGATACTTCGATTTGAGGCTTTCAATATCTTCATGAAATTGAGTTGTTCTTATTTTCATCTGCTCAATGGACTTGGCTTTCTCTTCATTTAACAATTGTTCTAATTCTTGTACTCTAGCTTCCTTTTGTTTCAACAATATTCTAACCGCAATAGCTTTATCAACAGTAGCGGTGGTATATGCCCCTGCATTTTGTGATAACTTGGTTAGATGTTCAGTGGGGTCAACTGAGGAATTCGTCCAAAGTACATCAACTGGTTCATCTGTTGGTTTAGGAGTTGTTTCATCAATCCTTCTTCTTTTATTTATTTTAACTACAGCCTTGTAGCTAGGACTGTAGAAAATATATAATGAAGGAATATCTTCAATCTGAAGAACTATCTGATCTGTAGGGTAAGCTGGTATGATTTATTTGTCACGCATTTCTGGAACTATTTGTAGTGGATTGACAGTCTCAACTATTTTCTGTGAAGGTTCTGGTGTTTGGAAACTTGATGCTTGATCAGTATTGGGATTTTCATTGGGAGTCTTTATTGCTTCGGAAAATTCTTCCCATTGATTCATCGGATCTTTTACTTGAGACGGTTTGGACTAATCTAACATGCTATAATATGTTGAACTGTTTCCGAATCTAATTTTGTCCCATTTTTCTTTGTTTTCTCTAGCACTTCTATCTCTTGAAAGATTTGGTCAATTTCTGAATTTGCTTTCTTAGATTCGGATTCATTTTCATATTGAACTGAATTATCATACTATTGCTGCGATTGACCTGATTCATTTTTAGATATATCTTTCATTTCATCATCCAGACTAACACTTGGAGTGTGTTTTTCATCTTCAATAGTCAACAAATTCAAAGGAACGTTTTCTAGCCTCTTGTTTCTATATGCTTGAAAAGATTTAGCATCTTCTTGACTTAATTGACTAGAAACGTATTTGGTAATATCAGAGAAATTTTCCATGCCTTGGAAGAAGTCACCGAATTCATCTTCTTCCTTTACAAAAGCCTTCATTTTTAGCTCTGTGATGTAATTTTTAATCACATAATTGGGATCATATAATCTTCTTGGCATGAATGCCAATTTCAATAACTGAATCTTGGGAACCTCTTTGAATGTGTGGCCAATATTAGCCAGAGCAAAGGTGCTGCACTATAGAGGGAAAGTAAGCCAAATAGCCTCTTTACCATCCTTTAGCTACTTTGTGACACCGTTGAGAAGCTGATAGGCTATTTCTTTTGCAAGTAATTTATCTGGAACATAATAAGGTAAAACATGGGGAGAAGCATAACTCCCAAATACTCTAATATATGTAAAATTTCTTCGGAAAACCATCTAGCGACGGGAAGAATATCTACATTGGCTTCTTCAAAAACCCTAGGAGCCTTTTTGTTGAAAATCATCTGACGCATGGGAAATATGACTCCATAGCAGATTTTATAGAAGTGTAAGTGGAACTCAGAATCCCATAGTTCTCTATGGTAGATATGAATTGGGGTAGGGTCCTTGGTGGTCCAATTCCAACCCATGGTAGGAAAATTAGAAGTAAAACAGATAGCATCCATGACATAGGTAGACATATAAAACGGAGGTATTTCTCTTAGTGAAACACTTATTTTATTCCTATATTGAATGATATGCTTGGCTAAGTAATTGGATAAAATGTCTACCCAATTTAAGATAGATGAATTGATGATTGCGTCAATTAGGGGAACCCAATCTCTTGAAAATCTAGTACTATCAGGCTTGGCAAATATTCTACACAAAATACCAGTGGCATAACAATAAGCATTAGGAATTTGTGCAATCGGGTACGTACCAAACTTATCTTGCTTCAATTTTCCCTCATTGTCCTTCCATTCATGGATGAATTTGATAAGATCTGGATGTTTTGCTTTAAAATTCTGCACATATTTATTGTCGTATTTCTGTTGCGGGGTTGGTAGATGATATATTGCTACTAAATCCTCTGCTTTGAAAGAATCCATAATTTCTCCTCTCGAATTCTTGAACATTCTATCTTCAATGTTTAAGTGGTCAATTCCCCAATTAACCATGTCTGTATAAGGAAGAATATTTGGTCTCACAGCTATCCTGTGAATGTGAGAGCATGCAACGTCAAAAAGGGTTGCATCAGAGGTAGAATCAATGCCTGTTGCAAAAACTTTGTTTATCACCCTTGGTCCTTCAC
>CM076571.1:474735907-474895813 GCA_034641835.2 Pinus albicaulis
ATTGGAGGTCGTTGATAAGGACCAACGTTAACATTCCACCCAGGCTGGGAGAAATTCTGCCCCCATATGTTTTGTCCCGGAGGATTCTGTCCATAGGGGTTATAAGCTGGATAATTCAGCCCATACTGGGGTTGAGGACCGAGATAATGATTATGAGCATACCATTGAGGTCCTTGCTGAGAAACATATGGATTCTTCTGTGGAATGTAAGCATTGCTTTGAGGTGGATTATACACCATCTGGGATTGATTTTGAGGGTAATAAGTGAAACCTTGGGGCGCACTATATACAACTTGATATTAACCTTGAGGAGGGTAAGTAGCGCCTTGAGGTTGAGCAGGGGGTACCTACTGAGTAGGTTGAATGAGCTTCTGAGTTGGTTGAATAGGTTGAACCAGATGTTGAGTGGGCTGAGTAGGTTGAATCAGCTGCTGAGGGTGGACAAGCTGTCCCTATGGAGTAGTTTGGACTGGATATTGAGGGCCACTGGGTTTCCCTTGTGGAAGAGTTTGACCCGATGGCTGCGATGGACCAGGTTGTCCCTGGTAACCAGGTTGAATCGGAGTAGGACCGTAGGGTTGTCCTTGCTACATAAAAGCTTGGCCTTGCAGAACGTAAGGTTGTTGCTGTTGCAAAAAAGGTTGTCCATGTGGTGGATAAATTCCCCCCCCCCAGGAATGTAAGACACTCCTGGTTGATATTGAGGATGACCAGAAAGATCGTAGGGTTGCTGGACCGAAGGTTGACCCTGTAAGGGTTGTCCTTGTGGACTATAAGGTTTTCCCTGCCTTGTAGACCTAAGGGTTGTGCTTGTATCAATGGCCCTCGATGAGGAATGGTCCAATAGGGATCAACCACAGGCAGATAAACAACCTAATTTGGATCGACAGGGGGAAATAAATGGGGTTACCGTAGAAATCATAGTGATGGGGAGGATTGACAGGAGCTTAGGGCTGTTGAGAACCCTGAGAGTTCTGATGCTGAACAACCAACACATACTCATCAAAATTAAGGCCACTAGGAATAGAAGTGGAAGTCATAGCCACACTAGAAGCATGCGTGGTTTCCACAACGTGAGCTTGTGATCTACTCATGATTGGATTGACAGGCCACGTGGGATTAAGAAAGATAGACCTGCAAGTGTGAAATGATCCTGACGACTGATGCGTAACAACTGGTGCAGATGAAGCCACATAGACAGTGGGTTGGACCAGGACAGATGTAACAGTGATCGATGATATAGGTGTCGAAGGCGACAGTCCTAACGAACGAAGGACCGAACTCCTTGGAGGAGTCGAGGTACTGGATTGTGCTATGGATGCAACACAAAAAAAAATCTCACTCAAAGTCTGATAACCGGGTGGAAGTGACATCGATTGAGGAGAAGGTTGACTAGAAATATGTGGGAGATCTTCTGGGAAAAACTGATATTCCCCTGTAGAAACATGTATTTCTTCACTGCCGACAAGACTTGAAGAATCCATGTCTGACGAAGCCGTAAGATTGTCGAAAAGACGACAAGGACTGGGAGGTAAAGCCGTGGATAAAAACATTGATCTCGAAGTAAGAGGAGGGAATTCTTCCTCGCTCCCAAAACTAGACCAAGCACCTTGAGGAGGCCAATTGAATTCAACTGACTCTTCAGGATGATATCAGGTAGCAAGAGGCAAGACAGTCGGGAGGATAGGTTGTGAAAACTCGAAAAACCTAATGGATTGAGGGGTTTCAAAAGAAATTTTAGGAAAAGAACTACCACTAGGAGGCAGTGAAGAAGACGGAGAAACTGGTGGTTACGCCACTGTGACAATATTTCAATACAGGAAGGAAAACGAGATAGCCAATTCAAGGCTTCAAGGCCAAACTCTAAGGAATTAAAAAAACAAGCCAAGTAAACAACTTTTAATGGGAATTTGATCGTGGGTAATTAATTTTATGACAATGGAACAAGACTTTCCTGTTTCATGTTTTAAGAGTCGAGAAATAGACAAAAGACGACTCTAGTCACTTTCAATTTTAAACGAGCGTGAAAGGACAAGTGCTCGATGATCTCTTCTCTTTTTAAGGAGTCACGAAAATATTAAAATGACTACTCAGGTAATATAAACAAGAGGGTGTGCCACGTTTCCGTGAACTTCCATATACAACTTGGTGATCAAATGAAAGAGAAATGACCAAGGACTTAACGTACGTGCAGGTGGTCTTCCCGAATGATGTGTTCGGTGTATCACGGTCACAGGGTGGCAGACTCGACTTCCTATGGATTAAGGATTTTAACCTATGAGGGTCTCCCTTTATATACACGACGGTACGGGGAACACAAGTCCATACTAGTGCTGTCTAAAGCCAGGCGGAGAATGATAGCTACGAGGTTTAATGACGTCGGAACAAGTCACTAGCCTAGACCTCTAAAAATGTTTGCATTAGGTTCCAATTCTTCCTTAGATTGATTGAATTGATTTTAAAGTTGATCTTGAATTAATTTTTCAGTTTCAAGGCCCTACCGAATTTGATCTCAAATTTCCTAAATGCATACTACATGCAAAAGAACACTATTTTTTTGTTCAATGAATGCTAACTATGAGAAGGATAGAGATCTTTCAAAAAGCAGCAAACAATGAAATCATACGAAGAAGTCCCCTAATGCATATAATACAACCAAAATGAAAAACAAAAAACTCTTTCCTAGTTCATCAAGTGCTAGTTATGAAAAATAACTTTTCATTTCCGATGCAAACGAAAGAATGCAATTCTTTGATTTTCCAAGGAATGAAGTACACAATGCACTAATTACATTAAAAAGAAAAGCGAACACTAGTTTTGAGTACTGTGAATGTAGAGATATATAATGAATAATTCAAACACAATACAAACATAAAAACACACTCAAACCAATGATGCACTCTTTCAAACCAATAGAAAGCTTTCAAAATGACCCAAATGAGCAATGTGATCTATGCTTGAAGTGACGAGATGGAGGGTTAAACAGAAACCGAAGTGATCATTCAACAAACCAAAAACTCAAAGGATCAAGAAATACTAATACAACCGATCAGGGAATCGAAATGACCAAAATAAAAAAGACTCGAACTTCAATAAGAAGGCTCAGTGAGCGAAATACACCTAGAAACCTTAGGGTTGTGAACTGCACCGATGAGAGAATAGAAAAACAACTGAGAAGAGCAAGCCTACAATAGTAAAAAAAATTCCAAAATACCAATTGCAAATAAAAAAACAACCCAGATTCAAGCACAACTGACCAAAAACTCAACAAGAAGATCAAACCAAATCCTACAGGATTTGGCATGACTGTGAGGCAGTAATCCGCGCCAAACAGGGGTTGGAACTACTGAGACAAAAACAACTACGCCGATTGGTGCGACTGTTAAAATAAAACCCGCGCCAAGCCGGATAACTATGGGAGGAGGGAAGAACTAGTGAGAAGAGGTCAATCTTGACACTCTGGAGCTGAACATGAGAATCCTAAACAATCAAGAAAGCTAAAAAAGATAGACAAGAAATCAAACGACTGAAGTCGACTCGACAAGGCTAATTGCAAATGAGCAATGAGACAACAAAACTCACACTAATCCCCAGCGGGAGTCACCAATTTGTTGGAAAGGTAAATCCTCTCTGCGGAGAGAGACAATCCCTCTAGCCCTAGAGTGGGTCTAGCAAAAAGGGAACAAGCTAATGTGTAGGTTCCTAGCTAATGAATGAAAGAGGCTCAGGTAAATTGTCCTACCTGGAGTCAAACGTGATTGTTGTAGTTGTTGTAGTGGCGACCTCTTGATCTCTGTCCCAACAGGTCGCGATCCTTCAGCAATGGTGCTCATATTTTTGCACAAAGATCAAAGACAAGAGCAATATACAAGACAATAACTGCATTCATAGCTAACTAATTAGTCAAGGAGGACTAAACACATTGCGTAAAATAAACCATATTAACACAAGATGGGAACCAGACAATAGTCATGTATATATAAATAGAATAAAGAGATTACAATTGGAGCCTTGACATCGTAGCCTCCTTCAACGAGTTCAGTCGAAGCGCATCTCGAAGGATCATCGGGAATTGGGACGAGGCAAGGACACAAGCCTAAGTTCTCTCTCGACAAAGGTCTCTTTATCTGTTCTATCTCGCTAGCAAAATATTCAGCAATTCTCTTAAGCCATTTAGCTATAATATGTTCAGCTAGTGTATCAATGGGAGATAGATTTATTTATATAGGGAGAGGAGGAGGTTGGGATCCATACAATGGTGGAAGAGAGGCCTTATCCTTTGGGAGGTTTCCCCAAAAGGTGGAAACAAGAGGCCAAAGGAGGGTGGTCATAGTTATTCAGTTGAACCACTCATGCTAACTCGCCCACAAAGTTTTTAGGATAGAAACTTCACCTCTATATTTAAAAAACATTCAAAAAACAACTTGGCATGGGTAGCTAACTGGGACAGAGCACAAATGGGCATGGGGCC
The DNA here is from genome assembly GCA_034641835.2 of Pinus albicaulis. NCBI lineage: Eukaryota > Viridiplantae > Streptophyta > Pinopsida > Pinales > Pinaceae > Pinus > Pinus albicaulis. The sequence continues at coordinate 474,740,379 of CM076571.1, forward strand.
CAGTGTTAATATTCTTCATTGGCGCGAGGGCATAACAATCTACCAGTGCCAATGAAAAAACATGTGTTTCTGATGGTTTGCTCAGGAAATTGTCAACAGAAGGAATGTTTTCCTCATGGAAAGGGATGCAATGATGGTCTTTACAAGGCATGGTACTTCTTATTAGTCACATAAATGATCCTCCAATATGCGAGATGGGGATTACAGGGACGGTGAAAAAATGCTGTGTAACAGGTACAACCTCACTTCATATCACCGCATCAGCCTCTGCGTAGTGTCTGCATAGTCCTAGTGTCACAACCTCTGCGATATCCTGTCCATGCGTCACAATGTCAACATTGTCCCTCCTTTCCGCTGCTTCCTCTGGTATGATCCTGCACTCTTGTCTCTCGCTGATATCCTCTCTCTCCAACCTACATCTCTCCCTCTGATTTGATTTTCTCTTGCCAAAATTCAGCCAGTCAGAAAATCGATCTTCTTGGGCAACAGAGTATTTTCCTGTTTTATTTCCAAATTCTCATCGAATTCCTCATAATAATATCGTTGAGAAATCAACGGCCTATATTAAAACATAATCAAGGGCTAATATTCACTTGACTTGATCTTGAATTTTTCTAGAAGATTCACACACAGTTCTATTAGTACACTTTAATTATTTTAATTCCCTAAGTTTAGACTTAGGCTGCCATTAAAAATAATTAATTATTTTAATAAAACCTCATTCGGGTAGAATTTCCCAAAATACTTTCTGGGTATTTTTGAATACATGTGTCTAAGCCTCTATGCAAAATTTGAGACTTATAGTACATCCGATGTTACCAAAAATAAACACTCCCTCTTGGCAAGGAATGTGCTCTAGTAATGCAACCTGCTAAAGCATCACCCTGAATTTGTAACATCTCCCTCTGCAATGCTGATGCCTGAAACTGTTGTCCACCAACCCCTGTGTTGCTGCATCTATGCTATTGTTGACCCTGCATACTGCCAACTACTGCATCTACACTGCAACTCCCTATGATCTGTTGTTGCTGAAAGTGAGGAACCATTTGTGTCTGTGACTGAAACATGTTCTCTACCATACCCATCTTCTCCCTAAATATAATGAACTTAACTCTTCCTAGAGCCTTTGTGAGTATGTCTGCTACTTGATCTCCTGTGGGGACATATTGCAGTTGTACTGCCCCATGCTGAAGACAGTCTCTGATAAAGTGACATCTGGTATATATGTGTTTTGATCACTCATGAGATATTGGATTCTCAGAGAGCTTGATACAACTTTGATTATCACAATAAACATTGGTCGCTTCCATCCTCTTCCTGAAAAATCTCCCAAGAATATTTTTAAGCCATATAGCTTTGCACGTTGTTGTGTTGGCTATGATATATTCTGCTTCCACTTAGCTTAAAGCTACCAACTTCTACTTCCCGCTGCACCAAGAGATCATTCTTGATCCAATATTGAAGCAGTACTCAAAGGTACCTTTTCGGTCTATTGAACTTCCTGCCCAATCTACATCTATGAATATGCTCAATCTAGAATCATCTCCTTGGGTGTATTTCAACCCATATCTGACTATTCCACGTACATATTAGAATGTGCCTAGCTACTGCCCAATGTACCCTTTTTGGTCCCACCATGAACTGACTAAGGGTGTTGATAGCGAAACAAATGTCTGGCCTAGTGTTGACCAGATACATGAGTGACCCAATGAGTTGTCTGTACAAGGTGGGGTCTACTTCCCTGTCTCTTGATGCATCTATTTTATTCTAGTTGGTGATCATAGGCATCACCATGGGTTGAAAATCCTACATTCTGAATATTTTCAGAATATCTGTAGCATACCTTCCTTACCCAAGGAAGATCTCCGCATTTTTCTGCCAAACTTCCAACCCTATAAAATAATAAAACAAACCGATATCCTTCATGTCGAATTCTGCTTCAAGATTCTTCTTGCAGTCCTTTATAAGCCTAGATGATCTAGTAATAAAAAAATCTTCTATGTATAATACCAGAATGAGCGGTTCATTCTCCACCATCAAATAGTAGAGATTGGGATCTGCAACACTCTTGATGAATCCCAACTACTGCAAGAAACTATCAATCTGACCATACCATGCTCTAGGTGACTATTGTGCCAAAATAGGGATTTCTTCAATATGCATACATGAATTATCTTCTCATGGGTGTCAAAGCCTTCAGGTTTTTCTATGTACACCTCCTCTTCTATCACCCCATTCAAGAATGTTGTCTTGGCATCCATCTGGTGAATCTCCCATCCCATCTAAGTTGCTAGGGATATACCAGATCTAATAGAAGTATATCTGGATACAGGGGCGAAGGTATCCTCATTATATATTCCTTACTCATGTGCATACAAATTTGCCACAAACTAAGCCTTACACTTCTCTACACTAGCATCAACAACGTACTTGATCTTGTAGATCCATCTTGATCCTACAACTGATCTATCCTCAGGTCTAGGTACCACTTCCCAGACATCATTCGTCATGATAGAGTTGTAATATTTTACCATGGAACCCACCCATACTTGGTGTTGTATGAATTCCTGAAAACTGGAAGGTTCTTCAACTTGTGCCACCAAGGCTTGGTATCTGTCAGGTTGCTTACACTACCTTTTTCGGTTCTGGGAGCTCCAATAAACTCCTCTATGTCCCTCAATGTTTGTTGCACTTCCCTACTGGTTCTACCACTGGTGGTAGGAGTCTCCCTCAAATCCTCCTTTGGTCCCTGTTGTTCCATCTGCTAAGAAATACCAGAATCTCCTACTCCTGAAAAAATGATGGTACTAGTCACTGTATTCAATCCTAGTGTTTGTACTCCTGCCTCACCTCCCTGATGTCCTTGCTGCTATTAGACTAATGGAACATCCGCTAGCTGTTCTTCTGCTGACATCTCACGAGATTTCCTAAAAGCTCTATCTTTCATGAAATTTGCATCTCATCTTACTACAATTTTCCTATCGCTATGAATGTAGATATTGTATGCTTGTGAGGTCTTGCTATATCCTACGAGTTACCCCTTTTCTGCAGTCTAATCCATTTAAATACATTTCTCATATGGAATGTGAAAATATTCCAGACTTCCAAATATCCTGAAATGAATCACTTCGGGCTTTCTCCCTGTGAAGACTCCTTCAGGCATTTTCTGCCCCAATGATCTATGAGGGGTTCTATTTTGAATATACAATGTTGTGTTGCATGCCTCCACCCATAAGAATCTATGCAAGTCCTGGTCATATAAAATGGCCTTTTCAACCCCAAAAATGGTTCTATTTGTTTGCTCCGCTACTCCATTCTACTATGGATTATATGGATTTTTCCACTCTTTTTTGAGCCCTCCTTTGCGCAAAAATCTGTGAAGTCTCTATCCGTATGCTCTCCACTGTTATCTGACTTGTTGGAATAGGGTCTCCTACAAGAGCTATGAAACTGGTCCATTTTGTATATTTTTTATTATATTTAGTCTAACGCAGGGGTTTTGGGGTGTGTCAAAGCCCCTAATGCATTGTAAATGAGTCAAGGGTAGACCAAGAGTCCGAAAACCACGGTTTGCGAACCATTGGATGCGTAGGCTAAAATAGTATAAGTAGTTGAACCTTTTTGAGTTGTAAGACATACTTGGATTAATATTGATGAAAATTGCGAATTAGTAGATCTTTTTGGGTTTTGGGGAAAGGACTCCTGCTGGTTGTGTACGCAGAGATCCTCAGTCTTGCTGTGTGCGGACCCTGCTGCTGTGTGTGTAGGTTGTTTTTTTGGGTATGTAAGAGACTTTTTGATAAGTAATATATGTGAAGCATCGTGGATATCTGATGTTGTTTTGAGGACTCGAATTATATGTGATTCTGTTATGAGCTGCGAATGATATGTGTTTATGAGTTGTGAATTATCTGTGTTATGATAACTGTATCTGCATTCTGATTAAGTCAGCTGCGAATATATTGTTTATGATTATACTTGGCTGTCTGCACTTGGATGCGAGCCTGTTATATAGATATGGTAAAACTATACTCTGGTTAAACATTGAAAGCCCTGCGAACAACCTCAGACTATGTGGATCTGATAGTTTCCGACAGTTCGACTTACCTGCTCTCTCTCTCAGGGTGAGGAAACCTGGTTCCAGCACCCACCCATACTACTTCGGGTGAGACTTTGGCATGCGCAAGTAGATCACTGCCGAAAGGGCCAGTAGTATAAGGGTTTGTTGGCAAAACTTAACCTCTGAACCTGGCTCAGGACCCCTCAAACCAAAAAATGGTTCCGTTGCCGAGACCAGGAGCATTTTGAGAGAGGGATCGGGTAATGACAAGGCCGTACTGGAAACCTGAAAGAAAAGAAATTGATGAATGGTTCGACTGGAAAGTTTAGGAATTCACAGCAAAATAAAACCACAATAAGAGGTTGACCACCGAAGAGTGGAAAAATAGGTATATTTTCACAGAAATATATGAGATCTTCTTCGTAACTATTGCGATCAAGCTCTAGGAGTGGCTCACAAGGTTGGTTGAATTTCATAAGTGTTGGAAGGACGAGCGGATCATACAGTGGACCCAAAAATTGATCCAGCAGTTAGAGAAGGCTGATAACACCATCACTCACATCGTAGATCACTGGGTGGACAACGAGCTAGGAGGATTCGTGACAGAATTTACCATCGATCAATTTGTCTCCCACTCCGAAGCAGAGCGAAGATTCTTCAAAGGATTTAGGGGTAAGTTTCTGAAGACTTCACCATTGCTGATTAAGATATTACTGTGCGAAAAAAGTATTCTGTGTAGCCACACTGATTGAATGACCGCTGATCCGGATGGAAGTATGATGCGAAGTGGAAAATACTATCAGACCAACCTAGAAGCAGGTAGATCTGTCTACAGTCTGGTAAGAGAAGCAGCTACAAAGATTTCTCCAGCCACACCAATTTCAAACCAACGTAGGGGTAAGAACTCACCTACACCTCCACCACCAGAAGATGACATGGCTGCACACATGAAATTTCCTACCTTTAAGGGTGTGGGAGATGAGGACATGGAGCAGTTCTAGTTTGTCGCAGAATCGGTATGGACTGTGCAGAACGTAGTTAGTGACACGGTGAAGAGGGCACAACTGTCCCTTGCCTTCGAAGGAAGAAATTTGGATTGGTATATGGGATACATCAGACAGCATGCAAACTCAACCATCGAAGAGGTCAAGGATGCCTTAAAACAACAGTTCAAAAATCCTAAGTCCTATTCTCAAATAGTGGTCGATCTAAAGGATTTCAAGCAAGGGCCTTCTGAATCTGCACGGGAGGCCGATCAACGGTTGAAGAAGGTGATTAGGGAAGGAGGATTTTAGTATGACAACGGAAAACACACAGAGTGGTTCATTGCTATGTTGCTACCTCACCTGCGTGTACCTATGGGTCACCAAACTTTTGAATCTCTGGAAAAATCCGTAGAGGTCGCTATGAAGTTAGAAGCTGCGCCCAGAGATGATACCCAACTAGGCATCCAGCAGATACAAGGACAACTGGAGGCAATACACATGAAGATCCAGAACCTGTGAAAGGAGCGAGGCATAGAGGCTAGCCCGAAAAGATGGTACATACGTTGCAGGACGAATGGTCACACCAAGGATAACTGCCCGTTGTTAACAGACTACATGCAGGCTGGGGGACCTAGTCCGCTGCACCCTAGGGAAGTGGTAGGACCAAGTGGGCCGGCACTATGGTGCGATGCTTTTTGCGTTGCATGGCTGCATGACACGAACCATTGTCCCCGCTTTGCTACATACGTCCCAGAAGTAAAACAACAATGGTGCAGGTTTTGCAAGTCGGTAGGACATGATGAACAGAACTGCCAGACATATGATTTGATGATCGATTGGGGGAATCTATATAGGGTGCAGTCGGATCCATCTTCACCCAGATCCCTCTCAAGCACAGGGGGTTCCCTAGCAAGGGGCAGGGGAGGTGGAAGAGGTGGAAGCGCAGGTCGGGGACGAGGGTGTTATGTAGGTAAATCCTCTCTGCGGACAGAGACAATCCCTCTAGCCCTACGGTGGGTCTAGTAACAAGGAATCATGCTAGAGTGTAGGTTCCTAGAAATTTGAATGAAAGAGGATGCGATAAGATGGCCTACCTGTGGTCCAAAGCTGTCGTCGACACTCGTAGTGATGATGATAACCTCTCGCTCCTGATCGAAGGCAATTCACAACCCTTCCACTTATCACGTTTGGACACCTGCACAGAGATCAGAAATGATAGCCACATACCACATACTAATTCCATCCAAAAACTACTAGTTAGTGAGAGAAGACTAGCATATTGCATTCGATAAAGACAAAACACAAGACGGGAACCAGAAAATAGTCACTTATATTAATAGGTAGAAAGAAGAGATACAACCATGCTCCGACGTTGCAGTCTCCTCCAGCATGGCTTGGGTGAAGCATGTCTCAAAGCTCATTGGGGAATTCAGACGGGATAAGGGACCTCTCGATGGATTTCTCCTTGTTCTAACTTCTCAATAACTCAGTTATTCAACTACAACTATTCAAATATTCAGCTATTCAACTATAATGTGTTCAGCTAGCTTTCATAAAGAGAGAAGGCTTTTTTATATAGAGGGCAAAGAGAAGTTTGGGATCCCTACAAAGGTGGAAGGGAGGCCTATCCTTTAGGAGTGTTGCAAGGGAGGTGGAAAATACTAACTAAAGGAGGAGGCCCGTGGTTGTTTCAGTTAAACCACTCCTAATGACTCATCCCCAAGGTGGTTGGAATGGAACATATGCCTCTATTTTTTAAAAACATTTCATAAATAGCTTGGCGCAGGAATTACACTGGGATAGAGCGTCAGGTGGCGTGGCCCCTAGTGTTAATCTTCCACATCGGCACAAGGGCAGAACTGGCTACTCGCGCCAAGGAAAAAACAGGGATTTTTGATGTTCTATTCAGGGAAATGTCAACAAGAAGAATGTTGCCTTCATCAAAAGGGATGCAATGATGTTATTTGCAAGGCATGACACTATTCAGAAGTCATAGAAATGACCCTCCAATGTGCGGGATGGGGATTGCAGGGACAATGACAAAATGCTGTGTAACAGATGTCCCCTAAGGCATGAAGTCCGAGGGAGAGGGAGGGGTGAAATGCTTTATGAGAACGCGCTCGAACCAAACACTGCTGTCAGAAAAATTGCAATTACAAATAAAACTGATATCTCTGATACATGAACATGTGGCATGGGCACAAACATCCATAAAAGAGTATATATAAAGATTGAGATCTAGGTATGGACGCAGCCTAGTAGTAGCAAAGATCACAAAATAGACTCAGGTATGGTTGCAGCCATCCAATCAAAGAGTTATGAAATAAGTCATGATAATCCACAAAGAACCTGCAACATATATTTTATTAGACAAAACCCAGGGTCTTGCACTCCATCTCAATCTGAACAATTACAAATCCAAGCATGCAAATATATGAGCTAAAGTAGAACATGTAAGAAAATCGTCTGATTACCAGTCAATGATGAAAGATGTTAACAGACGCGAGAGGAACCACCAATAATGAAAATGGTTCTCAAGGTATGAAAGGTAAAATCCACGGAATGTGAACAGTGATATGGTTTTGAACACCCAGAGAGTTAGTTGATCGAAGGCAAATGATGTGGACCTTACATCAAATGCGAAGAACCTGCCATTGAGGCATGCATGCTCCAAGGTATCAAAAGGGAGTCTCTAGATCAATTTCCTAGATAATAAACTGAAGTTGACAGGAAGTGATCTGATCGAAGGTGGGCCATAATGTTTCCCACATCATCGACACGAGACAGAGGAATATGATGTTTGCGAATCAGGACCAACAGAGAATCAGAAGGAGGTTGAAAACTTCAAAGGTAAACTTCTCTTGAACATATCAGCAGCACGACACTGGATTTGGAATTATTTGACATCAAAGGATTTTAGGTCATGATGATGTGGCAAAGAGAAAATGAGAGGTCAAAAGAGATTACCCAAACCCATGGAGGCAAAAATGACGAAATGAGATATCCCAAACCCGACACGAATGCAAACAAATTCCATGTTCAAGAGTGACATACTGCCAACATGACTACAATCTGTTTCCATTTTCCCCCACCATTTCTGGCGAGTACCCGAATTATTTTTGAAAAAAATCTTGAAGGGGATAAAATATGCTTGCACTGTAAGTTTGTCCTTCGGAAAAATCCATCCTAGTACATTTTACAAGCCCTAGGAAGGAGGAACTCGAATAATGTCATGGTGATGAATTTCGATGTCATCAGAGTTTAACGAGTCTGAAAAAGGAAGAACTGGACATCTTTTCATGTTTATAGAGTTTGAAAAGAACACAGAAAAGAAAACTCCAGCTGTCCCTTTTCTTAGGTAGTCTCACAGATCCGAAAAGGTAGAAAATTGTGTCTGAGAGAACCTCTTAGTCGCGATAGGCTAAGTTATTTATTTTTCGTAAATAATCTACTCCAACCCAAAAAAGTGTTAAACGTATATTGGGTAGATATCATTTCGTAGCCATTTAACGAGTTGAAAATGACAAGAGTCTCAGAAATCTTTTCAATTTTTAAGAGTCAGAAAAGTGCTGAAATTTGACTCCTCTTGGAGGAACGAGTGATATTAAGGGTAGCAACTGGTTCTAGTAATGGTGGAACTACTAAGAACAAGTAAAGGTCAAGAGGATGGCTAACAAGACCACTCGTTGCAGAGGTGCCTCAGGAATGGGTAAGACAATCAAGTGAAGGCGTATGATCTGCCAAGCAAATGGTGACGATGGAATGAAAAAACCAAGGCTCCTCTGGCAAAACAGGCTGATAAAATGGCAATCATGAGAGGTAAAATGGGAATGGTTTCATTTTTACACAAGCTTGAAATCAGGAAAATCTGCTTGAATTTGGTTTCCTTTTACACAAGCTTGAAACAAAGATAAACTATGCTTGAAACCAATTTCATTTTTACACAAGGTTGAAATGGAAACAAACTATGCTTGAAAAAGTAAGCATGCCCTCAACATGGTGACTCAATTCGAGGTACATGCCCCCCAAGATTCAGTCCATATGAAAGGCAGATGGAGTGAAGGTTCAAATTATGAGATCAAGAGAAAGTCTCAACGAGGATTTTACGAGATCTTATCAAAGAATCGAATTGAACAAGAACATGTTTCATTGTTTTAACGAGGTTGACACAGTAAAAGAACTATCCTCGTGAGCTAATTCATTTTTTTAACGAGGTTGACATAGAAGACGAACCATCCTCATGACACCTTGTTTCATTTTTTAAGGAGCTTGACACAAGAAAAACGAACTCTGCTCCGAAGAGCTTGTTTCATTTTTTTAGGAGCTTGACACAGGAAAGTGAACTATGCTGCGATGACCTTGTTTCATTTTTTAAGGATCTTGACACAAGAAAACAAACTCTGCTCCGATAACCTTGTTTCATTTTTTAAGGAGCTTGACACAAGAAAATGAATTCTACTCCAACGACCTCATCATGTTGAATAAGAATTCATGGTTTCCAAGAGGTTCTCATCCGATGGGAGAAAAACATCTTGGAAATCAGGACACAATGCCCCCAACACACGATGCACAACGACACTATCACTGAATGCAGGCATGGCATAGGTAGCCACATAATTAACCTACACCAGGGAAGATACAACCGACAGATAAAGACCCAGAAGGGATGATGGTGGACCAGATGTCACGTCAGGACCAAAGAACGAAAGCTGATCAATGGTCACGATCTGACCTTTGTGTGGAAAACAAATCACACGAAAGAGGGAGGAGACAAGCGCTCCCATGACATAAGTATAGTTGCACCCTAGGAGTAAATTAAAATCCAAGGGGCCTGGAACAATCATCATGTCTATATAGACAATTTTCCCTCCCAAAGTAACAGGCAACTTCGGAAGGATCCCTACGGTTGACTGGTTCCTCTGTTAAAAGCTAACAGATTCTGCGTAATGGGCACAAGCGATGGAGAACCAAAAGCTTGCCAAGTAGTTGAAGACAGAATACTAATAGACGCACCTTCATCTATAATTGTGCTAGGTACAATCATATCGAAGACCTGTACCGTGATCTCAAAAGGCACATAAGAAGGAAGGCGGTATGCTGTGGATCGACTCCAATCGAAGGAAGTGACCAAACTACTTGGAGGTGGTACCACTGAACTGAGATGGTATTCCCTTGGTGTTATGTGAGCAAGAGGAGCATCCTCTTCAACCTCCATCATGGGAGTAGGAGGAGCAACTTCGTGAACTATAGGGATAGGAGAATCTTTCTCCAAGTTCGAGGAATCTGAAAAAACAAGAAGAACGTGAGGGGGATGAGATCCACTCTCGACGGAAAAAACTTGATGAACTACTGGCAGGATCAGATCGACCGATTCCATGACCAATGGCTGGTTGGGAATGGATTCATGAATTTGAATGTTGGAAACACTGAGAGGGGGGAGGGGGGGGGGGGTGAATCAGTATTCCTTTCAATTATAGCATTAGTTAATCTTCAATTATTATCAGTGTTTGTACAATGATATCAGAAAACAAGAGGAACACAAATGCACACAGTTTTTAAGGTGGAAACCCACTTTGTGACAAAAACCACCTAATGCTTTTCTAATAATTCTTTAATATTCAACTCCAATTGAAAATAAAGCTCAAACTTCTTAGAATCTAGAAAAGCATTCTTCTCCAGCTCCCACTGGATGGACGCTCCAACGACTGAGATTTTTCAGTAGTCAACTGAATGGATGCCCCAACACCCAATGAGCTACAACTCACCCTAGCACCACCCTACCACCCTATAGAAGAATAAAAGAAGAATGGACTCCCGTACCAGGGACAATGGTCCAATTTACAATGATATAGAATAATGCAAAAGAAGAAGATATGCTAGACCATAACCCAAAATTTTACACAACCACCTAATGATGGTCCTAGACTTCCCAACACTGCCTCTTCAACCCTTGGCAGATATACAGTAGTACAATTTGTACAATAATGTATTTACAATGACTAAGTACAATGATACCTTTACAATGATTGTAAGCAGTGCTGCCCACTTGAAGACTTCATATGATGAACTTCTTGCTGCTATTATGCAACTTGGTTGCTACTCTTGTCATGCTACCCTATACTGCACCTTGCTTTGCTTTACTGTCGTAGAAAGTCTGGTCCTTTGCAACCCTTGACAACACATGATCTAGATTTTTCTTGCCTTCTAGGAGCTTGATATTGAATCTGGTGTATCTCTGTTATTTCAGATCCTCAATATCTGATTTTCAGTCCTGTAGTATTCATTTGAGTCATCTTTCCAATGCCACAGGTCTGACCCAATTTGGATTCTTCAAGAGAGAGTTATACTCAATTTCTCACAATGCCCTAATTATGGACTGTTTCAGAAAATCACAATTGTACGGCGTGCCACATGTCACTGTTTCTTCAATTGGCTCTAAAATTGATAGATAAAAAACTAAAAACTGTGAAATATCTGCCACTTTTTACAGAATTCTAATCGGATACTCAGAGAGAGAGTTATGACGATTTTACCAAGGTCACTTATTTGAGATGAATTTCAGGAGCCTGCAAAAACCCTGACTTCAACAGATCATATCTCCAAAAATATTGCGCACCTTGATCTAAAATTTTTACTGTAGCTTCCTCAAGATTTCAGCTTTGCCTCATAAAAATTTCAGCTTCTGAACCTTTGTAGAAAAAACGTTAGAGAAAAAATTCCACGATGAATTGTTTCATATGGCCTAATCCCTTGCATAAGGAGGAAATGAAGATCACAATTTATATGAATGCTTAAGTTGAGAGGGGCTTCAACAAGTGAACGTGGGAGGGATTTTAGGAGCACAAAAAATATTAATTATAAATTTTCAATGACCTATGCCCCAACCCCATGGGGTTTTAGCCCACTAACTGGGGGGACAAACTTCAAACATGAATATATCTCAAACCATGAAGAATTACATGGCGTGCCATATATCAATGGAAAAATCTCGACAAGTAGAAACCATAAAAAACATTATTGACCCAGAATATATTAATTTGGTACGTAAAAATTCCCATGCAATATTGGGTTAGCCCCTGGTGCTTCTTGGGTTGACATCAATGACAACCACTGATCAACAATCTCCCCCTTTGGCATTGATGGCAACATAAGTACTCCCCCTGCGATCATGACACCTCTTCCTACAAAATTCTCTCCCCCTTTAACATCAATGGCAAAGGGTAACTCCCCCTGAAAAAAAACCATCCTACGGACTTGTACACACTTCCACTCCCCCTTTATATTCTGAAAAACGGAAAATCTAATGAGAACTTGGGAGAATCCCAAGCTTTTGGCGAAGATATTCCAATGCTGACAAATATTTAATATGTTATTCTTTTGGTGCTGCTTGGAATCTTGCTACTTGTCCAAATGCTTGCATAACATCTGGTTGGGAGGCTGTTACATATAGAAGACTACTAATCATAGATCTGTACAACCTTTGATCCACATCCTTAGATGAGTCGTCTATGCTCAATTTGCAACATGTTACCATTGGAGTAAGGATGGGTTTGCAATCTTCCATTTTAAATTTTCTGAGCATTCTCTTGATGTAATTGGCTTGACATATAAATATTCCTTTCTCTTGCTAAGATATTTGAAGCCCTAAGAAGTATGTCATCTCACCAATTAAAGACATCTTGAAATCACTATGCACCTTTGTATCAAACTTATTACTTAGTCGATCATCATTGCTACCAATTATTGTATCATCCTCTTTAGATATTAGACATGAATTAGTTGCTTCATCTAGAACATATATGTCATTTGGAGCCTGAATTGCTGTAGCCACAATTTTACCATACACGCCTTTCCTGATTTTGCATTTCATGGAGTTGAATAGTATTGTGTGTCCTTGATCACACATTTGTCCAACACTGAGCAGATTGTGATTCATGTTTTCAACCAATAGAACATTATTGGCTAGATAATCTTTGCTTCCGAGAGTGATAGTACCTGATCCTATAACATTTGAAGATCCATCATTTCCAAAGGACACGGTTCCATCCTTCTTCTCTTTCAGAGATACAAATTTATTTCTATCTCCAGTCATATGTGTTGAGCAACCGCTATCAACATACCACAGATCTTTGTTCTTTTGAGCTAAGAGAGCGAGAGCACAATTATCATTCTTCTTCTTCTTCCATGTTCATTCATATTTGACAGATCTCCTGGAATTGTATTCGTTCCTAGGGTACGTGTGACATTCTACAACTTTATGACCAAATTTTCCACATGAATAAAATTAGCCATAAAAAATATGTTGGTACTGATGGAATCATGCTTTATGGGAATTGTCTTCCAAGGTTGTTCTTGCGTAATCTTGTCCAATGAAGTCTACATGCAAGTCGATCTCTCATAGGTTCATTGTATTTTGTTGTAGAAGGTCCTGCTTCTTCTTCTTTGTAACCGATGCCAGTTTTGTCGTTGTAAGATCGTTGATTGTTGATGAGTTCTTATAATGCCCTTGAGTTGTTGGCATAGTTTTGGATAATTTTTCCTTTCTTCACTTCCTCACGCAACGAGACTACTTCAGCTTATAATTCTTCCCTTTCTTGGTTTCTTTCTTCCAACTTATTTTGAAGTGACTCTTCATTGCATTTGTGTTCTTCAACTTCAATTTTGAGACCTTGAACTTGTTCTTCAAGAGTATTGGAATGGATCTTCTCTGCTTTGAGATCTTTTATAAACTTGATTTCTTCCTCATAAAATTCATCTATGGTCCATCCTTCTTCTTTGTTTTTTAATACCTCTTGTTTATTGTGCTTGGCGATAAACAATACTCTCTCATTGGCTTCTTCTTCACTGTCATTGTCTTCATTGGATGATGAGCTATCTTCTTTAGAGAGAAAGTTACTTTTGGATCCTTGCTTGTTGAATTTCTTAAAGCCTTTCTTTCCTTTTGAGTTGCCATTACTTCTGTTTGGACATTTTGCTGCAAAATTCCCAACCTCATTATAGCTAAAACATATCAATGGAAGTTTACCTTTGAATTTTCCCTTACCAATTTTTAGTTTTCTCGTAATGTAAGCATATTCTTCATCTGAAAGACCTTCTTCATCATCTCCCTTTTCTTCACACTTGCAAGTGCATGTCTTTTAAATTGAAGGTTGTTTGTCCTTATTGGTTTTCTTAGATGCAACGAACACAATTTCTAGATGCGAAGTACCCTCTTCTTAATCAAGTCCCATTTCATATGCTATGATAACTCCATGTAATTCCTCTTTGACGAGTTTGTCCAGATTTGCACTGTATTCTAAGACCGATACCCTTGGGTTGAATCTCCCTGGTAACATTCTAAGAATCTTTCATATAATAGTCTTCTTGTCAACTGTCTCTCCCAATCCTTCCAGAGTATTAGTTATTTCATCAACGTATTGGAAGTATGCAGCAATGTTTCCATCTTCTTTCATTCCGAGTTGCTCAAATTTTTCTCTATATATTTGAAGCTTTGCTTCTTTTACATTTGAGTCACCTGCATATATATTCTCAAGCTTGTCCCATACATTTTTGGTGGTTTTACAACCCAACACCTTATGATAAGAAGATTCAATAAGTCCACTGATAATAATATTCTTTTCTTTGCATCATTTACCAAATTCTTCTTACCTTGTTCATCCGTAGTTGATGTAAATCCATTTTGAATAGTGTCCCATAATTCCTAACCTTGCTCCAAGAGATAGACCTCCATTCTTCCTTTCCAGAGTGTATAATTATTTTCATTGAATAGAGGTACACCATTTCTGGTATGCTCCATGACCTCCTTCCAGCTGTTAAACTTCTATTGAAGGAACCAAGCTCTGATTCCAATTGTTGGAAATACTGAGAGGGGGGGGGGGGGGTTGAATCAGTATTCCTTTCAATTAGAGCATTAGTTAATGTTCAATTATTATCAATGTTTGTACAATGATAGCAGCAAACAAGAGGAACACAAATGCACACAGTTTTTAAGGTGGAAACCCACTTTGGGTTAAAAACCACCTAATGATTTTCTAATAATTCTTTAATATTCAACTCCAATTGAAAATAAAGCTCCAACTTCCTAGAATCTAGAAAAACATTCTTCTCCAGCTCCCACTGTATGGACGCACCAACGCCCGAGATTTTTCATTAGTCAACTGAACGGATGCCCCAACACCCAATGAGCTACAACTCACCCTAGCACCACCTTACCACCCTATAGAATAATAAAAGAAGAATGGACTCTTGTAACAGGGAAAATGGTCCATTTTACAATGCTATAGAATGATGCAAAAGAAGAAGATATGCTACACCATAACCCAAACTTTGATACAACCACCTAATGATGATCCTAGACTTCCCAAAACTGCCTCTTCAACCCTTGGCACATATACACTATTACAATTTGTACAATAATGTATTTACAATGACTAAGTACAATGATACCTTTACAATGATTGTATGCAGTGCTGCCCACTTGAAGACTTCATATGATGAAATTCTTGCTGATGTTATGCACCTTGGTTACTACTCTTGTCATGCTAGCCTCTACTACACCTTTATTTTCTTTGCTGCTGTAGAAATTCTGGTCCTTTGCAACCCTTGACAACACATGATCTAGATTTTTCTTTCCTTCTAGGAGCTCTATATTGAATCTGGTGTATCTCTGTTATTTTAGATCCTCAATATCTGATTTTTGGTCCTGTAGTATTCCTCTGAGTCATCTTTCCAATGCCATAGGTTTGACCCAATTTGGATTCTTCAAGAGAGAGTTATATCCAATTTCTCACAATGCCCTAATTATTGACTGTTTCAGCAGAGTGCACTTGTACGGCATGCCACGTGTCACTGTTTTCCCCATTTGGCTCTAAAATTGATATCGTGAAAAATACAGACTGTGCACTATCTTCCAATTTTTATGGAATTCCAATCTAATACTTAGAGAGAGAGTTATGACGATTTTACCAAGGTCACTTCTTTGAGATGAATTTCAGGAGCCTGCAAAAACCCTGACTTCCACAGATCATATCTCCAAAAATATTTGGCACCTTGATCCAAAATTTTTACTGCAACTTTCTCAGGATTTCAGATTTGCCTCATAAAAAATTTAGCTTCTGAACATGCGTAGAAAAAAATTTAGAGCGAAAATTCCACAATGAACTGTTTTAGATGGCCGAATCCCTTGCATGAGGAAATGAAGATCACAATTTATGTGAATGCTTAAGTTGAGAGGGGCTTCAAAAAGTGAACGTGGGAGGGATTTTAGGAGCATAAAAAATATTAATTATGACTTTTCAATGACCCATGCCCCAACCCCATGGGGTTTTAGCCCACTAACTGGGGGGACAAACTTCAAACATGAATATCTCTCAAACTGTCAAGAATTACATGGCATGCTATATATCAATGGAAACATCTCGACAAGTAGAAACCATAAAAAGCATTATTGACCCAGAATATATTAATTTTGTAGGTAAAAATTCCCATGCAATATTTGGTTAGCCCCTGGTGCTGCTTGGGTTGACATCAATGACAACCGCTGATCAACATTGAATTCCCGAGGGAGCGAGATCGACCAAAGATGACTCTTGACCAACCATTGAATCAACTAGCAAAGGTTTTGAAGAAAGCTTCTGGTAACCAACCGCAAGGCAGGGTGCAGAAACAGTAGAGTTGTCCAACACTCTCTTGGCTTCATCCATGTACAGACAAAGGTGAATGGGATAATTTCCTTCACACAACTTACAGGGATTCGTGATCTTACCCTGTTTATTATGAGTCCTATGAAGGCTAGTTGAAGATGTGCCACCAATATGAATTTCATAAGCCAAAAGCAACGATAGACGGCCGTTGGACCATGCTTCAAGTACCTTGGGAATTCTAGGGAAATCTAGAGGAAGATGGTCACCTTTGCACAACATGCAAGGGAATCTGAATTTCCGTGGAAGGTTGGATGGTTTATCAATGGACATTTTCTGAGTCAGAATAGCCGTAGAGTTAGCCTCTCCTTTATCTGATTTCTTCTTCTTCGTCTTCTTCTTCTTCTTATTAGCCACCTGGTTACTAGAATCCAGACTTTCACCAGGTGAAGTAGAAGAGGAGGATGAAGAAACAGGCGAAGAAGGGGAGAGGTCCACTTTAGAATCAAGATGATGTTGTTCAGGTGGAGGGGATGGTTGTACAGCAGGTAGAACACTCGAGGCCATAGAAGTTGAGAATAACCAAACAGGCAACCTAACAGTTTTCCCAGACAGGGAGAATGTTGCCATTTAAGGAGCACCAACATTTCCAAAAGAAGGAAAAGGACCAAGATTCCCTTTGGAGGGGATTCCCTGGTTGGAAAACTCCAGAAACATTACCATTTGAAACAAACCTAAAATAAAATGCTAAGGAATATGACTTTAACCGGGAATATTTCGTGGGAAAGTAATATTTTAAGACACTAAAACAAAAATCTGCCATTTCATATTTCAAGAGTCGAGAAATATGAAAAAGGTGACTCTATCACTTTCAGGTTGAAACGAGCATGAAAGGACAAGAGTTCGATGATCTTTTCACTTTTTAGAGAGTCACGAAAAGATCAAAATGACTACTCAGGTAATCTAGGCAAGAGGGTGTATCAATTTCCCGTGAACTGCCATATACACCTTGGTGATCAAATGAAAGAGAAATGACCAAGGACATAACATACGTGCAGGTAGTCTCCCGAATGCTATGTTTAGTGTATCACGGTTACAAGGCGGTAGACTCAGATTCCTATGGATAAAAGGATTGCAACCTAGGGGGTCTCCCTTTATATACTCGACGGTACGGGGAGCACAAGTCCGTACTCATTAGGGGAATTTTGAGGTATAAAATGGGCCTCCTAAGGAAAATGTACAATCAAAATTCACTTTATGAGAACCAATCACATTTCAGGGGATGACATCATCCTCAATGGTTTAGGTGGTATTGCTTGAGTTAAAGTTACTTACTTGTCACTTTCTTAATGGTGGATAAAAAATCATGGTTAACCATGGTAGTGCTCTAAGTACTTTTAAAGTCAAAGTAAAGTACTCATAATAAATGTCATTTCACACTTTTTGAATAAAAATATATTATTGTCATTTCATTTTCTTGAAAGAAACAATGCATATCAATATACATTTATTATATTATATTATTTTTATATAGTATATTAATTACATGTTATTATATAATTTAAATAATATAATTTTTATTTAATAGCATATAATATAATTAAGAATTTATAAATTTATATTTATATTTATATTTTAAGTTATTTAAGTACAAAGGAAAAATGCATTATTTTTTCAATGATAATGACTTTTTTCTAAAAAGCTCATTCTTATTTATAGTCACATCAATACAATTTTTTTATTAATTTTATTTTGGTACAACTTTTGAATTTAATTTAACTATGGTTACATGGATTGTGGTGCAAAAAGTGAATTGAAAATTCATAGATATTATTTTATTGGTTTATCTATTATTTTATTATTTCCTTAGGAGGCCCATTTTAGACCTCAAAATTCTCCTAATGAGCGCTGTTTGGAGCCAGATTGCAAACGACAACTACTAGGTTTTAAGAGCCGGAACACGTCTCTAACTTAGACCACTAGAATATTTCGTTAGGTTTCAATGTTGCCTTAGGTTAATTAAATTTTTTTTTAACGTTGATATTGGATTAGGTTTCAATTTCCAGGCCTTAACGTATGTCGGATATGAAATCTTCCTAAATGCAAAACTACATGCAGGAGGATACCATTTTCGTTCAATGAAAGCTATCTATGAGAAGGAAAGAAAACTTTCAAGAACTAGCAAATCATGAGAAAAATTCCACTAATGCATCTAATGAAATCTCAGAGAAAACAAAAATCTTTCCTAGCCTATACAATGCAAACTAAGCAAAGGAAAGTTTCATTTTCAAAGAAAAAAGAATTCAATAGTTTTTGTTTTTTCAATGCAATAGACTAAAAAATGCACTAAACGATATGAAAAACAAAACTAAACACTAGCTTGAGAGAGCAAATGCAAAAGTTGAAACGGAATGAATCCTCCAACATAAAACAAACACAACAATACTCATAACCAATGATACAAACTTTTCAAATCGAAATCTCGCAAATGATCCATATAAGCAATGTAATCGGTGCTTGGAGAAAGATGAAGAAAAATCAAAACGAGAAAATTAATGATCATTCAACCAATGAACGTACTCAATAGGATTAAAGCGACCAAGAGAAATTAAACAGGGAACGAATTCGATAGCTTATCAAGAAACTCGATCTCCAAACATAAGGCTCAGTGCACCAAGGCACTCAGAAACCCTAAGACCTCAAGCTACACTGATAAGAAATGGACAAATGACTGAGGAAAATAAGCCTCCAACAATCAAAGACAGTAAAAAACACTTCAATTACTCTTAAGAAGAATCTAGAAACAAAGACAAGTGACCAAAAACTCATGAAAAGCTCACACCCAAAAAATCATAGGGGTCAGCGCGAATGTGAGGCGGTATTCAGTGCCAAATAGGCGATGGCGCGAGTGCTACAAAAGAAACATGCGCCAATCGGTGTGACTTTTCAAGGAAAAACCACGCCAAGCCAGTTAACCAAGGAAAAAGGGAAAAAATCAACAGAGTAGAGGTCAGTCTTGACACTCTGGGGCTGAACAAGGGTTTGAAGCACAGTTAAACAATCAGAAAAGTAAACAACAAGACCAAAACCCAAAAAATGACCCAACAAGATCAAAGACAAACTCACACTACTCCCTAGTATGGTCGCCAACTTGTTATGTAGGTAAATCCTCTCTGCAGACAGAGACGATCCCTCTAGCCCTAGGGTGGGTCTAGTAATAAGGAATCATGCTAGAGTGTAGGTTCCTAGACATTTGAATGAAAGAGGATGCGATAAGATGGCCTACCTGTGGTCCAAAGCTGTCGTCGACACTCATAGTGATGAAGAGAACATCTCGCTCCTGATCGAAGGCAAGTCAGAACCCTTCCGCTTATCACATTTTGAAACCTGCACAGAGATCAAAAAATGATAACCACATACCACATACTAATTCCATCCAAAAAATACTAGTCAATAAGAGAAGACTAGCATATTGCATTCGATAAAGACAAAACACAAGACGGGAACCAGACAATAGTCACTTATATTAATAGGTAGAAAGAATAGATACAACCATGCTCTGATGTTGCAGTATCCTCCAGCAAGGCTTGAGTGAAGCACATCTCAAAGTTCGTCAGGGAATTCGGACGGGATAAGGGACCTCTCGATGAACTTCTCCTTGCTCTACGTTCTCAATAACTCAATTATTCAACTACATCTATTTAGCTATTCAACTATAATGTGTTCAAATAGCTTTCATAAAGAGAGAAGGCTTGTTTATATAGAGGGAAAAGAGGAGGTTGGGATCCCTACAAAGGTGGAAGGGAGGCATATCCTTTAGGAGTGTTCCAAGGGAGGTGGAAACTACTAACTAAAGGAGGAGGCCTGTGGTTGTTTCAGTTCAACCACTCCCAATGAATCATCTCGGAGGTGGTTGGAATGGAACCTCCACCTCTATTTAAAAAAAAAAATTCATCAATAGCTTGGCATGGGCATTACACTGGGACAGAGCGCCAGGTGGCGCGAGCCCTAGTGTTAATCTTCCACATCGGCGCGAGGGCAGAACTGACTACTCGCGACAAGGAAAAAACAGGGATTTTTGATGTTCTGTTCAGGGAAATGTCAACAAGAATAATGTTTCCTTCATCAAAAGGGATGCAATGATGTTATTTGCAAGGCATGACACTATTCAGAAGTCACAAAAATGACCCTCCAATGTGCGGGATGGGGATTGAAGGGACAGTGAAAAAATGCTGTGTAACAGAGGGCAACTCATCTGTTATAACTGTGGAGAGGTAGTGCATTTTTCCAGGGACTGTCCAAACCCCACAAGATAGACCTGCCGGTGTTTCAGGAAGCTGGACCATGTGATTGAAGGTTGTCGAGTCCTGATAGCGAATATGCAAGAAAAGTAGCCGACACCTATGCAAAATGTGCAGAGGGTTAAGGAGGAACTACGAGACAAAGATCCAAGCATGAATGTCGTAACATGCAGTGGGATGGCCACCGGGGGGCCTGGGGAGAAGAATCAAACTGAGCCTATGATCCGGCCAACAATTAGCAAACAAGAAGGGTTGGATATAAAAAGGGAGAAAGAAACATTTATCGCATCTTGCAAGGACTTTTCTGAGGCAGAGGCATCTACTTCGCAGCCGCTTGAGGACTTCAAGGCAGATGAGGAGGTCAAACCATTTTTACAAGCATGTATGAAGCTGATGCACAACCCAAGGGATGTGGAAAATATTTAGGCATTGATAGATAGATGCGCAACACGACCTATCCTCCCTCCGCAAGTCAAGGACGTACATAAAATCTATAGGTAGAAGAGACGCACCGACAGGGAGATGCAGTTGACTGCACATATCGATGATTACAAGATGGATCAGGTTATTTTGGACCTAGGGTCAGATGCGA
This sequence comes from Pinus albicaulis, assembly GCA_034641835.2. Classification (NCBI taxonomy): domain Eukaryota; kingdom Viridiplantae; phylum Streptophyta; class Pinopsida; order Pinales; family Pinaceae; genus Pinus; species Pinus albicaulis. The sequence continues at coordinate 474,761,957 of CM076571.1, forward strand.
ATGTATTACCTAAAAAAACTTGGCAACAAATGGGGGAACCTAAGTTGGAATGGTCCACTATCTAGCTGCATATGGCCAATCAATAGAAGATCATTCCACTGGGAAGACTATCGAAGATTGTGGTGGATATCGCAGGGGTTAAGGTTCGGGCTGACTTTGAAGTTATTCAGATTGTCGAAGATGCGGACCCCTATCCTACGCTCTCAGGCTTGGATTTGGCCATAGATATGGAAGGCATCATTAACCTAAAGAAGAGAAGCATGGTATTTGAGAATAACGGTACAAGGGTAATAGCACCATTAGATCCGGTGGAAGGTGAATGGTACACTGAACTGGTACGCAACGAGGAGGATGTGGATCCTATCTATAAGTTGACTACGCAGGATGAGGATTGGATCAACCCCACAGTGGATGGAGTACTCTACTGGGAAAAGGACAGTGAATGCTTCTCCGACTCCGATGGAGAGACGAAGAACTGAAAAAACTGATTACATGATGTCCTTGCGTTAAGATGTCTTCGGATCACGAAGAACTTCTGCTGCATCTCCTCGGAGGTAAGAGATCTACCTTATTTTGATGGTTCTGGTAATGTTAGGGACTTTTTTCGAGCATTTGAAGCCAAGGTTCCCCAAGAGCGACGACTGTGGGCCTGCAAGCTGGTCATGCAAGGATCACCTACGCAATGGTGGGTGACGCATGAGGAGGCGTTACAGGATTGAGAAGAGTGTCGGAATATGTTGATCCTACGATTTGAGGCCCCAGCCAATGCGTGAATCAAAACGTTCCTTGGACCCGAAGATCCATGCGAATTTCTGGTTGCTTGGATAACACAATGGTGTGATAGAATTTCCTAGGAGTGGGTTCATCTACTTATTCATGCCTTGGGACCACTTCCCATCACATGGTACTTAGATGCGGAGCTCCACCAGCGCAACCGCCACTGGGAGGCTTTGAGGGATGAATTTCTGGGAACATTTGGGTTCATAGGCAGAACATAGGCACTGGACATAGCTCTGTGGGACATTGACACTATAGCATGGGGTGAATTACACTTGTATATTGCACCTGAAATACCCAATTGGGAGTCGCGGACACCAAACAGGGTCAAAAATTGTAGCCTAGCTCCAAAAGAAGGACAGAAGGATCCACGAGCGGGTCATGACTCAGAATTGTATAGGGTGCGCACGGATACCAGACTACTCGAGCTGCGAACGGATAACAATGGAACACACCACACGCTGGCTAAAATTGGGGATGCACATATTATATATCTGCCAGCTCCCGAAACAAAGGAACAACTACATTCGCTTCTTGGCCACATGGGTTATTACAGTAAGTTCGTTCCGAGATATGTAGTGACCATCACACCTTTGAAGCAATGGCTTTTGAAGAAGGTCCGGTTCTATTATAATGACCCAAATCGAGCAAACATATATTTGGGTTTGAAGTATTTAGGGCTTAAGCCTATGTTGGGGGAAGATGCATAAGAGGTGCAGGTGTTTGAACCAGGCATAGTAGGAACGCGAAAAACACAAGAGGTGCGAAAACTAGCCATTGGCACAGTAACATCTGGTAAAAAGCTAAAGTTACCGTTAAAAGGAGCAGACTGCTGGCATTTAATGGGGCAAATTTTTTACCATTTACCTGATGGTAAGTTCCAAGTCAATTTTATCCTACCGCTAGATGCCCACAGGCATTATAAAATGGGCTGGATAGGTCAAATAAGGGTTACGTCTCACTTGCAAAAATTGCACCTGTCCTATTTATCTCGCGTGAGCCTGAGCTATAAGAGTTTTTAGGTCTACACTATCCCTCTCATGTTGGATCAACCCCCCCTATTGATAGTAGCCACTCAAAATCGGGATTCATTTTCCGCGCCTGGATGACAGCCACCAACCTAGCTGAGCCCTCGGCCCCTACTACCCCAAAATTTGAGGAAGTAATGGAGATCGGGTTTGAGGATGAAGAAGTGCCCTCAACACTGGTCCCGAGGAAGGGAAAAGAGCAGGCACAGGGCTCAAGGAAGCCCCCCAAAGCTGAAAAGTGGGATTTAGGGAAGCCTAGGACCTCCCCGAGGCATGCCAAATCTCTGAGAGAAACACCTTTGGCTCAAGCTGCGCAGGAGGAAGCTCTACCTACCAATCCGATCAACTTGTTACCTCCCTTCATCTGCCCATGCAGGCCTTCGACGCACACACCAAAGAACCTTGATGGCCTGGTTACCTACCTACAAACGCCGCTAACCCTGGGAGAAGTCCCTATCCTAAGCGACCTCTGCGGGAAGCTCCATGAAGTTAAATTCGATGATCACAACTTGGAAAATTACGAAGCCTTCCCTGAGCTGAACCCCATGCTGTAATTTGACACAATTTACGTAGACAATGGGGTCATAGTCATTCCTCAGTGATGGGTAAGAGGATTGGCCAGATCTGGGCTCTTGAACCTACTGCGTATGCCTCACTTTGGTTATTACAACGTCACGGATCGACTGGCCCAACAGCTGCTCGCCCTAGTACACAATGGCTACCTGTGGATTCAGGATAGGGTCCCCATAGATGCTGCCTTGGTTCATAGAATCATGGGCCTTCCCATGAACGGGCCACACCCTATAGAGCGTGTAGGAAAGAAATATGAAGGGGACACCACTGAGTATGTGCGTAAGACCTACCATGTGGAAAGGAATACATGGGGCTTTGTCATAAAATCCATCAGTGACCCGACTACGTAGATGGGTACCATATTACTAGCTTGCATGCTAATGTGAAAGTGCAGGGTCGCAACTATCCCTGCCTATGTCATTCGGCTAGCCGGTCAATGTGCGAAGGGGGTCTGCCTCAATTGGGCCCAATACTTATGCGACAAGTTCTTAGGCAATTTCCGCGAATCACAGGAGCAGGGTAAAGCCTTCTGCTATACCTGGATACTATTTCTTATAGCCCTGGTTGCTTGGGAAACCCCTGTGGAGTCAGTCCTCCCCGAGCTCCCTCCAGATATGTGTGAAGGGGCCCAGTATGCCCATCTGTGGGATTCCAGGGACGCATAGCGCATAGAAGATAACCAAGTCTTCTGGGTCCTCTTTTAGAGTAGCATGGCCACAACCATCAATTCTCGACCTCGGATGTCCCCCAATATATATGACAAGTGCAAGAGTATCGCAGCATTCCAGGTTACCACGAACAACATTCAGATCCAAAGCCATAAGGATAAAACCTGGACATCACTCCCTTATATGGTAGCAGATGAGGAAATCGACAATGTGATTGCGCTATGGCCTCCCGCCTTGAAGATAGGCTTCAAAACCAACGTAAGCGGCACCGTTGGTACTAGCACGACGCAGGTACCCTCACCTGTTACCACCAAGGAGACCAGAAGAAAAGGGAAAGATTCCAGCGCAGCCGTGAAAAAGGACACACAACCACCACATGCCACCACGAAGAACACTGGAGCCGAGACCTAGGTTGAGTCACAGCTAGGCACGAAGGAAGTGAACGTCGGAGGTACAAAACGCACAGGCGAGCCTATCAAGGGACCCTAAAAGAAGCAGCACACCAAGCGGAAGGAACGGGATGAGACAGTTACATTGACAGATGGAGATCTCGAAAAAATCACAGATGTTGTTAGACTAGCCACAGAAGAAAAATGGGTCATGTTAGAGGAGCACCAGAAGGCTGCGATCAACGCTATACAGGAAGATCCATGAACCTTGCAGCTAAAGGAAGACACCATTCAGACTAGCATGGTTTAGGGAGGAATTCCCGTGGCATCTAGCAGTACAGTGCTAACCATGGAAGAAAGACGCCTTTGTCCCTTACCTAGCACCGCCCTTGTGGTCAGTACATATGACCAAGAGATCCAGCTTCAAGTAGGTGCAGTGGTGCATCTGAATCTTGCCAAGCTACCCCACGCAGCATTACAGGGTCTCCACACTGTAGTGTTTCAGGAGATTCACCACCGCGACCAGTGAGTACACCACCAACTTGGTATGGCCGAACAAACCATTGCACAATAGCATACAAAGATATGCTTTGATGTCGCATAGCAGGAAGAGCTCGAAACTCTGATCCACCAACTCTGCACTAAAGTTACGGAAGAAATCCCGGCCACAGCCACTCCCCGAGCTAAAGTGGAAGGATTGATCGCCACATTGAAGGCTTCCAGGATGGAAATGCAGGTCATTAAGACTCAGTTGGAGCAACAAATCTCTGACTTACAAGCCAAACTGCAACCCGAAACACCCCTAGAGGTACGCACCTAACGCACTGTGCTAGTGACCGAGGCTACCAACACCATTACCAGACAAATTGCTCAGGGCGCATGATTACTCGAGGACGCCATGCAGCTTTGGACCAAGATCCAGTGCGATCCGGTCCTCCAGAAAATCAATCAAGACTTGTGACATAAGGAGAAATATTTCAAGCAAATCGAGGCTACATTACCTACCTTGGTCCCTGCACAACGTTTGGCACGATTGCAGACTAGCAACACCCTCCAAGATGAGATTGAGGGACTCCGCCAGAAGAAGCATGTTATCGGAGAATGCTTAAAGCCTTGGACTGCTGCAGCCTTCCATCTCTCAGAGGATGTTTATGGTGCTGTGAAGTGACTAAACCGAACACTGGAGAGTGTCACGACTGTGAAAGAGGGACCAAACTCACATAAGATGGTAGATATTATGCAGAGCACTACTGCTCAGAGTCAAGGAGTGTTGCCCCCGTTGGTCATAGCTATCAATGCAGTGTGCGCACAGGTGGAGACCCCACCACCACAGTGACTCGGGACAAGTCACAAGATTGTGTTGGGGGACTGTTGGAATAGGGTCTTCTACAAGAGTTGCGAAACTGGTCCATTTTGTATATTTTTGATTATATTTAGTCTAACGCAGGGGTTTTGGGGTGGGTCAAAGCCCCTAATGCATTGTAAATGGGTCAAGGGTAGACTAAGAGTTTGCAAACCATGGTTTGCAGACCATTGGATGCTTAGGCTAAAATAGTATAGGTAGATGAACCTTTTTGAGTTGTAAGACAACCTTAAATTAAGATTGATGCGAATTGCGAATTAGTAGATTTGTTTGTGTTTTGGGGAAAAGACTCCTGCTGGCTGTGTGCGCGAAGATCCTTAGTCCTGCTGTGTGTGGACCCTGCTTCTGTGTGCACAGGTTGGTTTTTTGGGTATGTAAGAGACTTTTTGATAAGTAATATATGCGAAGTATCGTGGATATTTGATGCTATTTTTAGGACTCGAATTATATGTGATTCTGTTATGAGCTGTGAATGATACGTGTTTATGAGTTGTGAATTATATATGTTATGATAACTGTATCTGCAATCTTATTAAGTCTGATGTGAATATATTTTTTTGCTTATACTTGGTTGTCCGCACGTGGATGAGAGCCTGTTACATAGATCTGGTAAAACTGTACTCTGGTTAATCATCGAAAGCCCTGCGAACAACCTCGGACTGCGTAGATCTGATAGTTTCTGAGGGTTCGACTTACCTACTCTCTCTCTCAGGGTGCGGAAACCTTGTTCCAACACCCATTCATACTGCTTTGGGTGAGACTTTGGCCTGCGTATGCAGGTCATTTTCGAAAGGGCCAGTAGTATAGGGGTTTGTTGGAAAAACTTAACCTCCGAACCTGGGTCAGGACCCCTCAAGCCAACATGACTGCAATACCTTTATCTTTTTCCCTATCATGTTCTCCATGAGACCCTTAAACTCTCTGAACCAATTAAAGACCTTATTCTTGGTCTTTAGGAAGTAGATCCGGGTTTTTCTAATCGCAAGCGTACGAAAAAAGCTCACTTTAGATGTGCATAAAAAACAACCCTAACATCAAAGATAGCTGTCAATTTCCTTAAATCTGTAGTTAGTTGACCAAGATAAATGCTACAAAATCCAGATCTATGTAGTTAAAGGCATTAAATAGCAAATAAAATAAAGAGTTTCTCCATGCATCCAATCGACAAGACAAGAATATTTTTAAATAATTTTGTATTTATGACACCTGGGAAGGGAACATAGAAAGATGTTGTCAGTCTCCCTCAATGGGATGGGTTCTTTTATGTCCTCAGTGCTTTAGATCTAAGATCTCTCTCTCTTGATGGTGTAGAAAACCCAAACAAAAATGAAACTCAAGGGGAGTTCAAAAGAAAAAATATAGAAAAAATATGACAATGATGGAGGATCAAAGTTAGACCAAAAGTATAGGTCCAGAGTGACCTTTAGGCAAAAAAAGGTATTGAATGAATGGAAAAACCCTTCTATTTATAACAAAATATTGAGTTATTCTAGATATTGGTGTATAATTAAAATATTATTAACCAAATCTAGATCCAACTTTTATGGAATATTTTATTAATTTTGTTGGAGGGAAAAAGAATTTGAATTTGGTGAAATCCTTTTATTTGTAAATAATAAATAAATAAATGATTTATTTATTATTTTAAGAATGTGGATGAGTAATAATTAAATAAATAATGATTTATTCAATTATTTTAAATGATTTAGTCAAATTTAACAAGGAATATTATTAAAATAATGTTTAACTAATTATTCCTAGAAAATAATAAGATAAATAGTGATTTATCTAATTAATTTTCTTGTTTTGGGTTAAATATGACCAGGAATATTAATTAAACTGCTATTTAATTAATTATCCCTTGAGGAAAATCAAACAAATAGGGATTTGTTCAATATTTCATCACGGGGTTTCCTGTTTAGACCATAAACAACTTAATAAATTATGGATTACTAACTTATTTTTCATAGTGAGAGAAATTTTACTTAGGGTAAAATTGGTCTTACATGGTGTAATTTGGTCCATCTAATAGTAACAGGTTAGATGACCAAAAATTAGTGTAACATATTTCCCCTCAGCATGCAAGCATTAGGAGCTAATTGTATGACCGAAGTACGTTGTAAGAACTCAATCACTAGACACCGAAGGGGGAGTCAGAGAGAGAGAAATATAAGGTAGAATAAAGTGCTATAGGATAAGACCCAAAGGAGGTGAGACTTACAGGTGCGATAAGTATCTTTTATGAGTGAGTACCTATTCTACATGAGGTGGGGGAGGCATACCTATGCCTGCCGAGGTAAAAAAGTACAAATAATAATGCATCCAGTAAAAAAGGTACTGAACTACATAGTACATGCTGGCATAAACAAAAGAAATTATAATGGATCCCACATACATACTATGGTTGGGACAACAACCAGGACTTGTACAATAATATCTGAGTACATGAGATATAATTACAACCAAAGAGGCCATGTAAAACAGGAAAAGGGCTCTGAAAATCTAAATGATACATTCAAACTAAAGAGGCGCTGAAAGCGGCTAAGGCAAGAACCATCAAATCTATGGAGTTGCATCTAAGGCTGTAGTAGAGAGGTCATCTAGGCATGTGGGGGGCTACTTGAAGGGTTATCCCCTCATGAGGTCTGAAACATATCACACACACTCGAGAATCACTGATACAATCTGCTGCATCACTGAACCACCAAGTATACGGATCTCGATCATGCTGTAAGGAGATGGAGCTGAGAAACAATCAAGTCAAAGGGTAATAAAGAGTCCCTTTGCTTGATCCAAGGCAATGAACAAGAGTGGAAGCTGGAACCAAGGTACACTGCCCTCTAGACCTGTCTTCTGGAATGAATAAGCTGATGTCGACAGAAGGAGGTTTTTCATATGTGAGGCAATAAGGGATCCTCAACAAAGGGATGAGAGATAATAGTAGAGCAATTGATATACTGACACTAGGGATAATGGTGGAATGGGGGCTACTGAGCAGTAGGCTGACGACTTCCCTTGTTAGAGCATAAAGGGCATGAATGACCTGGAAGCAACTGACACAATACCGGAGGGCATAGGGGAAAGTATGACCGAAGGCCAAAATGTACGACACGAGAGAGGAATAAAACAATGAGGGATGGAGGACTATAGCGGGATACAAAAGGATTCAAGATAGACTCAATGGATGCGATGATGACTCAACTCGGATGCTCTAAATAAGGGCGACTCGATGATGCTGCAACACAGAACAGGCCCGGTGGGGACCATAAAAACATGAGTACAAGATGGTTACTCATGGAAAAAATCAACATGAGCACGGAAAAATATGAAGGAAATGTGGTGCCCCAATTACAAGTGTTGCAAGTGAAGAAATTCTATTTTGAGGAGCGGTGAAGTGACCCTTCTTGGAAAAAATGTGTCCGGGTGAAGTATCAAATCACAAAAAACTAAAGGATACCCATTTGAGAGCTTAGTGAGGAGCTTTCCAATGGTACTGACAGTTTTTCAAATTGACCTATGGTTTGGTCACAGCTGGCGAAATAAAAATCTGGGGTTTCTCTTCTAATAAGGCGTTTTCCCTCCAAATTGATTCATTTGCAAGTGTAGCTGTGGTGAATGTAGAGAGGAGAAAATGCCCTAAATCTTGCGGCGATCGTAGCAGACAAACCGACCGTTGGAATTGAGATCCGTTAGTTGTAGGTAAGAGGCCTAACCATACTCTTTCAATTTAGGGGGTTAAAATTTTAGATTGGGCACCAAAAGCCCAGGAACAGGTCAGATCTTACTTTTTGGGGTCTGTTCTGTGACCTGAGCAACAGGTACTGGGCATAAAACTGCGACCTGTCCTAGAAAATGACCTGAAAAGTGCGACCTGTCAGAGGAAGGGGGTTTCAGTGTTGTTTTTGGTTGAGAGCTAGGATTTTTATGGTTGAGGGCATAGGTTCCCCCAAGCATGTTATGGTCATGCCAAAAATTATTTAGAAAAGGGGAATCTAAACACATTTTTTGTGATGTGGTGCACAATTTGTTTTCGTTATGGTTATGCAATTCGAGAAAGGGAATGGAGGATTACCAATATCTTTTAGTACTGCATATATGAAGCAAATGGACTATATTTATGGGTTCGCATACATGGTGTCACTATCCCAAGGAGTATATTTGGAGATAATGAACTAGTGCTCACCTAGAAAACACACAAGTTGGTCAACAACAATGTATACAGGATTGGGTTGCTGATGTAAGAGGAAGGAATTATGAGGGGGATCATCCCTAGAGTGATCTAAAGTGATATGGGACTCTAGAGGTTCTTCTAAATGGGGAATAAGGATAGTAATAGAGTCGACACTACTAGATGCACTAGGAGAGTTGTGGAGAATTGCTTCTCCTGGACTCTGAAATATGTATGCCCCCTTACCCAAACATTGGGTGTTAATGTAATGGCCACAAGGTGTATGTGGTTCAAATTTATGGGTTCATTGTAAGGGGGGAGAGATAAAATCAGGGGTGGTAAATGCTTCCATAATGTCGTCATCGCAGTAGAAGATGGCGTGACTGGTGGAAGAAAGAAAACGTGGTGCAACAAAGCTACCTGACTCATCATCATGAGAAGTGAGGTTCACATGCGCATCATCATGGGGGGTGACGAAAGAAAAAATAGATGAAGGATCCACCGATGTTGAGCCCAGGGTGATTGCTGAAGGGAGGCCAGACGAAACAGAAGGGGAAGTCCCAGGGGGGTCTTCCATCGAGGATCTCATAGATGATGATAGGTAGAAAATGGTTGCCATAGGCTCCGTCATCTTGACATAGGGAGGGGGAATGTCAATGGGAGTAGGAGAGACCTCTGGTTTTGCCGAAGAAAAAATCGCAAACAAGGGAGAGGTGGACTCGTTGCGCTTAGCCTCGAATTCGCAAACTTTTTCTAAAGAGGCATGGTATTCATCGAGGCGGGGACAAAGGTGGGTATAGTGGCCATGGAAATCACACAAAGCACAAGGCTAATTTGTGTGCAAAGACTTTAGTTTTGGGACTGAATCGGGTATAATGACATAGACCTATGGGATATCAGACTTTGGAAACGTTTAGTTAACCATGGGCTTGAGATGATGCAATTTAGGACAGGTATGGGTGGCATGATTGACAACATCACACAAAGCACACCGGGTGGTATGTTTTGGAGGCTAAGGAGGAGCACTGGTTGTTTGGGAAACCTTGTCCTTAGGTGCCTTCTTGCGAGCTTTGGCCCCCTCACTCGAAGCTTTTGCAACAGGAGTAGGTTCCTATTGAGGTGGTTGAGGCACAAAAGCAAAGGGAGGGGTCAAAGCAAGATAAGGTTTGGGCTGACCAGGCGGGATAGCATCTAGAGGATCAATGTACTAGACTAGGAAGAGACAAGATAGCCATAACAGGTACTGCAAATACTCCAGGAGGGGCAGCTAGAAATGTTATCTGACCGGAGGGGTAATGGCCATGCGGGACAACTCCGAGATGGTTAAGGCCAGGGGGAATCGTTCCAGGAGGGTAGATAGGCTCATAGATACTAGCCGCAGATGAGGGGCCTTAAGGAGGGGGTCCTGAAGGCTGAGTCGAGGTGCTAGGAGAAGGTTGAGGAGGGCAGGGATGCTGACCATTCGAACCAGTCCGTTTAAGGTCGGATCAATACGATTGCATCATGCAAATGTTCGACAAGCTGGGATCAGATATAGGAGGAGAAGGAACAGAGAAAGAATCAAGAAGAGAGGAATATTTGTAGACTCCGAGTGAGAAACTGGTTGAAGGTTTGACTATCTGTTTATTGGCCACCAAAGAGATGATGGACTCAGGGGAGGTCTGAGACTTTGGTTCGTAATATGTCAACTGGTCGATGGTGAAAATCTTTCTGTTATGAGAAAAACACATCTTACGGTGAACCGAAGATGGGACAACAAACATCACATAAGTGTAGCTATGATGCAATAGAATGTTGTAGTCTAAGGTGGCATCAATGACTTCGACATCAACACAAACAGTATTACCCGCAAGAGTAATGGGACAATTGCGAAACATTGCAAGGGGCTGGGAAGAGTGGCCATCCCACACTTGGAGGGTGATAGTGGAAGGGGCCAACTCAGGAGATCCAAGTTGCTTCCAAACCAAAGCTAACATCACATAGGTGGATGCCCCCTCATCAATGATACAACGGGAGATGTTGGCATTCCGGATCTTGACAGGGATTTGGAAGATGACGGAAGCAGCAAGGGGGCGATGTTCTGACTGGTCAACATCGAAGAAGATCAAATGATCATCTGAGGGATCTAAAACTCCCATGGCAGTTAGTAGAGATTTTTATTGTGAAGGGCACGACTGGAGGAGTTCTAGCGTTGATATGGTAGCAAGGGATTGTGCCAAATAATCTACTATAATATACGAATGGGAAGATTTACCAGAAGCAATGTTTTGGCGTAATGGTCCCTTGGGGATCTTGGTAGGAACCTCTGCCTTTGGCTGAGGGATCTGTAAACGACCATTGGGTGTTGAAAGGGGCTTTGTGGGATCTGAAGAAGGGGCTTGGGGGTAGACGTAGCAGGGGGTTTGTTGTATTGACGGGACCGAGTATGAAGGTTGAGGGCAGCGATATTGGCTTGATCAGAGTTCATCATGGGGATCTGGTAATCAGAGGTACCAGATGTATGAGTTTGAGTGGCCACCTGACTTTCAGGGGGTTGGGTAGCCACGAATCCTTGTTGGGGGAAAGGATTGGTAAACACAACCGGCTAGATAGGTGAAACATTAGAAGGAACCAAAGGGGAGGCTTGCTATCCTCGAGCTGCTGCTTGAGCTTCCCACATTTGACACATCCGTGGTAAAAGAGGACAATCGTGGGTATAGTGACCATAAACACCACAACAAGAACAAGGCTTATTTGTACAAACATAACTGTCCTACTTGGGCTGAGTGCCCTGTTGTTAGTTAGCAATGTTAGGTGAATTTCCTTGGGGATTGTTTCTTGGATTAATTGGGGAAGATTGGTTTTGGTTTCCTTTCCTCTTCTTTTTAGAAGTAGGAGGATTAGTCGTGCCCTGCTGTGCATACACTTGACCCTGGGTGGTGGTGGCTATTGTTGTGGGGGTTGAGAAGGCAAGGGAGGATGAGGTACTAATTCTAGAGGAGCTAGAGCACCATGCTGTGGATACAAATAATAAGGAGGTTGGGAAACATTGTGGTAAACAGGTTGGGAAAAAGGAAGAGCTATGCTGTATCCTAGATACATGCTACTGGGAGGGGGGAAAGTGCTAGAGGAGTTGGCCCCTCCCTGAGGGAAACCATAACCCATGGGAGGATGAGTGTATGGATGAGAAAGGGCTCCAATGATATTGTTGGTGGCATGGGATGCCCCTGGTGCGTTGGCACCACTGGGTCTAGGGAGATCAGGTAAGACAATATAAACATAACTAGACTGTGTGTAGATTAGGTCATATTTCAACGCAGTCTAGAGGGAAACTTCTTCGGTCTGAGGGAAATGATATAAGACATCTTTGCCAATAGTAGGCAAAAGGGATATGAGAAACCAGTCCATGTAGACATGGTCTTCGAAGATAGGGGCTTGACATAGGCTCTTTCTTCTCCGCCATTCCTAGACATGATCAGATAGGCGGGTCATAGATGATTGACGGAAAGAGGTCAAAATTTCGGTACCAGTGTTATAACGAAGGGGAAGCTGGAAGTAAGACAAAAAATCCCTGGCAAGAGTCGCAAAAGTAGTATGAGAGGAGGAGGCCTGGTTGACATACCACTTAGAAGCTTCTCCAGTAAGCGTACACTGAAACAACCGAAGACGGACAGAGTCATCGGTGATGGAGTTAGACTAACTCCACATGTGGAAATAACAAACATGGTTTGTAGGATCCTCTCCAGCAAGACCTTCAAACTTGGGGATGTCGGAAGGGAGCTTGGTTGGCATAGGAGGTCAACTAGGATCATGGTGTATGGGGTCATTGATCAACTGATTAAAATAGGGAAGATTGAGACCTGCCATATAAGGGAGCAAGGGAGCAGACGGGATATTTCCTGTTGGGGTCCCACTATTAGTATTCCCAACATTAGGGTTGGGGCTACCACCAGCGTTAGGTCCTGAACCAGACATGGTGAAGGTGACAGGAGGAGAACCGGGGATAGAACTAGAAGGGGAACCTGAAGAACTAGAAGCTGAGTCAAAATGGTGACTTAGTGGAGGAAGAACTCGAACCCTATGCGAAGGAGTAAGGCTTCCTACCAGAAACTGAGGATGAAGGCCAAGAAGTCTCCAGGATAAACGCCTTGGGGGCGCAATTATGGAAAAATAGACACAAATCACAGAAGGAAGAGAGACCAACAAGGGCAAGGAGGTGCAAGATCAAATGATTACAATGTAAAAATAAGGGCAGGGAGGTGCAGGATCAATTGATTACAGGGTTATAGTCTTGGCTTGGCGGTGTAAACCATGCGCTCTTCACTTAGGGTGTGCGTGTATGTGATAAGTGTGTTATTTTTAATTAAACCCAGAAGTGTGTAGAGAAAAAATAAAAAAGGTGTTGTATAACTGTAAATAAATATGAAAATAACAGTAAAGTAAACTGGAATATGACAGAAAATAAACAACAAAATATACATCAATTTAAACCCAAGGAGGAGGGCTTCCAAAAAATTAGTCTATGGGTGGGTAAAATCTAGTCAAAACACACAAAATGGCCAATGGATCTAAATTCAAGAGGGATAGGGATCTTGTTGGGTGTGGAGCCTGATTATCTTGTTTATTTTGTTTCACAACATTGGACCCCTATATCTTAATGGGGCGGCAACGTCGCCTGTAATTAAATGATGCCTGGGGAGTCTAGGGGGGGAGGGCGGCTACAAATTTATGGAGCCCCCCCCCCCCCCTGGCGGGGGGTTTTGGGGGCAGCGCCCCCGAATCTAAAAAAAAAGTATAATTTTCTTTTAAAAGTATAGTAATTTCTAGTCAATCTGGGCCGTTCATAAGGCAGATGATCCGATGGTAGAAGTTATGTTTAGTTTAGGGTTTTTTTCCCTAGAAGACAACCCCTCGCTTTGTATGAGGGTATTGTATTACAGATGTGTGTTGTATGTGTATTCTTAGAGCGAGAAACAAATAGGGAGATAATGAGAGTGAACAGAGGATATTACAACGGATCTGATGTAGGTTGTGTCTCTTCATTTTTTTGGATAATGGAAAGGAAGGACTGGCTGTTCGGGGGTGGACGTAGCCCAAACTGGGTGAACCACATATATCTGTGTCTCTCTGGTTTTATGTGTTTTTTGTGCTTGTGTTTTCCACATATTTTATGCGTCACATTTCTCTGTAATATATAATTTTTTCTAACAACTGGTATCAGAGCCGAAGGTCTATTTGGATGATAAACTCGCAGGAAAGAAGGGTTCCTGGTTTGAGTGGGAGCAATGGCGCAAGACGGTAATTTTAGGGTTGGGAAATTTAATGTCCAAAACTTCCCACTGTGGAAGATGCAGATGGAAGATTATCTGTATCAGAAAGATGTGTACCTACCATTGAGCGGAAAAACAAAAAAGCCGACGGCTATGACATATGCAGAATGGGAGATTCTCGATAGAAAGTCACTCGGAATAGTACGGTTGTGCCTCGCTGGCATTGGTAGCCTTAAATATTTCAAAGGAAAAAACAACAGAGGGTTTGATTAAGGCATTGGCGAAATTATATGAAAAAACCTCGGCCTCAAACAAGGTATTTCTTATGAAACGTTTATTTAATATGAAGATGTCAAAAGGTGGATCTGTTGCAGACCATTTAAATGATTTTAATACAGTTACCAGTCAGTTAAGTTCTGTAGGGGTAAAATTTGATGATGAAGTAGGGCTCTTTTATTTCTGTGCTCATTTCCAAAAAGCTAGAATGGTTTAGTTATCGCCATTAGTAACTCTGTCTCTGGATCTAGTACTTTAAAGTTTGATGATGTTGTCGGTGCTATCCTTAGTGAGGAAATGCGACGAAAAAGCTCCAGTGAGACATTAGGTAATGCTTTGATTGCAGAGTCTAGGGGAAGAAAAATGGAAAGAGGAAAGAGCTCAGGATATCGCAGTAAATCAAGGAAAGGCAGATCCAAGTCCTGATCGGTGATATTGTGCTGGAAATGCGGAAAGAAAGGACACTTGAAGAAAGACTGTAGATCTTAGAAGGGAAAAGAAAGAGACACACAACAAGAAAAAAATCATGAAGAAAATGTGACAGGTGATGTGTTAAAGATGCTTTGTTTCTTTCTTTCGAAAATATTACTGATTCCTGGGTGGTAGATTCAGGGGCCTCATTCCATGCCATACCTGATAAGAAATATTTTCATGACTATGTTCAAGGAGATTTTGGACAAGTTCGTTTGGGTGATGATAAAATTTGTAAAATTATTGGAATGGGTAAAGTTCTTATAAAACAACAGAATGGAAACCAATGGCTATTAAAGGAGGTAAGGCATGTTTTAGATCTGAATAAAAATCTGATTTCAACAGGGCAGTTAGGCGGTGAAGGTTGTGTGACAGCTTTCACAGATAAAACTTGGAAGGTCACCAAAGGAGCCCTGGTAATAGAAAAAGGCGAAAATGTTGGTACATTGTATTTATGCAATGGTATTTATAACTCTGTTAATGCTTTAACTTGAAAAGGAGCAGATGCAGTATTATGGCATCATAGGCTCGAACACATGAGTGAGAAGGGGATGAAGATTCTTCACTCAAGAAATTTGTTGCCAGGTTTGAAGAATGTTGATTTGGATTTCTGTGAGAATTGTGTTTATGGTAAACAGAAGAGAGTCAGATTTCTCAGAGTTGGGAAAGAAAAGAAGAGCGAAAAATTAGAGCTTGTGCATACAGATGTATGGGGACCTGCTCAGGTATCATCTCTCGGTGGATCTCGTTATTATGTTACTTTTATTGATGATGCAACTAAAAAGGCTTTGATTTATTGTATTCAGAATAAATTTGATGTATTTGATACTTTCAAGAAATGGAAAGATTTGGTTGATATTGAGACAAGAAATAAGTTGAAGTGTCCCAGATCAGACAGTGGAGGTGAATATTGCAGCAAAGACTTTGATATGTACTGTTTAGAGCACGAAATTCACAGAGAGAAGATAGTTACAAGAACACCACAAGAAAATGGTGTGTCAGAAAGGATGAACATAACAATCATGGAGCGTGCAAGGTGCATGATATTGAATGCAGGATTGCCTTTACAATTTTGGGCAGATGCTGTAGATACTGCTGTTTATCTCATAAACAGAGGGCCTTCAAGTTCCTTGGATGGTGGTATTCCAGAGGAAGCATGGAAAGATAAAAAGGTAAACTACTATTTTTTAAAGCCTTTTGGTTGCGAGGCCTTTGTCCATATTAATAAAGAAAACATAACAAAGATTGAAGCAAAATCAAATAAATTTACCTTTATTGGATATGGTGTTAATGATTTTGGTTATCGCTTATATGATTATGAAAATCACAAAATCATTAGGAGAAGAGATGTAATATTCAATGAAAAGGTATTGTATAAGGATTAGTTGCAGGAAAAGAAATAGGAAAAAGAAAACAAGGAATACACAGTTCTTGATGAGATCACTAAAAAAGTAAAGGTGCCTAAAAATAATAATAATCAACAACCACAACAAAAACAACCACCACAACAACAACAGGCACCTCAAACATCTGAAATTGGTGTTAGAATATCTACCAGGATAATTAGACCCCCTGAACGATACTCTCCTTCATTATATTATTTATTGTTGACTAATTCTGGTGAACCTGAATGTTATGAAGAAGAAATGTAGGTTGAAAGTAGGAAGAAGTGGGAGCTAGCCATGGAAGAAGAGATGGACTTATTAATGCATAACCAGACTTGGGACTTAGTCAGGTTGCTTGCAGGTAAAACAACATTGCAAAATAAATGGGTTTACAGGCTGAAGGAAGAAGATGGAGGAAAACAAAGGTACAAAGCTAGACTTGTGGTGCAGGGGTTTGCACAAAAGAAAGGTATTGATTTTGATGAAATATTTTCTCATGTTGTTAAGATGACTTGAATCAGAACTATTTTAAGTCTTGTAGCAGCGGAAGATTTACATCTTGAACAGTTAGATGTAAATACAACATTTCTCCATGGAGATTTGGAGGAAGAGATTTATATGCAGTAACCAGAAGGATATGTGGTCAAAGGGAAAGAAAAATTAGTGTGCAGGTTAAAGAAGAGCTTGTATGGCTTAAAACAACCTCCAAGGCAGTGTTATCTAAAATTTGACAGGTTTATGTCTGAACAAGGTTATACTAGATGTCACTTTGATCATTGTGTTTATCTAAAAAAGAAAAATGATGGCAGCTATATTATATTGTTATTGTATGTAGATGACATGCTTGTTGCAGGGTCTAACATGCAAGAAATAAATGTGCTCAAAAGAAAATTGACAAATTCATTTTCAATGAAGGATTTGGGAGCTGCAAAACAAATCCTTGGTATGAGAATAACTAGAGATAGGAAAAATCGCAAATTAACACTGTCTCAGAATGAGTACATACAAAAGGTGTTGAAAATATTTAATATGCAGAATGCAAAACCAGTTAGTACGCCTTTTTCTAGCCATTTCAAACTTAGTAAGGAGATGTGCTCCAAGATCCAAGAAGAAATGGACTATATGTTTAAAGTTCCATATGCATCAGCAGTTGAAAGCTTAATGTGTGAAATAGTCTGCACAAGGCCTGATATTGCACATGCAGTGGGAGTTGTAAGCAGGTACATGAACAATCCAGGAAAAGAACATTGGTTAGCAATGAAATGGATTCTCATATATTTGAGAGGAACCACAAATCAAGCATTATGCTTTGGTAGTTCAGACATTTCTCTATAGGGATACATTGATGCAGATATGGCAAGTGACAAAATACGTATTTACTGTAGGTGGAACAACTGTCAGTTGGGTTTCAAAAATCCAAAGTGCTGTTTCACTTTCAACAACAGAAGCAGAGTATGTTGTTGCTACAGAGGCTAGTAAAGAAATGATTTGGTTAAAAAGGTTTATGGATGAATTGGGTAAGAAGCATGATATGGGCACGTTATACAGTGATAGCCAAAGTGCCATTCATCTTGCAAATAACTCAACATTTCATTCTAGGACTAAACACATACAGCTCAAGTACCATTTCATACGGTCAGTATTGGAAGATGGACAGTTGAAGTTGGAAAATATACACACTAGCCAAAATCCTGCAAATATGCTAACAAAACTTGTAACCAGGGTGAAACTGAGATTTTTCTCAGTTTCAATTGGTCTTCAAGGATGACGATGAAGACGAGAAACAACCATGTCCAAGGTGGAGTCATTGTCCAGCAAATGAAGCAGTGGTGGAGTTGCTACAATCAGTATCCAAGTGGGAGATTGCTGGGTGTGGAGCCTGTTTATCTTGTTTATTTTATATCACAGCGTTGGACCCTTGTACCTTAATGGCGCAGCAACGTCGGCTGTAATTAAACGATGCCTGGGGGGTCCAGGGGTGGGGGGGGGGGTGCGGATGCAACTTTATGGAGCCCCCTCGAAGCTAAAAATAGATGTAAAATTGCCTTACAAAAGTATAGTAATTTATAGTCAATATGGGCCGTTAATTAGGCGGATGACCTGACGGTAGAATTTATGTTTAGTTTAGGGTTTTTTTCCCTAGAAGGAAACCCCTCGCTTTGTATGAGGGTATTGTATTGCAGCTGTGTATTATATGGTATTCTCAGAGCGAGAAACAAATAGGGAGACTGTGAGAGAGAACAGAGGATATTACAACAGATCTGCTGTAAGTTGTGTCTCTTCATTTTGCTGGATAATAGAAAGGAAGGACTGGCTGTTCGGGGTGGACGTAGCCCAAACTTGGTGAACCACGTATATCTGTGTCTCTCTGGTATTATGTGTTTTTTGTGCTTGTTTTTTTTCATATTTTATGTGTCGAATTTCTCTATAATATAAAATTTTTTCTAACAGATCTAAATGTTAGGTCTGCTAGAAATAGGTGTAGAAAAACAATAAAAAGCCAGAGGGGAAACTCCTGCAAATGAGGTGGAGAAAGGCTACAACCTGAAGGGAACCAGAGGGGACCCGAGAGGAGGACCAAACAAAACTGAAAAGAGGTGTTTTGGATGGATGAATAACCAATCTGAAATGGGTCCGAAAGTATAGGATCAGATCTGAAAAATGGCTGAACTCACTGAAATCTTAGATGACCTACTTCAGCTAAACTCCTTCTAAAAAGGTGGAAGTGTACTGAAGCCCTTAGGGGCTTGGTTCCTACTTCGATGAGTAAAAAAGAGAAAGTACAGGTCCAAAAACGAGTGGAGACGGAGGTCAGACGACCCTGAATAGTAGCCCAGACAAACCCAAAAAAATCACAGAAAAAATATTTGAAAAAGGACAGGTTGCAGGTTCTGACCTGTTTTCCGCTGAGGTTGCAGGTTTTGGCCCAAAAAGTGTGACCTACACTTCCGGTTGTCTTGGGAGCAGGTTTTAGAAATTTTTTTTCTCAGCTGCAGCTGATACCTGTCACCTGCGCAATAGGCCCAGAAACACAGAGAAACTATATTTTTTACTGTTTTAGGGTTTTAAAGGTTAAAAAAAAGATCAATAAAAGCAAAACAAGAAGTTGAAGAAAAACCCTAGGGGTTGAAGTAGCTAGTCATGCAGGGATCTGAAAAACGACAGCAGTCGTAATTATAAACCCTTGTGGAGTCGCCAGTGGTTAGTGTGAATTCTAATAGCAATCGTACGAAAAAATCTCACTTTAGCTGTGCATAACAAACAACCCTAACATCAAATATGGCTGCAAATTTCCTTATATCTGCAGTTACTGACCAAGATAAATGCTACAAATTCCAGATCTATGCAGTTAAAGGCATTAAAAAACAAATAAAAGTAGGAGTTTCTCCATGCATCCAATAGACAAGACAAGAATATTTTTAAAGAATTTTGTATTTATAACACCTGGAAAGGGAACATAGAAAGATGTTACCAGTCCCCCTCAATGGGATGGGTTATTATATGTCCTCAACGCTTCAGATCTACGATCTCTCTCTCTTGATGGTGTAGAAAACCCAGACAAAAATGGAACTCAAGGGGAGTTCAAAAGCAAAAAGATAGAAAAAATATGACAATGATGGAGGATCAAAGTCAGATCAAAAGTATAGATCCAAAGTGATCTTTAGGCAACAAAAGGTAGTGAATGAATGGAAAAAACTTTCTATTTATAACAAAATATTGAGTTAGTCTAGATATTGGTGCATAATTAAAATATTATTGACCAAATCTAGATCCAACTTTTATGAAATATTTTATAATTTTTGTTGGAGGAAAAAAGAATTTGTATTTGGTCAAATCCTTTTATTTGTAAATAATAAATAAATAAATGATTTATTAATTATTTTAAGAATGTGGTTGAATAATAATTAAATAAATAGTGATTTGTTCAATTATTTATAAATGATTTAGTCAAATTTAACAAGGAATATTATTTAAATAATGTTTAAATAATATTCCTAGAAAATAATAAGATAAATAGTGATTTATCTAATTAATTTTCCTATTTTGGGTTAAATATGACTAGGAATATTAATTAAAATATTGTTTAATTAATTATCCCTTGAGGAAAATCAAACAAATAGAGATTTATTCAATATTTCCTCATGGGGTTTCCTATTTAGACCATAAACAACTTAATAAATTATGGATTACTAAGTTATTTTTCATAGTGAGAGAAATTTTACTTAGGGTAAAATTGGTCTTACATGATGTACTTTGGTCCATCTAATAGTAACAATTTAGATGACCAAAAATTTGTGAAACAATCATCAATAAAGGTGACAAAGTATTCGTCACTGCCAAGAGATCTTGTGGACATTGGGCCACAAATATATGAGTGTATCAATCCTAATACGCCTTTTGCTTTGTTGTCACTTCTGGGAAAATTTGTCTTAGCATACTCCCCTAGTACGCATCCTTTGCATACGTCATCATTCTCAATATTGAGGATTGAAACTCCTGTAACAATATCTCTAAGAATCCTTAGTGCTTCTTGGTGCAAGTGGCCCATTTGCCTGTGCCATAGTTCATCCAAATCTTTTTCGCCATCAAGATTTTTTCCTATCAGCACCCTTGGAGACTTGAGCTGCAATATATATAGTCTATTTCTTCAAGCTCCAATTTGTCTCATCTTCTTCGATATTGGATGTTTGATGTATACCTTCTTTCCAATGAAGTATACATCGTATCCCTTGTCTTGTAACTTGGACACTGAAATCAGATTCATTCTTAACCCAAGGACATGCAACACATTAGTGGTTCTGATGTTGGTTCTTGCTTATGTCTAAAACGATATGGTGCCTCTCCTTGCTGGAGTACATTTTGTTATGTTTCCCATAGTGATATGGAAGTCCATTTTCCTTTTTGATAGCTCGAGAAGTATTCTCGTACTCCAGTCATGTGGTTTGAAGCCCTGCTGTCAATATATGAAACACCTACAGATGTTGAAATTGATAAGCATGTGAAGTCTTCTTCCAATCTGGAAGACAATTCAGAGACATCTTTCTTTTCCTTTGATTTCTGATGCTTTTTTTGCCCATCAAAAACTGCATCCCACCTGAAGACTGCACTGCACTAAAGATTTTTGCATTGCTCCTTATGTCACTTCTATCTGGAAATATTTCTCTCTATCGACTCACTCAGAGAGAGATTTTCCCATGAAATTTTTTCCCTACTGGACTGGCCTTTGCAATCCCTCAAGGGATTCGATCTATTGCCTATGTAGTCTTCCGATATCCTTCTTCTATTCAATGCTAGCTCTTCTAGATATGTTCCCTTAGCTCTGATACCATGTGAAAATTATAAAATAGAACCCCAACTGCAGTAACTGATATTATTCTTCTACTTATCAATTCAGAAATAAATTATTTACAATATTACACAGTAAATATGTAATGTTCCCAATCTTAGCCTCATGCTAAAATGGAACATTATAGTAGCATATTTTTATTTTTATTAATAAAATGGGTAAGGAGACCCCTTAACCCCTTGATGATAGAGAAATAATACTCCTTATGAGGAAAGAGAGTAAATAAGCAGCTGAAATAACACCGAAAGTTGTGAACATGATGAGGATCACGTTGAGTTGGCCATCTTTGACCAAGTCAATAGCGCTGCCTTAGAGGGATGGCTTGCTTTAGAAGACAATGCAGTTTTTGGAGGGAAAGCATTCAAAAGTGAATGGAAACCCTAATTGTGGGACCTATGGTGAGAAAGAGTTCATTTGATTTATAGGAAAGAAGGAGCAGCTCATTTGGATTATCCTTTGATTCATAAATTTCATAGTGAGGCCAAGGACTTGCATATCCGGGCTGTTTAGCAGGATTGCAGTGATATTGAGCACTGGGGGTGTTCCCGGGAGGGGATCCCCCACCTATTCCTCATGGGAGGAGAGGATTGGAGCTGCATTTCTTCATTTCGGCATTTGGCCAAGCTCACTCCTTCAGTTGCAACGTTATTTCTGTAGTAGGATGGTGCTGTGTTGTTGGGGTAGCAACAGAGGAACTCATAGAGTCCTTCCTTACTTTCTTTTTCAGTGGTGGAGTGATTTATTCATTGGAGGAGCTGTAGAGAAGGCTCTTGAACCATATTTCAGATCTGTGGCATGAGGCCACTCATTCACCAACTCCCACTGCGCAGTTACTTAGAGAAACTGCGTTATTCCATGAGGGCAGTGTTGAAGGAGATTCTTGTGCTCATCAGGAGGAGTGCTTTTGAGTAAAAGGGGATCACCCCCTTTTCCCTTGAGGGAAATATCAGAGGAGGGAATCAGAATTTAATATCATCCACAACCTCATATACATTGGTTTCAGTTGCAGTGACATTTTTTTTGTCACTTGTATTTTATCCGGCATTTCTAGCAATCTCTCTGAGATTGGCTAGAAATCACATATTCAGCCCATTTTCCCATTTGTGGGAATTTCTTTGTATTCCTTCAGCTAAATTATTATTTTGTATGTATTCAAAAGCTACATATCTCATAGAGACTGCGTAGTCACTGCCTCCGACATTTTGTGCAGCAGCAACATCTCATGTATTACATTGCCTATTCATTGGAGGTTGGTTCTAAAGGCTCGAGGGTCTTGTTCCTCATGATATTTCTGTATAATATTGCTGATATAATAATATGATGATGGCTGTAGTATTTACCCTCTCATGATACATTCATATTTGCAGAGTTTCAAATTAATGTTTTGCATATTGCTGTAAGCTCTCTCATTGAGCATTGTTTTAGAGATCTAGTTTGGGGAAATCTGTATAACCCATCTAGAATCATTTCTTTAAGCTCATTTTATGCAGGGAAGTTATATTAGATGTTTTCTAGGGCATCCCATAATTGGTTAGCCTTATTTATGCAACAGATTCCTTATACAGCGTCCTCAAGGACCCTGTGGCAGAAATTCCCGAGGTGGAATATTACATATCCATAGGCAGAGTCTGTGAAGGGCCAGATAGCCTCAGGATCTCTCCCTTATTTGAAGGAGACATATCCTGTAAATTCCCCAACAGTCAATCTCTGAAATGGAATTGCAGTGTCTCACTGAAGAAGGAAAAATAGAATATCTTAAGATATTCCCGATGGAGCAGAAAATCCCTCATTTGGGATATTACAGTGGTATCAGAGCATGATCTTGGCTCAGCCTGTGCCCAAGATCTAATGCTATCATAAAGAGGAGCTTCTCTCCAAGGAGAGGAGATTTACAAAGGAGACAAGGGAAGAGGAATGATGGAAGAGGAGGTTTCCCTTCTTCTTTTCCAGACCATCGAGGACATCATTGAAAATCTTGATGAAAGGGAACAGTGGGAGGATTTTCTAAAAAAGGGTTGTGGATGGAGCAAACCCTAGTTTTTTCATGATGGGTGTGAGCATTCAACCACACATGCAGATCCACAGTGCAGTCCTTTGTCCATTTGCAAGGAGGATAGAGGAAGGAGATCAGGCCATTGGAGGAGCAGCAGTGCAACTCAAAGGTATGGCTCATGTTTGTTGGTTTGAAAGTCCCATTTTTACATGCCATGCAAATGGAAGAACTCTTGAGGCATTCACTAAGGGTTTGATGGAAGAACTTGGTGAAACTCATTGTGAAATAAACACAAACACTTTGCATGCACTGGAAGGAACCAACAGCGATGTCACACTGGGAGGACATCCATCACCACATGGAGGTGAGAAGGGAGCTATTGCTTCCACTAGAGGAGCCCTTGTATCTTTGCAGGGAGTTTCAAATATTTTTTCATGTGGAAACCAAGGCACAATTTCGGAGCCCTATGTAGCATTTGATGGGGGTTGTGAGATGGAAGGGGAAGAGAAGGATCAACATGGAGGGATGATGGGCATTCACCCATATCCATTTCAGGAACTTTCTGCGCAAGGGGAGAGTGAATAAACAGCGCAGAGGAGAGAGGGAAAATCAGTCCACTCATACATGCAGTCTATCTCAGAGCATGATGTCTCACTTTATGAGGGCATTCCACCTAGGAGGCCACTGGATTTAGAGTTGATGAGAGGAATCATTCCATTTGGTTCACCACTCATGGATTCTGGAGGGGTGGAGACATTAGAGGGATCCAACACAGTGTAGAGGGTTTTGGGTAAACTCAAGGGGGAGAGATATACTCTCTCATTTTCAGTATCACCCATCTTCATCAGCATTACTGTGCTGATAGATTTTGCTATTTGGATGGAGGATGGCTGCTCCATGGATTTGGTGAGAGAGAGATTACTTCCTTTGGGGAAGAACTCTTTCATGCATTGGAGTAGATGGAGACCACTCATGCTTATATTTCCCAGGATCGGGAGATTCTTTGGAGATGATAGTCTCTCATGGGAGGCTTATTTTTAGAGGTCATCATTTCTTTGAGCATGAGCAGCTGCATGATGGCATGGTAGAAACTTGGAGGATGACTTTGACATGAGGGGATGTCAAGGAGGCAGGTAGCAGCATGATGGAGCACCACATTGCAGAATACCATCGCTGTCTATGTGGAGGATTGATCCAGGATGGAGGACTTAGCTTTGGTTGAGTATTCCCCAAGATCTTGATGCATGCATGATTCTTGATGACCATGAGGGAGATGACTGATGCAGAGTTTATAATATGGTCATCTAACACTATGGAAAAATCTTCTTGGCTAGGGCTTCTAGTCTCAAGAAGAGATTATTGCATGCAGCATATGAGGACTTCCTAGCTATGCACTTGGATGCATACTTTGATTGGCTAGAGGAGTTCACTTGGAGGGCATTCATCATGGCATCTATCAGCATAGGGAGAGATGCATAGCCCACATTATTATGGTGGAAAGAACCTCACAACCACTTCCTTAATCATTGGAGGTAGAGGGAAATTCTCAGTTGGACCATTTTAGCTCAAGAGTTAAAGTGCAAATTGGAGAAGGTATAATCTCACATTTTGTATTGTGCTTTCTTCTTGTTTGAACAGCATGATGAGTCAAGGGGAGTTTTTCCCTCTTGCATAATGTACAAGGATGTATTTGAAGACTTTTTTAGCAGAAAGAATGGACCATTATTATGGTGGTTTGTGGAGGGAGCCACATGCTCCTTGGTGTGCACCATTGGCACAAATTTATATTTTCATGTTTCTATCTTTTGAGATGTGTGTGGCAGAAAACAAGTGGCTGGGAAAGCACTTGTTATGTATATTTTTTGATTCAGGCAAGAGGCTCACTGCGCGGGTCCCATGAGAGGAGCAGTGACCCACTCTCTGGTTGTCTTGTGACAGCTTGTTTACATTGTATTATGCTACCTTGTATTGCTGATGCTTATCTATTCATAGGGAGCACTATTTGGAGAGTGACTTATATGTTGGGACAGCCCACTGGGAGCACTATTCTCCCTATGACACATGCTCTATATTGCAGGAGATTCCATGGGCAAACCATGATTGCCATATCATTACTTTTCTCTTCTTGTGGAGCAAACCACTTGGGGAATTTGGAGAGGCATTTCATGGTTCAATATTTTGATGGGGTAGCTTGGGCCACTCTTGGAGGCCATACGATTTTAGCCCAAGGATAGAGGCAACCCCATATGTACTACAGAGGGAGAGAAGAGATTATTGGGATGAAGCAGCAAAACTCTCCATTCAGCCCCATTACATTGCACAGAACCGAGGGCAAGATTTCTATCTGGATGATAGCATGGATGAGGGGATCATCAGTGGGATTATATTTTCCCATGCATGTCATTAGTCCTACCTTGATGAGGGCATATTTTAGTAGGAGGATTTCGACCTACACCTTCTATCTTTCAGGGTGTACACCATGCCGGTTTGCATACTTGGGAGGAGACATTGGAGGACAATTTAATTGCAGCATATCTTGAGTAGCGGTGGAGATTGTTGATGAGGAGTCCAAAGGAGAAGAAGGGGGAGAAATTTTTGTTCTCTCTATGCAGTTGCTTGAGGATAAGCAACATGTGGGAGGGGAGGACTGTAATGTTCCCAATTTTAGCCTCAAGCTAAAATGGAACATTATAGTGGCATATTTTTATTTTTATTAATAAAATGGGTAAGGAGACCCCTTAACCCCTTGATGATAGAGAAATAATACTCCTTATGAGGAAGGAGGGTAAATAAGCAGCTAAAATAACACCTAAAGGTGTGAACATGATGAGGATCACCTTGAGTTGGCCATCTTTGACCAAGTCAATAGCGCTGCCTTAGAGGGGTGGCTTGCTTTAGAAGACAACACAGTTTTTGGAGGGAAAGCATTTAAAAGTGAATGGAAACCCTAATTGTGGGACCTATGGTGAGATAGAGTTCATTTTATTTATAAGAAAGAAGGCGAAGCTCATTTGGATTATCCTTTGATTCATAAATTTTGTAGTGAGGCCAAGGAATTTCATATCCGGACTGTTTAGCAGGATTGCAGTGCTCTTGAGCACTGGGGGTGTTCCCGGGAGGGGATCCCCCACCTCTTCCTCATGGAAGGAGAGGATTGGAGCTGCATTTCCTCATTCCAAAATTTGGCCAAGCTCACTCCTTCAGTTGTAGTTTTATTTTTGTAGTAGGATGGTGCTGTGTTGCTGGGGTAGCAGCAGAGGAACTCATAGAGTCCTTCCTTACTTGCCTTTTCAGTGGTGAAGTGATTTATTCATTGGAGGAGCTGTAGAGAAGGTTCTTGGACCATATTTCAGATCTGTGGCATAAGGCCACTCATTCACCAACTCCCACTACGCAGTCACTTGGAGAAACTGCGTTATTCCATGAGGGCAGTGTTGAGGGAGATTCTTGTGCTCATCAGGAGGAGTGCTTTTGAGTAAAAGGGGATCACCCCCTTTTCCCTTGAGGGAATTATCAGAGGAGGGCATCATCATTTCAGATCAGCCACAACCTCATATAAATTTTTTTCAGTTGCAGTGACATTTTGTTTGTCACTTTTATTTTATCTGGCATTTCTAGCAATCTCCCTGAGATTGGCTAGAAATCACATATTCAACCCATTTTCCCATTTGTGGGAATTTATTTGTATTCCTTTAGCTACATTATCATTTTTTATGTATTCAGCAGCTGCATCTCTCATAGAGACTGCGTAGTCACTACCTCCGACATTTTGTGCAGCAACAACATCTCATGTATTACATTACTTATTCATTGGAGGTTGGTTCTAAAGGCTTGAGGGTCTTGTTCCTCATGATATTTCTGTACAATATTGCTGATATACTAATATGATCATGGTTGTAGTATTTACCCTCTCATGATACATTAATATTTGCAGATTTTCAGATTAATGTTTTGCATATTGCTGTAAGCTCTCTCATTGAGCATTGTTTTAGAGATCTAGTTTGGGGAGATCTGTATAACCCATATAGAATAATTTCTTTAAGCTCATTTTATGCAGGGAAGTTATATTAGATGTTTTCTAGGGCATCCCAGCATTGGTTAGCCTTATTTGTGCAGAAAATTTCCTATACAGTGTCCTCAAGGACCTTGTGGAAGAAATTCCCGAGGTGGAATATTGCATATCCATAGTTAGAGTCTGTGAAGGGCCAGCTAGCCTCAGGATCTCTCCCTTCTTTGAAGGAGACATATCCTGTGAATGCCCCAACAGTCAATCTCTGTAATGGACTTGCAGTGTCTCACTGAAGAAGGAAAAATGGAATATCTTAAGATATTCCCGATGGAGCAGAAAATTCCTCATTTGGGATATTACAAAATATCAAAATAGATTATACTGCAGCCTTCACAATTAGAAAAATATGCGGAAAGTAAACGTAAGGAAAAATGATAGCACAAGTACAATCACAATGACACAGTTATTTTTGGACAATCGTCCACGGGAAAACCCAATGTGGGAAAAACGTCACAGCAGATGAGGGTTTCTTTATTATTCTTCATCAAAATCTCATGTACACAATACAACTAATAGAATAGAAGAGGAATTTTTGTGAGAAATTTTAAATTTTTTTTTTTCTCACGTTTCATAGTGAAATGATGACCCTGGAGAGGCCTTAAAACCTCAATGTGTCTCACTGCATCAGCCTTTGTGCAGTCCCAACATCACAGCCTCTACGTTGTCCCTGTCCCTGTGTCACAAGCTTTTCATTGTCCTTCCTCTGCGCTGCTTCCTCCAGTCTGATCCTGAACTCTCGAATCTCACTGATACCCTCTCTCTCAAATCTACAACTCTACCTCCGATTTGATTATATCTTGCTGAACTTCAGCCAATAAGCAAATCAATATTCTTGGGAAACTAACTATCTGCCTAGTATATTTCCAAATGCTCATCGAAGTCCTCATAATCTTCTCGTTGAGAAATCAATGACCCATATTAAAACATAATCAAGGGCTAAGATTCACTTGACTTGATCTTCGTATTTTTCTAGAAGATTCACACCTAGTTATATTAATACAGTTTAATTATTTTAATTCCCTAAGTTTAGACTTAGGATGCCATTAAAAATAACTAATTATTTTAATAAAACCTCATCCGGGAGGAATTTCCCAAAAATATTTCTGGGTATTTTGGAATACATATGCCTAAGCCTCCCTGAAAGATTTGCGACATAGAGCACATAAAATGCTACAAAAAATCAACACTTGGACCTTGCAATAAAGGCTTGAGACTTTTCATTTTATTTGATATCGTCCTTTTCCTTAATCATGGATTCTTCAAAGATACATTGAGCCCATAACTCATCAAAAGGTGTAGTATCTTTTTTAGAGTATATAGTAGTTGCAAAATTTCTCCAATCAAGGGGAAAAAAATATAATACACAAATGTTCATTTTAGAGTCGGAAATAGTTTCACCAAGCCCTTCCAATTGATCTCTTATTTGTGAGATATTCATGAGATAATTGGCCATGTCTTCATCCTTTGACTTATTCTATAAAATTTATTCCTCAAGGATATCTTATAGCTTGATGTACTTATAGAGTATAGTTTTACCAACTTGTCATACATAGCCTTGGATGTCTTCAAATCAACAACAAAGGGAACACAATGATATTTTATAGATTCAACAATGATTCTTTGTGCCCTTACTTCTCCATTCTTGTATTTGGCTAACTCCCGATTCTTCTCTTTGTCTGGTACAACTACTTCACCAAGGACATATTCCATGACTTCATTTCTGTGAGTGCCAAGTCAATCCTCTTCTTCCATGCAAGGAATTTTGTTGATCCAATGAGATTGTTGCTTTCATTGCAAAAGGTAGCCCTATGATCTGCAAATTGAGACATAGAAAACAATATGATACTTGTTAACCAAACATACTTTTTCTTGATGGTGTCGCCAACTATCTTGATGCTTTCAAGACCTTCAAGGAGACTTCAACGATGTCCTAGAATGTTGACTTCTAGGATTCATTCAATAATGGTGTCTTCAAACAACTTCAAAGAGTGAATGATGATCCCAAGATTCCTTGATGCTTCCTCTTCTTCAAGATGACGCACCAGATAACATTTAATAAGAACTTGGCCTTCCTTCCTTCAATTAGAGTTTGATGAAGAGGTATGCTTCAAAAAAACCTTGATTTAGTAACCTTCCTTATAGATCAATAGGTCTTCTTCTTCGCTGTGTCCTTTTGCAAGTGATTCTCCTTGACAAACAATCCTTCTTATGTCAACAAGATGACCTACCTAATGCCTTCTCTTTGTTTACATTAGCTTTGATACCATGTTGGAGACTGCAATAGGGTAGTTATTAATTTAAATTCTCCTTAGCCTTAATAATTGCTTGTGAGATTTAATTATCTTCTTGTGTTTCTTTATTAGATTTTTTCATCAAACAATTATCAAGAGCAAAACAATAAAGACAATGGACACAAGTATTAGGCTCCAAGCTAGGGAAAAACTGATCCAAGGGGAAAACCCAGAAATAATATATTCTCTTCTTATATAATTTTCTTCAAATGAGAAAACTGAGAAAACCAAGACCAAAACCTTCAGACCAAAACCTCCTCCAAGCACCAAGTCAACCCTCCAACTAGTCAAATTCAAACCAAGTAAAAAAGGGTCAAACCCTTCCAAAAATGAAAAAAAATCAGACTTTCGCCCCCAACAACTATATTTCAAACTTGTAGTAGGTCTGCAACTTCAAACCCTGCAACAGGTCAGTAAATTCGCATGTGTGAGAGAAATTAGGGCAAAACCTAGATTAGAAACTCGTTCTTTCTTCCTCCTTGCTTTACCTTCTCTCTCCTTTACAGTCTTGGCTTTCTTCTTGTATTTCTCACTTCAGATCGAAATTCTTGATTGCAAACCGAATTGGTATCCAAATGAGGTCGAGTAGCTTCTATTCATACTCATTTGTGGAGTTTGAATAGCCCTCTGTAGGCTGACTTGTATTTGCAAGGTCGACTTGTGCTAGGAGGCTTATTTTGGCTTTCTTAACTCAAAGTAAATTATTTTTCATGGTACATCTTTCCCAGATGGGTCTTAGATACAAGAATTTGACTCTCTTGACTCATGAAAATAAATATTATGACACGACAAACCCTAGAAGCATGAAGAACATGCTTTACCTAGAAGACCAATCAAAAGAAGCATGGAACCCAATTGATTTAAAATAATATTTTTTCTTTCTTCTTTTTGCTTGTTACATATGATATATATATTGACATGAGTACAATAAAAATTATGAAGGAAAAAAATAGTTACATTTTCCAACAATTTTCTTTCTAGGAAGGTTATGATTGTTGATAGAATTCTAGCAACTAGTTGCATTTATTACTTCACTTGTTTTTTCCCTTCTCAAGTAACATATAAAAATATTGGAGAAGGTGCTCATTAGTTGTGTTTGGGGAAAGAAATGTGGAATGAAAGGGATTATTTTAGTGGCTTTGGATTTTTTCACTTTACCAAGGGGTCAAGTCTTAATTAGGAATCTTAGACATCAAGTCTCAAGGTGTTGCTCTTATTGGTAAATTGTGGTGAAGGGTTTGACTTTGGAAGTTGGGATGATGGATCTTGATCTCAATCTAGTTGATTATAGTGGGGAAACTACTCAAGTATTCAATTTATATTTTAACCAAGGGCTGAATTATTAGAATTATGGAGTGATATAGACAAACTAGGCCCAAATATTTTATGTCTGAGTTTATAGTGATGATTATTTAGAACAAGGAAAATCAATTAATTAATATGTATAGAATTAAAGAGAATACATAAATGAAATTTATACCAGATTTATAGTAAGTGAATTCATATGCAAGTGAACAATATATAAAAATATATAAAATTATGAACAATTTGAAACTAAATAACTACAAACATTGCAAAATATTCCTCCAACCTGGAGGACAACTTATCTATCTCCACGGATGCTATCGCTTGGTCCTGATTCTCCTGCTTGTCCTTCTTCCTGAGAGGACATTGTGTACTATAGTGGCCAAGCTCACCACACCTGAAGCACTTGAACTTACATATGTATTTATTCTTCTTTTTCTTTGGGTCCCTGTCATTGCTTGGGACCCTTTGATACATTCTCTTCTTCCTTCTCACTCTTCATAGCCTCGTTGTTGCTTATGTTGATGGAACTCTTTAATAGAGCTCGCCTCAACTCCTCCTATTGTAGGTCATACCACATCCTATCCCATCCAAGCAACGTGTCTCTTCCCAATATACTTTGGATGAAGACCTGCCAATCCTCTGAGAAATTATTCAGTGCCAAACATACAAGCTTTGTGGGTTGGGGTGCCTACCCAATGAATGGTTGCAAGTTTATATTTGACCTCCTGGATCTTGGTGAGGAATAGATCTATGCATTTTCCCTTCTCCATTTTGATTCTTCTCAGCTTCTCATGGAGAAACATCTTCTATCTCTTGGAAGAACTATGATATAGCGTGGAGAGAGCCTCCTGCATCTCCTTGGAAGTATTATTTCCAGTTACATGTGAGACTATATGATTTCTAACTCCATCTAATATCATCTCCTTCACCTTCACCATTTTATTTTTGTACTCCTTCTGCTAATCTGAATCCTGGGGTATTGCCACCACGTTCTCTGCATAGGTATTTAGAAAATGCTCGTCAAGGAGAAAGGACATTCTATCCTTCCAAATGACATATTTGGAGGCACCGTCCAATCTATCTTGATCTCTAAGCTCAATGTGGCCATCTCTAATCTGTCGAAAATTCCCTCTAATTCACTCTACTTGGTTGTTGAATCTTCTGCTCGCACTCCCTTTTGGAGTGAGAAGATCTTCCACATTTACTTCCAATCTGCAACTGGAAAAATATATCTCTAAAAATTGATATCCCTTGATAGAAATTTTCCCTTTAATGTGTGTGTTTTTATCTTCCACCCAACGTTGAATCTGCTACTAAAAACTATTGCAAAACCCTTTGTGCCCAACCAAGGAATCTGCTCTGCGAAAATCTGAGCTGTTGCTACTCCCTCTACCTACTGGAATCACTATTCTAGGAAAATAAAATTTTCTGCCAGCCTACAAATAAAGATTGAACTCTTGCCCAACAATTCGTACTGCCTAGATAGGCACTGCACAACACCAAATTTTTTTGGTTTGATGCTCCCTTTGAACAACACAATTTTCTTCTTCCACTTCTGAGCTTTTTGACTGATCAATCACATTGTGATACCATGTGAAAATTTCAAGTCTAAGATCCTATTGCAACAACCAGAATTAATCATTCTAATTATTAATTAATTAACAAATTATTTGCTACAACAAATATTGAATAAATCACACTGCAACCTTCACCAAAATAGTGCGTAAAATAATAGCACTGGAAACTAATAAATATGCTAGCACACACACAAAAAAATTGACACAATTATTTTTGCACTAAAGTCCCTGGAAAAATGCATCTTGGGAAAACTCATGCAACAACTAAGGGTTTTATATTATCGAGCAAAAATGAAATTATTCGAGTACAATTTGGATACCAAAAATTGGAAATCCTGTAGAGAAAATACTCACAAAAATTTTCTGAGGGAAATTACCCTCACTCCAAGCAATCTCAGCACTCGACTGCCATTGAAAATCAAGTCGTCCACCAAGCTCTGCATCACCCTGCCACAGTCTACTACCCACTCATCCCAGAACCACTAAAAATCAATACGTCCTTCCTACTACTAATTGGAAATTGATTATCTAGATCTCTGGAACCTATATATAGCCTTTGGAATTGAAAACATCTTCCTTCATCACAAAAAAAACTGCCCAATGAAGCCTTTGCGCTACCTCTATGCAACTTCCTGGAGAAATTTCAGCCTCTTTGTAAATGCACTCACTAGATTTGGAAATATACCTCCGGCTTCAGTTTCTATGCCCCTCTCTATCTCTGATTCCTTCTGAAGCTCAAACTCTTTCGGCTACTTCCTATAGAAAATTAAACTCTCAAAGGAAATCGAACTCCTCAAGTGTGTTCTCCATTTACCCATTGATTGCTTATAATCTTCTATTGGAATTCCATTGACCAATATTAAAACTTCATCAAGGGACAAGATAATATTGAAGTTTATCCATGTGAGTTTCTATATGATTCTCAACTTATATCAATTAATTATGATTAGTTAACCAGATTTCCTAAGTTTACACTTACGAAATATAAAAAATAGGTTAATAATCTAATTGAGACACTTCTAGGTGGAAATTCCATAAAGGATTTATGGGTTATGGAGAGCTCATGTGTTTTAGCCTCTCCACAAAGTTTCGAGACTAGAACACCTCTGATGATACAAAAACTAACAACTACAGTGAGCACTAGCCAAGGTTTGAGAATGAACTATCATTGTCCTTTGAGCTTCTCTAATATGTTAAGGTTCAAACATCCTTGCATGGTTGTTGTTGTGAAACAATGGTCTAAAAGACAAAGATCCTTGACAATGAAATACTATAGTAATTGATGATGATGATAGTGAATGATGTTGTATCCCTTTGAAAAAATTTATTGAGCATATGACAATATTGATGACAATGTATAATGAGAGTGAATTCTAAATAAATAATTCCCTTGATGCAATTGGCAGTGACCTTGATAGGTCAGATACCCTTGTTGAATGTTAGAGAAATGACATGGAAACAATCTTATGTGAAAATGACATTGATAATAAATTATAGTAGTAGCGACAGTGACTATGGTAGCGATAGTAATAATAGGCAGTGATGCCATTTCTCCTATGAAAATGATAGCAGTACTTCTATTACTGATGTGACAATGTCTCTATGGCTTATGTGATATTTGATAGTAATGTGGTGCAAGTATAGAAGTATTATAGTGTGAGAATGGTTGTATAAATTGGTAGATGTGTGACGGTAATTAAGTGCCAAAAGAGTAGCAGAATAAGTGGTAACAGTGGCATTAGGAGTTACAATCACATGGTGTCAGCAACAATGAGATAGCGCAGTGAAAGTAGTGGTAAGAGTGGATAGCAGTGGCATTGAAGTGCATCAATCAAGGTTGAAATTTGATTGTAGTTTGGCCATAATCCCTAGTACAGGAGCCCGAAACCATTCAAGGAGTATTTGCTTCCTTCTATCTTGCTGGAAAAACCTTAGGGAGTCTTGTACTTCCTTCCAGGCTTACCTGGAAAATTGTTGTATGTACATTCATAGATAACAAAACTTTTGTTAAAGCCAAAAAATTATGTACCATCCATTGATGTGATGTTTATGTTGGTTTCTGTTATTTTCTAATGCCTTGAATGTCTTAAGTAAGAAAATAATTGATTGTAAGTAAAATATTAGTTCACCCCCCTCTCAGTATTTCCAACATAATTGACATGTCTATTGAGAGTGTTGGGGTTCCTGTGTTTTGGTAGATTGGCTAACCAAAAGACAAGACAACATCAAAACCGCTTTGGGATCTTAGGATCTAGCCCTCCTGGATCCAGAGAGGGATCTCTCTATGTTGTTATAATGATATGTCTTGAAAGCTTTGGTAGTTGATTTTAGGCTAGTTATGATGTGCAGGGTTGTTTTCTTTGTTTGTTTGGTTGGACAAATGTGTTTCATGTGGTATAGATAGAGCATGGGAATCTACAAGCCATTGGGTAATGGAGTCATGCGAAAGTCCCAAAAGTTATGACTGAGAAGGAAGGGAAACCAAAGGGAAAATCTAACTTGGTCAAGGATTTGTTGAATAATATAGGTGAAATGGGATGAAAATTAAGGACTAAGAGTGAAAAACAAGCTAAACCCTTTCACAATGGCTTAAAATATTCGGGGAACGCCCTATTTCCTCCAGTAAGCTCACTTCTTTGGACTTAATCAATATAAACACTCAAAGGAAAGAGAAATGAAGACTAAAAATTCGTTAATAAATCATAGGATTCGGGGACTGACCTATTTCCTCCTACAAGTTTATTGCTAAAGGCTCAATCAACAAAAACATACAATTGCATTCCAAGAAGAGGGAACACCTTAGACATATAGGATTGCAATTATAGGGACCTTTAACACAATAATTACAATAAGAAACAGAGGGTATGATTGGAACAAGCCTCTCTGTCAAACTGCAAGTATTAATAATCAAAGGGAGATTTCATATATAATGTTGGAACACCTAATCCTACATGGGTAGGTGTGGAATGCGAAAAGTCACAATGGAGTCCAAGTGACCTTGGAATGTGAAACCAAGAGTCACACCAATGTACTATAAATGTACATCATGTATAATGGAAAAAATAAGAAAGCCTCACACTTATATTTCATTGTGTTGAGTCTCTTGTGTGTGTGTGTGTTCATCTTCCTCATACACCATGTGTGTGCTTCAACATGGTGTTTAACATGGTATCAGAGCGGGCGATTGCTGGCCCTGCTCCAAATTGAGTGAGCCATTTGTGTTTATGGCCTGTGCATATCTGCAAAATTCTTGGCATTTTTGCAGCATTCAGAGTTTTTGCAGCAGTGTTTTTTCCGCCATTCAGAAGTGTTTTGAAGAGGAGCAACATTCAGAAATTGGCAGCATTTTGGCATTGGTTTTGAAGAGAAGAAACTGTGCCCATCTGAAGGTTTTCATTCTAATTTTTCTCTGCAATTTCTGCTTATTAAAATCTGCATTTTCAAGAGCTGCTGGAATACTGTTTAAAGAGGGTTTCTGAGAGAAAAATTCTTGAGTCTTTCATTGAAAAATATCTGTAAGTTTCTGGATTTTTACTGCTAAAATGTTCTGGAAAATTCTGCATTTTTAAATTCCATTTTCCTGTCGTTGGGCTACTGGAAAAATTTCGAAGTTTTATTGGCAATCTCTGCAAATTTTTCTGCGGTGTATTACTACTTGAAATCCTGCATTTCTAACGAAATTTCCTGCTGCTGCTTCAAATTCTGGAGTCTCAGTTTTGCTCATCTGCTGCTGGAAGAAAATCTACATTTTTTGTTCTTCTCTGCTGTTGAAAAAAAATAAAAAAATAAAAACAAAAATAAAAACAAAAAAAATATATTTTACTGTTCTTGGCCTTTCGGCCTTCCCCTTCTCATCCTACGCTCTACCCTTCACAACTCAAGTCCACCCACACTCCACTCACGCAGCGACTACGCCTCACACACTACGGCCCTATTCCATACGCCACTGCTCACTATTCCCTATCTCACTCCACCCTCCTCTCAACAAACGCATCTACACCCATCCTTATCGCTCCACACTACTCCCTTCTCCCAACGCCTCCTTAACCCATCTATTCAGCGTGCATCCCCACATTCCATTCACTCATTTTAATCCCCCATCCCTGCAACTAACAGCCTTTGGCCGTCCCTCTTCGCCCCTCCCTCTGCTCGAGTGCCTCAACACTAACTCATATCCCGACCCCTCACACCTTATGCTGCCCTAGCCGTCCCACCCCCTCACAGCTCTATGCTCCACTACCTCACAAACTTACACTCATCGATCCCCTCAAAATCTAACCCACTCGGAATTCTGCGCTATCATATCTTCTCTCACTCGCCGCGTCCCTGCAAACTCCTCTCAACGCCTATCCCGCAGCATACAGCCTCACCTCTGCGCACTTTCCAGCTCCTACTCCATTGCATAACCGACCTCACCAAACGCTCCACGTTCCACGCTATCCCCTAACACATCGATTCCCATTACCCCCGCCCACCTTATCACTCCACGGCCCTTATCAAACGATCACCCACGGCCTTCATCTCCCCTCAATGCATTTCTTTTAATTTTTAATTCCCTCCCTATTTTGCATTTACCCCTCTTTAATTTTTTAAATTTCAATTTTTTTTAATATTTAATTTATTAATAAATTTACCTCCCTTTTTAAAATTCTCCCTCCCTCCATTAGTACAACCATACAATAACTTCCCCCTCCAATTAAATTTCCCCCTCCCATTTAATTTCCCTCCTCTTTTAATTAATCTCCTTCCCCTTCATTTTAATTAATTATCATTTTTAATTAATTAATTTTTTTAATTAATTAAAAAAAAAAAAACAGAGAGAGAGGAAAGAGAGAAAACGAACAGCAGAAGAAGAGAAAATGACATGTGAGCACATGGACTATACATAGAGAAATTTGCAGATTTGACATTGTGTGATTTGTGGCATAAGGGTTATTTTTTGAAGAATTTTACATGAGAAGACAAGTTTGCCATCATTGAAAACAACTCTTTGAAGGAAAATTCAGCTGCCTTAAAGGCTTCTTGCATAGTGTTTTCAGCTGCACATTTTTGCTGAATATTGTATTGAGTTGACATTGTATTGCTTCTTCATAGTTGTAATTAGTACTTGAGTTGTTGAAAAATTGTTGATTGCCCTCCATCATTTGAGGAGCACATTTTGTACTTTGAGATTTCCATAGTTGGAAATTCTTTTGAGTCATTTGTATTTCTTGTTGCATCACATTGTAAACGGGTGCATTTTCAGTTGAAGCCGACACCCTTTCATTTGTTGAGCCTAATTTGTTGAAAAATGGCTAGAATCAATGAGGCATTAGAGTTGTTGAATAGCCTCATTCATTCAAATGTTGATGATATGATAAGAATGAGCAAGAATGCTCTTTGTAATATTCAAAGTTGTTTGCAAGATGCACGAGAAAAGATTGAGTTTTTGCAGTTGGAATCTCAGCTCCAACAAGACGAACTTCAGCAAAAGAGTCACCATTCTAAACCTGTTTCTGTTCAGAATATTGAGAAGGAATCCCATCAGCAGCAAGTCGATAAAGTTGCAGTTGATTCCCATTCAGTTCCTTATAGAAGAGCAGATGTACATGCAGATGCAGCAGCTCAACTTGCACTTCCTAAGCCCATCATCAGACCTTGGGAAGAGCTTGTCCACAACAAGCACCGAACTGGTCTTGGATATGACAAGGATGTGTCCTTTCATATTCCAGACTACACCAAGCCCATCGTATTTCAGAGTGCCGGATTCTTGTACGACAGTTCACCTGCAGCTGTTCCAGATCCTGTTCCACAACAACAACATCAGATTGTGAAATGCCAACACTGTGATCGAGTTGGCCATATGAAAGACCACTGTTTTGATCTTCATCCATGCAAGCACTGTGGTTAGCATACTCATTCTTCACACAGATGCTTCAAACACAAGCCTCCTGCAAGAACAAAGATTCATCTTGGATGGATCGCTTCTTGGCAATGGGCATTAACAGCCAAGAAGATGTTTAAGTCACATGTGAGAACATGTTCACGGATATTGAGCAAACTTGCAGTTGAGTTTTCGCCATCATCTCACCTTGTCCCTGACAGGGGGGAAAATGGTGGTCATGTACAAGCTTCGACGATAGATCAAGCGAGCCTGAGCCATAATCTCTCATTCCATGTTCAGAGTTGTAGCCAGCAGTTCAAGTGAGCCTGAGCCACAATTCGTCATTCCAGATTCAGAGATGTAGCCAGAGACAAAGATGCCCATGAGCATACCTTTGGTTGGTGGATAACTTTAAACCATAATCTTTGGTTGGTGGATAACCTAAAACCATCATAGGTAGTAGACCTCCCTTCTTTTAGGTCGAAGGTCTCCCTTTCATATATGAGGAACACTTCCTCTAGTAGAAGCCTTCAGCTTCTTGCCAGCTTTAGTTGAGTTCCAGGAAATGCTTCAAGCATTCCAGAGTTGTTGGTAATCCTAAAACCATCACAGGTAGTAGACCTCCCTTCTTTTAGGTTGAAGGTCTCCCTTTTTTATGAGGGACAATTCCTCTAGCAGAAGCTTTCAGCTTCTTGCCAGTTTTGGAAGAGTTCCGGGAACTGCAACAAGTATTGCGTTCCATTGTTGGTGGTCATCCTTAAACCACCTCTTTTTTCCAACATTTCAGAGAGTTGATTCAGCCCAAGTGCTGCCATGTATACTTTGCAGATTTGTATTACAACTCTCTTCTTGGACTCACACATACCCCTTCGGATTAAGGGGGGGATGTTGGAACACCTAATCCTCTATGGGTAGGTGTGGAATGCGAAAAGTCACAATGGAGTCCAAGTGACCTTGGAATGTGAAACCAAGAGTCACACCATTGTACTATAAATGTACATCATGTATAATGGAAAAAATAAGAAAGCCTCACGCTTATCCTTCATTGTGTGTTGAGTCTTGTGTGTGTGTGTTTATTCTTCTCATACACCATGTATGTGTTTTAACATGGTGTTTAACATATAACATTCAGTGGCAAAGAAAGAGGGAACGCCTAAACAATATTTAGCACAACTGAATTAACCATTTCTGAAATGAAACAAACTGAATATTCAAGAGAGCTATTAGACTATCCTGTCATGTTCAGTAGCAGAAAACATATAAGCATCGAAGGATAAACATGTCAGAGGTGCTTCTAAGATACATTTCTCTGCCTAAAATTTTTATTCTATTGTAAGTCGAAGCATAATGGAACAGAGTGATAAACGGGAAATAACATTAACAATAGATATTACTTCACCATAACTAGGCTCAGGGATCCAATGGTCCAACCTTCATCAACAGAAAACACAGAGACTTCCACACTCTTTCAAAACACCAACGCTTCTTCAAAGAAGCAATATGTATTACTTTAGAATTCACAAAATGCCAACCTTTTACAATGAGACTTCGAAGAGTCTTTATAGGAAAAATGAGGAAAGTAGGTGAGGAAAGTTTTAAATGATCATTTAGAGATAGGAGATGGCATTCGAATGCTCCATGCTATGTCATAAACATAATATTAAATTTAGACAGGGTCAATAAATTTGTAGCTTGTTGAGACCATTTTGATATGATAGAAATCACCCTCAGGGTGTCCTTGAGAGAAAAAACCATCTGGAGTGATATTGTTATCTTCTTGGTGCGAGTTAAGTGAAGAATGGGCTATGAGGACTCCCATACTTCTAAATAACTACTTCTGGTAGTTTGTAGTAGCTTCCCTAGTGAAATAACTGCTTGGCAGGCGTTTGAGCGTGGAGATGGGCTACGTCTGTGTCAGTCAACATTATGCACTAATAACTGCTCTGTCTCTTTGTACTTCAACCTGTTTTAACTTTTTTTATGTTTTAACTTTTCTTGATTGCTCGATCTGCTTCTGTACTGATACCCTTTGTCATTGTTTTGTGGCCCTGAGATTGCTATCTGAACCTTTGTGTCGCCTTTGTGACTGTAAAACTTTAATTCCTTCATCGACCATTAAAAAACCTATAAACATATGATAAACATGTTAAGAAATCCATGCGGGCTTGGTTAGACTACTTGCAGAGGCTCTGGGGTGGTGGAGGAGCAGTGAGGAAGAATGTGATTGCAGTGGAAAATGGATGAAAAACTTGGCAGAGCAACTAACTAGGTGCTTTGGAGTTTTGGGTGCGAGGATGAACGTGGACCGTTAGATCAAGATGATCAATGGTGGAGATTGGTTAATGAAGTCATTTGGGAGATCGATGAAATGTTAGGTGAATGAAGTCACGATATAACGTGAACCGTTAGATCAGGATGATCTACGATTGTGATTTAAAGTGAAAATGATGTTGCGGGGAAGGGTAAGTGGTATGGCGGAAAACCAGTAGCGGTTTTCGCAAAATGAAATGGCGGGAAGCGGTTTTAACTTTTGGAATGCGATATAGGTAAGCGTTCAACACGTGGATTTTTGAAACCACTTTTATCGCATAAAAGTTGCGCACTGTGGGAAGGGTTCAAAAATTATGTGAAATTGACCGTCGATCGTTGGATTGGAGGCTCCAGATTCAACGGTGTGGGTTGAATGCGATGGATGAAGAGCTGCGAGGTAAAGTCTATGTGGGGCCCATGGTGGAGAAAGGTTTCAATACCACAAAAACCAAGGTTTAAACATAATAGGTGGAGAAAATGACCTTTAGTGTTAAAGTGAAAAAACCTATGCATGGGCAAATACAAAGGAAAAAGGTGAAAATGAGAGGAAGCGGGGGCGTTGGTGGTGGGACCGGGAGTACGGAGGAAGAGATTGGTAGGTTAAATGAGGGCCATCGGATCATAATAGAGATCAACGGCGAAGATTTTAAGATGGGTCAATGATGAAGGGCTTATGAACAGAGCGCGACACGATCTCAGCTGACGGTTCTTATGGATTTGACGACTGAGATTAAATCGGGAATCGACATCGGAGGAGACAGAGAAAAGGGACTAAGCCTTTGCGTTTTGCCGATGCGATGGAGCAATGCGACGTGGGCCATCCGATCTGAAGAGAGATCGACGATGGAGTTTAAATCGGAGCTCGGGACGGTGGAGGCTTATGCGATAGAAGGGCGCGATGAGATGAAACGATGGCCATTGGATCTGGCGGAATGAACGGCTGGGATTTAATCGGGGATCGCACATCGGAGGTGAAAAAGCGAACGGGACTTTGGATTTACGATGTGCAATTAAGGGCTAGCCTTCGGATCAGACGAGAGATCAACGGTTAGGATTGAATCGGAGGGTGTAATGACGAAGGACTATGGGTGGAGCGTGATTGAATCCTGGCCATTGGTTCTTGTGGATTCAACGGTCCAGATCAAATCGCGGGTGCGAGTGATGAGTGAAGCGGAGAACAAATGGAGCGACGCGATGGAGTGCAGGCCGTTGGATCTGAAAAGATCGACGGTGGAGATTTGATCGGTGACCAGCGGAAAAGAGCAAAAGGGAAAGGAACATGTGAACCGTGATTGAATCCTGGCCGTTGGTTCTTGTGGATTCAACGGTTAGGATTAAATCGGCGATCGGGGGAGAAGGGGTCATCACATCGGAAGATTTTGGAAGAACAAAGGAAAAATCGGGAAAAAGAAGCTCCGATTGCGATTAGCAATAAGGGCCAGCACCTGGTTATGGCTTCGGGTTACATGCGGAAAAAGGGGTTAGGGCCAAGGCCGAAAGGGGCTTAAGGCCTTAGTGTAAAAATGAATATTTTCAAGGATTTCAAAGGGTTTTTTGAGGAAAATGGAGGTTCTGATAGGGGTAAAGATGGGGTTTTAAACCTCATAAAGGGATTTCACAAGGCTTGAAGGGGATTTGAAGCCCTTGGAGGCTAAATGGAGGGTTAAAATATGGAAGGAAGGCTTTATGAAAATGAAGGGAAATAAGTGGACATGGGCAATTTCAGTGGCCTTTGGAGCAACTTTCTTTGGTGAATCAACATGGCTTTAAGATGGAAACAGTAGTGAAGATGAACCTCCAGGATAGGAAAAATATAAGACTTCAAGGATGATATATTTTCAAAGGAAATAAATCTCTTGAAGGCTTCAACACAAATTTAGCCACCCTTTAACATATTAGAATTTATAGGTGGCTAACAGAGAGGAGTCGACTTGTGCATTTTTTTGGAGCCAAACCATGTGATTGAAATTTTAATATTTGTTTTTTTTAAGGGTCAACTAATTTCCTTGGTTCTCCAATATATTTTCACCCTTTTAAGAATAAATTAATGTCCTTTCCCAAACCTCATCTCCCTTTCTCTGAGTTTGCAGAATCTAGGAGTATGTATAATGCTCTAAGATAATTGTA
Organism: Pinus albicaulis; assembly: GCA_034641835.2. Classification (NCBI taxonomy): domain Eukaryota; kingdom Viridiplantae; phylum Streptophyta; class Pinopsida; order Pinales; family Pinaceae; genus Pinus; species Pinus albicaulis. The sequence continues at coordinate 474,805,189 of CM076571.1, forward strand.
TAACCTCTTTATTTAGAGTATTCTAGTCTGAAAAAAAGGGAATTAAAATATTTACATTTTCTCCAACCAAAGATATTAACTTTCATACCCTATTGTGTGATTTATTTACCTTCCATTCTATTTGTTTGAAAGGCATCAATTATAGGCTTCTTTAGTCCACATAGTTTTGAATGAGATAGCATTATTTAATTTAGTGGCATGTCATGGGAGTTATAGTTCCATGCACAATGTTGGCTCTAGGTGGAAACTTCACTTGAGGTAAGCTCAAGAAGCCAAATTTAATTGGGCCATCAATGGAAACAATGACGACATCTCAATAATCTCCCCCTTTGTCATTGATGGAAATACTCTTTCCATTTATCCCCTTTTCAATTTTCTCTCCCCCTTCGATATAAATGGAAAATGTGGTGCTCCCCCTGCTCCCCCGGTCATATTATCTCTTTTTTCTCCCTCTCTATTTTGGAGTCCAAAACAATTGTCTAGAATATTTGTATGGATAAGCATCTCAACAATTGTTCAGTTCAATAGTTTCTGTAAGTATTTTATCTTTCACTTTTGTCTTTATCTATGTGACCATTATCAACAAGTTCCTTAGATTTTTTTGATACAAAGCATGCATAATATTCACTTTTATCTTGGTTTTCCATTTTCCTTATCACATATGGAAGCATGGCTCTGCTCCTTTCAACATTACAATTAATTTAATTGCAAGTCTAGCTATTTTCACTAGAGGCTTATACCAAGGAAAATATTGTTCAGAGGGTTTCCCAAGTCTATATGATTCTACTCACAAGATCTACACACTTCTCCTATACCTTCCATTGAAGTTTCAATTTTGAAAAAAATTTATATTCTTGATTTGGATTAGATCAACCAAAAGGTGCTACAATGCCTTCACTTCCAAATATGAAGATAAAGTTTTATTTTCTAATGAAGTTTTTTCATAGCTGAAAGATTGCGTATTTGTGTTCACCAATCATGATTCTCTGCAGGCTTAATTCAAGGCTTCCACATGAAATATGATGCACCCTTCATACAAATGAAACCAATATCAATCTGGAAGGAAAGTCCTTTAATATCTACTACAAATAGTCCTCCATATTTGATATTGTCATCAATTTGTTGTTCATAAGTACCTCAGACTAATCTATCCATGATTTCATTAGTGCTACCACATGTGTTATTTTAAAATAGATAGGCCTGGGAACTTGCACAAATATCGAAAACTATTACTGCAAAATCTTTAGAATGTTAGACCATTTAGGCTTCAACATCTTCTGAGGGATTCCCATGGTCCAATTACGGTTTTGATATTCTCCCTATAAGAAGACGTTGAGGTCCACATTATGTATCATTATGCATCACTCGCTTCTTAAACCACTTCTCACCCTCAGTAGGGAACCCAGTGGTTTTTTATATTGAATCTTCAGTGAATGAAAACTCCATTCCTCTTATATAAGCATTGTTTCCATCAAAAGAGTGAATAAAATCATAACACTAACTCAGATTGTAGCCATAAAACTAGTTGAAAATCAGCTCCCATCCCGCATTTCCGAATAAAGGTGAAACTTTATCACAAACCTCGTACCATACTCCATATTGTTCAAATCTTCTCACATGTCTTGACTTTCTCATTTCTTAATTGAGAAAAACTGAGCACTCTGCCACTACCTATCAAAAATTGCTAAAAAATTCACTTTCTGCTACTAGCCAATCACTTGCTTTTGACGGAAATAACTAATTTACACAGAATTTTGGTTTTAACTCTCCTCTCCAAGAATTATTTAAAGTTTTGAAACCACCTCAAGCCATTACATCAAGTCACATCACATATTAGTTACATCAAATAGCTTTAAAGATTTTAAAATAACCCAAATGATAGCTTAAAACTTTAATTTTTTTTCAAAATTCTACAGATGCTACGAAAATACTTCATAGCACAAAATGTATGTGCTACGAAATAATATTTCATAGTGCCACCTTATTTTTGTCCTCCAACTGATGCAAGACTTGGGTAAAAAATTTGGCAGGACAAAAACAACTTTTTTAACCTACTTCTTAATCCTTTTGCCACCTTTTCACACCAAACTTTAACTTAATCCTACACTTAAGCCCACCTTGTTTGTAAAACTCCTCTTGAAAGTACAAAGTTGGTGCTATATATATATATATATATAAAATCCATATTAGACCTTTTTAACTAATAAAAACAAATGAATTATAAATCTCCATATTAGAACTTATTAATAGAATAGTAATTCTCTCATTATATATTTAAAATCCATATTAAAATAATACATACATATACATATATATATATATATATATATATATATATATATATATATATATATATATATGTATATATATATATATATATATATATATATATATGTATAATATATACATATATGTATGTATATACATACATATATGTATATGTATATGTATGTATACACAACATATATGTATATATATATGTATACATATATGCTGTATATATATATATACATACATATACATCTATATACATACATATACATATATATACATACATATACATATATATATACATATACATATATATATGTATATGTATGTATATACATACATATACATATATACATACATATACATATATATATATATATATGTATATGTATGTATATATGTATATGTATGTATATACATACATATACATATATATATGTATATGTATATATATATGTATATGTATGTATATATATGTATATGTATGTATATAGATGTATATGTATGTATATATATATATATATATATGTATGTATATATATATATATATATATGACAATGAAACATTTTCTTTATGTTTCACACCCTACACATTAAAATGTTAATACATGCCCCAATCATATTTAGAAGTAGAAAACATATATTCACAAGACTCTATATATAATTTTTTTTTCGGTAAATTAAAGTTTTATATTAATAAAAAAAGAGAGATATATAGTTCTTCCAAATTTCTCTCTGAGGAATATGATCCTCTTCAACACTTTACAACTTGCAAAAATAGAACTAAAAAATCCCAATACAAGACCAAATACAAAGGTACCCATATCCATCTTTGCGCCAAGGCCGGTGCTGATTCCATCAACTCCCATCACAATACAAATCCGAAAAATATATCATCAAAATAGACCATACATAATCGCCACAACCAACTCATAAACAAAAAAATACCCAAAAAATATATCATCAAGCTAGACCATAAATAATTGCCACAACCAACTCATAAAAAACAAAACAAAGACTAGAATGTTGAAACTGACAATTAAATAGACAACAAGTAAGACCAACAGAAAATACAAGAGCCCTATTGACCGAGCTGAAGAGAACCACATTCCAACCAACTAGAATGCTGCCCCATTGAATCACTGGTAATTTCCTGAAGAGGATATTGTTATAGGAGACCTGACACTTGAGTCTAGAGGATCCATCAAGTCACCACTATCTGATTCAAAAGTAATATAACCTTCCACGTGCACCAAACGAGAGTCAATCCTGTTCAAGTAGAACGATTGGTTTCTAAGCATCCTCTTAATGTCTTCCAGATTGGCAAAGATATTATACCTCTCCACTTGCTTATATTTCAGGACTAGATCCAACAAGGTCTTGATTTTCAAGTGCAAAGCCATATAATTCAAATATTACTTCATCCTACCCCTAATGTGCCCAGGATTACAAAACCATGCCAACATGTCCTCCATGATTTCAAAGTTTGAATAATATTGTCTTTCAACCCTTGCTTGAGTCTCAAGCTTTCAAATTTCCTTGTATATAATGAAACAACATTGAAGTAAGTGGCAACCAAGTCGTGAGAGAAGAGTCTCGATCCTTTCTAACCCTGCGGAGCATTTTCACCTCCCCCTCGTCTACACTAAATTCTTTGTCTTGGAAGCATAACTAAGACCCGAGGGGCACATTTAGAGAAATTTTTGTGAATACCTCTTCCTACAAACAAACAAGAGATAAAACTAGACCCACCTTTTAAAGGACCAGGGTGCCAACCCATAATATCCTCACCAAAACTCCAAACACAAACCTCAAACTTGACAGAAGCCCTGAAATGAGAGACAAATGGGACGCCAACCTCAACTAAGGACTCACACCCCGATAACATTAAGAAGAAGAGAAGACAACTCCATATTAAAGACACCCCGAAACAAGGGTTGGGATTGTTGCTAACACACTCTATTCTCTTGTTTTTTCTTACTTACAACTCCTTATGGTGATCACAAGATATATGCTCGATATTTGAGTGACATGGTTGAATCTGAAGGGTACATTCAATGTAAAAAAATGGCTATAGAAGCTCCTCCATGGAATCTCCCATTTCACTATGTTAAATTCTATGCATTTCTATAATACATTCATTGTACAGAAATGGGCATGTAAAAGTTTCTTTGGTCATTAATAATTGGCTCGAGGAGGAATCACCATTAAGAGTTGCTCGAACAAGACTATTTTATGTGATTCTAAAGATTTAATAATAGTCTTTTTATCCTTGCGATATTTTAGTTCATGCCATTATATATTATCTGCATCTATTACCTCTTATGGAATTGGAAAATATGATGGCAAGGACGTGAAAAGGAATCGAAAATCGATTTTGGAACCACCTCCAGATATTTTAAGAGGCTGTGCATTATAAATTATTTTCTCAACACCCAAAGAGAACATGCAATTCTGAGTGGACTTGTCCTTTTGAGATTTTGGTGGCAATTTTATAAAGGATAAGATGAAAATCAGGGAGTATTTTTCAGAACATTTCGAAAGGATTTTATTTTGAAGGGCTTTGTTCCTCTATGTTACCACTTTATTGAGCTTGTTAAACAAGTTGTTACCAAGATTTATATTTTTAGGGAGCTAGTTCCCCAAGCTGGAGGAATTAAAGGAGGTTACAAAAGAGTTGAAGAATTAAAAGTTTTATGGTCTCAATGATTTCTTAGTAAAATTTTTACAAGGTGTACCTTGTGCTTAATCCCATAAGCTTGTTATTGCGGTGCTTATCAAGCTTTTTCTTAGCAGTGTTAATATGGATTTTCAAATTACTGTTCCTTGAATAATCTAAAAGGAAAAGGCTGAATTTGTGAAGGGAAAGTTTGAATATGATTGCATGGGATTTGATGCCTTTTTATTACAGATCAATTAGGAAACACTCTTTTTTCATGGGCGACAAATTTTCGTGTCAACAATAGACTTGTCCCTAAATTGAATTAAGGGAAAATTTTGAATGGAATGGACTTTCCAAAATTTATTTTGACCAACATTATGACAAGTTTGAATGGAATTACACTTTTATTATATTGGATTGGTTAGAGTTTGATGTCTTTTATCATAAGTTAATGGAGACACTCTTTCTTGGGATTTGATGATGGTTATTGTGTGTACTTTCAATCTTGTTCTTCTATGATGATATATTTGGCAAGGCTTCCATTTAGAGTTATCTTTAACGTAATTGTAGTTTATACTCTAAGTTACTTGTTGGAGGAAATGAGAATGCAAGGCTAAGTAAAGGAATTGTTTTTTTAAAACAAATTCGGATACGATATATTAATATCAAAAAAGGACGGAGGAGAACTTCCCAGTTACAAGATCACTCCTTATGAGTTTAAAAAAATAGGTGCAAGGAGTGATAAAATCCTTTTACAATGCCAATTCTGATTCTACTTGCCTTACTTTTTTCTATAGTGACTATTGAATTTAAACTGTAATTTTTTACAAACTATTGTAACAGAAAGATATACTTCACATTCATGAAAGAAAAAGATTGGTTTACATTGAGATCATTCTAAAAATAAAAAAAAGTAGCTAGAGAATTTAAACTCTGAGCTAGAAGGACTAAAGGTTGGTTTAAACTGAGATCATTCCAAAAATGAAAAAACTTAGCTAGAGAAAGAGCTACTTATTGACTATGTTCTCACTATCTCTGTGAACACTTCCTTCGTCAAGAGAATTGGAGCCACTTTCAGATTTTTTTTTTCAATTGATCACGAAGGAAATTAATAGTTCTCTCCATATGTGTGCATCTGTTTTGAACTTCCATTAAATCCTTTGTGTTGGTGGCCCATTCCTGACGGAGAAGGGTTATTTCCTCTCTAGTGTGATTCTTGTTTTGAGCCATCTGATCCTTCATCTGGTCAATCACCACTCTATGGGCTCTCTAGTAGGCACAATATTGTGGCTTGGCCCCATTGTTGTCCATACTCCTTTGCGTGCTGAAGATCTCTGATCGTTGAATGATTTTCCCTTTAAACTGGTGATGGAACTCCGAAGTGATGAATGATTTTTTGTAAGGAGCGCAAGCTTGTTTAATACTGTGAGAGATATAGCTCCACAAGAAATCAAAGAGGAACCGAGGAGCAGTAAGGGAACGAGGAAGACAGAGGCACTTGATATAGAGGAGTATAGTACTATAAGGGTCAACACAAGCTTGGTTTAAGGCTGTGGAACAAAGAATGAAGCATAGGGATAGAGGATTAGGGGATGAATAGAGTGGAAAGAGTGAAGGAATAATCGGAGATAAAAGCCAATATCAAGAACAGATAAGGGCGTGACCTCTGATGGTGATGAGGGGATGGAAGGTGGAGGAAGGAGTGTTGCTCAAAATAAATACTCAACTTGGAAAAATTAACAGGGACTTGAGACTAGGATCGCGAAGAGCTCATAGACAACAATAAAAGATGGTTGCGATGAGAAGGAGAGCACGATGGAGGATATATAATAAGGAGAGACGTCGTGTCTGGAAAGTCATGAGCACTGAGTGATAAGGATAGGATATCCGAGGAGGATTCGGATTTGAGAAAATATATTGTCTATGGTTATGCACTTTGTACATGAGGATGCTCTGATCGTTTCTTTGACAGAGGCATCTAATCCCATAAAAGTCTGAGCCAAATTTTATTAGATTTTTGAATGGATTAGGAATTTAAGGGATTGGCATTATGATAGGATCATCATCAATATTGGCTTGCCTCTCTAGATTATCAATAACCTTATTGGCTTGTATCTATGTTTTTTTATTATTTTCTCTTAGAATGTGGTAGAAGTTGATTTTACCCAGTCGAAAGGAGTATTTCTTGACTCTTTCCAGAATATGCCTGAGCATTGCATTTTTAAGCTTATTACCTCTTATTATTTCTTGAATAATGATGGAATAATCCCCAAATATAATTGGATTTTCCATCCTCTTGTCTTTTAAAATTTTCATTCTAAGGAGAAGGTCATAAGCCTCGGCTCTGTTATTTGTCATCATTCCCATACCCCAATTGAATTTGATTTCACTTGTCTTATCCCTATTTAGAATGATTCCTCCAATATTGGCTTTGTACGGATTTATTTTCAAGGACCCGTCAAAGAAGAGGCAAGGTATTGTGAGAGAATTAATCCAAGTTTAGAATGTTGAGATTTAATAAGAAGATCCTAGTGAAAATTATGCACTTACACTAGGATGGAGCCTCAGGCTATTTTTAGGTGGATGTCTATTTATAGATGCATGAGAAAATTATATTTATAGATGAAGTCAACTTATAGGTATGTGAAAGTTCTATTTATATATTGCATGTCTATTTATAGATGCATGTCGACTATTATTATCCCTTAATATTAGTTGGATAATAAAAAATAATCTATTCTCAATGACCACTTGGAAATAGTTAACTGAAGTGGAAAATCAGTTAGCTATAGGAAATTTGAGTTCAAAGTTTGGTTGGTGGGACATGCAAGTGGACTTAGTTGTAACTGAGTGATTCGAAGTTGTAACAGAGTTGGAAGTGTAGTTATGAGAGTTGTAAAGTAGTTTAACTCAGTTAAGTGAGTTAAAATCAGTTGTGCTAGTTGTAACTGAAGATACACTAGTGAGAGATCAGTGAATTAATTATTAATTAATTTACAATCAGTGGTCTCACATGCAATTGAAGATTTACTGCTCTTAACTACATGCATGTCAGATCCAGTGGAGACCCAGTTGAGATGTAAGTGAAAGGGACAATTTGAATATTAGTTGTGACATTAGTGGGTGCACTCATGCAACCACACACACATTGGATGTGCCCATGAGGATTGCGCAGTCAAGGAAATCATGATTCCATTCATTCAAGGATTTCTATCAGCCGGGATTGCGCAGTGGAGGCAGGCTGTCTGGAGGTAGTAAATTAGCGCATGAATTTGCCAATTTTTGTATGACAGTGTGAGCCGATTGTATATTGTATTGAGAGCTCTTGGATTGGAGATTTTTATGAGATTGTTTCATGATCCATGATATATACATAATATATGATAGTGGGGTTTTTAGCTTTATGATTTCCTGGTAAAAACATCAGTGTTATGTGTGATTGATCTTTCTTCATGATATTTCAATTGGCGATTGTGTTTTAAATTTCAAAAATATTTTTGTGGAAGCGATTCTGTATTTAACAATGGCATATAATTGTTAGATTAGGAGAATCCAGACAATATATAATTTGTATTAAAATTTCTACATGGTATTAGATCACAAAAGATTGCAATTTTGAAGTAGGAGCTGAGTTTGTTGGTGGAACGAATTTGAATTGGCAGAAAGACATTCTTGGTGCTATAGTTGAGTTAACATCGAAATGGATTTCAATGGCTTGCGGATAGAGTATGCACTTGAGGGCAGCTCAAATTAAATTTCTTGGAAGGATAGGATGGAGGCGGTGCTCGAAGATAATGGCTTGAAGGAATTCATTAACAATGATGTTCCTAAGCCCACTTCGACAGATGATGCATTACTTGATGCATGGCAAAAGAAAGTGGCAAAGGCGAGGAGGATTCTGTTGGAAGGTGTACGAGACCACATTGTCTCAAGCCTTACTGGGAAATCCACACCATATGCGATGTGGAAGGCTTTGACAGATCTTTTCCAAAGAAACAACGACCATAGGAAATTGGCGCTCAAAGATAAAATCAGGAAGATAAATATGGAAAAGGGCGACAACATTCCAAAGTATCTCATAAAGTTTGTCAAATGTTAGGATGAATTGGGGAGTGTGAGAATAACTGTTCCTAATGATGATTTGGTGAGCTTGGCTCTCTTGGTACTTCCTAAGAGTTGGCATAGTTATGAAGACTCTGTCAATGGATGGGAAAAATTGCTGGATTGGGAACAACTATGGTCGGATCTAGTGCAGGAGGAGTTCAGGCGAAACACGAGAGATGGCTCTTCATCAAAGCATGATGATGAAGAGGATTTTTATTTGGCTGCCAAGACAAAGAAGGGGAAGGGGAATAAATTCCATTCTAAATCTGAGTGTAAAGGAAAGAAGTTTGATATTTCCAAGGTGAAGTGTTTTCAATGTCACAAACATGGGCATCTTGCTACTAACTGTCCGTAGAAGAAGAAGAACAAGAAGGCTCCTAGAGCTGCAGCTGGTGAGGACGTTGCCTCATAATTTGAACTTGACTTCTCTTTGATCGCATGCATTGTGTCAAGTGCATTGGGATCGATGTGGTATTTGGATAGTAGCACTTCATTCCACATGACGAGAGATAAGGAGATTTTCAGTGACTTGGAGGTGAAAGATCTCCAAATTCATATAGAGATGGGCGACGATGGAAGATACAGTGCGACTGGTCGCTTGGTACCATTACCTTTTAGAGGGAGTCAGGTAAACCATTTCAATTGAAATATGTTATGCATGTTCCAGGTCTGAAGAAAAAATTGGTCTCAGTCGCAATGTTGGTGTAATATTCTCAATTAGCTTTTAGCTAGTTGGAATATTATATGTTGCTTCTATTCATAGTCTATGTGAATAAGTGGGGTAGGGAGACCCTTAAATATCTTTAGTAGGAATAAATCACTTCCAATATGGATATGGATCAGTTTAGATAGTCAAAATAAAGCCACCTTGGGTGTGAAAGGGGGAAATACATGTAGACTGGGTCAAGATTGACCAAATCAATAGCGTTGGCAAAAAAGAGAGTGGAGCTAGTGGGGACAATGAAATTTTGAAGGAGGAGTCTTTACATGGAAGTAACCTCATAAATGAGTGGGGCCAAGGGTGAGGAAGCTCACCAAGGATATAAGGGAAGGGATGGTAGCCATGAGAGGCATTCAGAATATTTTTTATGTTTGAGTCTTATGACTTCTTGCATGCTTCAGCTGTTTAGCTGAGTTTGATGTACTGTTTAGTACAAGGGCATTTCCAGGCGGGAATTCCATACTCTAACTTGGAGGACTTGAGAAGGCCATCCAGGAGGGTTATTCCAAGTTTCATTTCCACCATCTGGCATTGGGCCAAGCAGTCACCTTCAGCCACAACGCATTCTCCTTGAGGAAATGCTTTATTTTTCAGGGTGTTGCAATGGAGGGTTGATAAACCCTGTTTATGAGCTAGTTTCCTAGTGAAAGGAGCATAATTTCACCAAAAAATATAGGGAGGAGAAGTTACAGCCATATATTTGTCATTTCAGCCATATTCTAGCAAATATTCAGTGATACAGTGTGATTCAGCCATAGAGTTGTAGTCTGCACATTTTGCATTTTGTACTTTTCAAGAAACCCTTGCCGGGTTATCTTGGGATTATGTTTGAGAGACTAGTTCTCCATTTTCAGCTCCTTTTGAGTAATATGTTAGTAGATCCATTTATTTCCATTTTCCTATAGCAGTAACCCACACTGGGACTATGTTGTCATGTATTCCAGCATTTCTGTATTGCAACATCCTTGGGATTCCAATGTTTCTCGGTTTTGGAGGCTTGTTTGCCTAGTTTGAGTGATTTTTTCCTCAACACATTGTATATTTTTCTACTATAATACATAATCTAATGGATCTATGATTTACTCATGTGTTTTTCATCATTATTTTGCTGTAAATTTCAGTTTGGTGTTCAATATTTCTGTCTTTCCTAATTTGGAATATTATAGTGGTATCAGAGCTCTAATCTTGGCTCAGCTTGTGGGGCAATACATCTATAGAAATGGAGGAGAAAGAGGTTCCAAAAATTATTCTTCAGACCATGCATAACATTGAAAAATATATCAAGGAGATGAGATTAGAAAGAAAGAAGGAACCCCCTAGAGGGTTTCACCATGGGGAAAGCTTCGAAACTTCACATTTATGGTGGGAGCAATCAGTAGCACAACCTTCTTAAAAATGCTCCACTATGCCAAAATTCCTATCATTGGAAGGTGAGGAGGGAGGACCATTGAGGGAAGAAACCCTTGGTGACTATATTGTGGAATATGAATCTCAATCCTAGAGGTTCAAGGAGCATTTGAACTTTCAGGAATTCTGTCAGATCAAGGATGGTAGGAGATCCTTCAATCACCATAAAAGTGGATGGTACATGTAGAACCAAGATCTAAAACACAGTTTGGGCAGATTATTTTTTCCCTCTTATGATGGATCACCCAAGTGCACAACTAAGGCTTGGGTAGAGAAGTTGGATACTTACTTCCAACTCAACAAAGTTTCAGAAATGGAGGCTATTAAAATAGTAGCGCTGCACCTAGAAGGTGAAGCACATGAGTAGTGGTTTCATGGCCTATCTACACTTGGGAATGCTAGTATCACTTCTTATTCATACTTCACCCGGAGGTTGGTGGAGAGATTTGATCCCAGGAATCTAGAAGCACATTTTGTGGGGCTAAAAAAGCTCAAGAAAATAGGAGATCTAGAGACTTCTATCTCTGAGTTTCTAAAGATTTTAGTCATGGTATTTGACCTCACTATGACTTAGAGAGTATGCATGTTCATTGATGGAATGGTTGAACCATTGCATGGGTTGGTGAAATCTACTAGACCAACTACGCTCCAAGAAGCTATGGAGAGGGCTAGAGACCTACAACATGATTTACCCTAGGCAAAAGCCCCCTTTAAGCAAAAAATCTCCTCTCAAACAAAGGAGGATCATGAGAAGAAATCTCTTGATGATAATGCTCGGAGAGATCTAAGGAAGAATAAACTTTGTTTCACCTGTCGAGAGCCATGGGTACCAAACCACCAATGTGTTGCAGGGAAGGCACCTTTTGTTGAGATATTTTCTGATGGGGAGAAGGAAACCAAAGCTGTAGCAATAGGAGGAGGTGCACCACCCACAGGATAGGTAGTGGGAGCATTTTCTCCAATGGGAGGAAATCTTGCAGCCTTGCGGGGAGTTCCCAAGTATCTAACATTAAGGGTTAGAGGCACTATTCTGGGACAAAGAGTATCAGTATTGGTAGACAGTGGAGCTACCCATAACTTTATTGACACTCAGTTGGTGCAGAGGAGGGTAATTCACATAGAAGATTCTGAGGGTTTCTCGGTTTTGGTTCCAGGAGCTAGAACCATGCAGTGTGCCAAATATGTTCCAGCATTAACCATCACTAATGGAACCTACACATTGACAAGCCACTTCTTTGTGGTTGATATTCCAGAGACCAATGTGATATTGGGTGTCAAGTGGTTAATCACCTTAGGGAATTTTACCACATACTGGGAAACATTAGAGATGGAATGGATAGAAAAAGGGAGTGGTAAACATCAGAAAATCAAAGGCATACACACGTATCCACCCCAGATTATCTCAACACATAGGATGGAGGTTGACTTGCGCAGAGGGGAAATAGAGTGGGCAGTAGAACTACATATATCAGAAGCAGAGGGCAAGGATTCACCAATACATATGGATGTACAATCTATTTTTGACTGTTATTCCACATTATTTGGAGATATCCCACCCGGGAGACCTCCTGACCGAGGATTTGGGCACACTATTGAGTTGGAGTAGGGGATCAAAGAAGTGATCACCACACCCTATAGGCATCCCAAAGGCTACAAGGATGAGATTGAAAAGGCCATTCAGGAGCTTTTGACCTTAGGACACATTCGGCCTACCACCAGTCCTTTTTCTTCTTCAGTGGTCTTGGTGAAGAAGAAGGATGGCACATTGAGAATGTGCATTTATTATAGGGCCTTGAACAAAAATACTATGAATAACAGATACCCAATTCCCAAGATTGATGAATTTATGGATTAACTAAGAGGATCAAAGTATTTTTCCAAGATTGATTTGAGATTGGGGTATCATCAAATCAGAGTGAGGAATCAAGACATCCCCCAGACAACATTCTGACGCCACTATGACCATTTTGAGTCCTTGGTGATGCCTTTCGGGCTAACCAATGCTCTGGCAACATTCCAATCTTGCATGAACCACATTTTCCGTGGTCACATGAGGAAGTTTGTATTGGTCTTATTTGCTGACATTCTTATTTATAGCTGCACATGAAAGGAACATCTACAACATATAGAGGCAGTATTACGCATTCTTGAAGAGCAACAATTCTATGATAAGCTCTCCAAGTGTGAGTTTGGGCTCATAGAGATGCTCTATTTAGGCCACATCATTGGAGTAGATGGGGTGAGAATTCATGAAGAGAATATCCGTGCTATCAGATATTGGCCCGAGCCAAAGAATGTCACAGAACTTTGGGCGTTTGTAGGCATATGTACCTATTACGAGAAGTTTGTTAAAGGGTTATCTCAACTAGCAGCACGGCGTACAGATCTAACTAAGAAGGGAGCTTTCAATCGGATAACTACAACGTAGAGAGCTTTTGATAAACTCAAGGAGGTGATGAGTAGCTTCCCAGTATTAGTTCTACTAGATTTTACCCAACGCTTTGTGTTGGAATGTGATGCTTCGAGAGAAGGAATTGGAGCAATGTTGATGCAAGGGGGACACCCCATAGATTTTGAGAGTCGAAATTTGTTGCTAGATGAGAAACTGTATCCCATATATGATAAGGAGATGTTGGCTATTATGCATGCCTTAGCTAAGTCCCGACAATATTTGGTGGGTAACAGATTCTGAGTGAAGACTGATCACAAAAGACTTCAGTTATTTCTTGAGCAGAAGCAGCTTCAAGAGAGGCATCAGAAATGGGTGAGTAAGATCCAAGCATATGACTTTGACATAGAATATGTCAAGGGGAAGAGCAATGTAGTGGCATATGCTCCCAACAACGCTATCCTTAATGAGCATGGATACATATTGGAAGGCTCAGTTGCTAGTGGAATATTCCAAAGATCGCTTTGCATGTGAGATCCTAGATGGACAGGTGACTGATGAGAGGTATAGAGTGATGGATGAGGACATCTATTATCGAGATCGGGTCTTGTTGGCTATAGATTCTAAGCTCAAGGAATTTCGCAGGCATCACATGATTCACCACTTGCGGGGCATTAAGGATTCACTAAGACATACTAGGCTATTTAGGAGAGATTTTCATGGAAGGGTCTCAAGGAGGATGTGCTCCAACACATCAAGGAGTGCATAGTTTTCCAGCAGAACAAAGGGGAGCACAACCATCCCATAGGATTATTGCAGCCACTCCCTATTCCGGATGGAAAATGGGAAAGCATTTCCATGGACTTCATCACCGGTCTACCTACGGTTCAAGATAAGGATTGTATCTTTGTAGTTGTTGATCGAATAACAAAGTATTCACATTTATTTTCTATTTTTGCATGATATACTGCTTCACAGTTAGCCTAGATTTTCTTTAGAGATGTGTTTAGACTCCATGGTCTCCCAAAGACCATAGTCAGTGATCGGGATAAACACTTCATGGGTGAATTTTGGCAAGATTTTTTCTGTTAGTGGGTACTGAGTTGACACCAAGTACCAACTATCACCCAAAAATCGATGGACAAACATAAATAGTAAACAATTGGTTGGAAGGCTGCTTGCAGAACTATGTTTCGGGGTAGCGAAGAGCATGGATGCGCTAGCTCTATTTGGGGGAGTATTGCTACAACACAACCCTTCATATGACCATTGGCATGACCCATTTTCGAGCTCTTTATGGGTATTGTTGTACATTTTAGCCCCTCCTGAAACCTTTACAATTTCCTACCGTGGCCTAAGAGTCCCTTTTTCGCTTATTGTTTCCCTCCTCCGCACGCAGATTTCGTAATCGAAGGCCGAAAGGCTCGCTGTTGAAAGAGTTTGAATCCGAAGCCCTTTTGGGCTTAGCCTCCTACAATCAGCCCTTCATGTGACCCGGGCGCGTAACCCTATGCCAATCCAAAAGGGTGCTTACCATATATGGTTATCGGGTGGATTCTCAGCCGCCCGATTAAACAAAGATCAACGGTCCGCTGCCTATTGCCCTAGTGGTCCCCACTCCGTGTCCATCGCTCAAAAACCAGACCTGTTTTCATCGCACTGCCTTTCACAGGCAGGCGGTATTCTCAAAATCCCAGCGATGCCATTCAGCTCAAGCCACGCGTCCCGGTGTACGATGGCAATACCACCCTCCATCGCGCATTATCTCTCGATCAAAGTCATGCAACGATATTAACTCTGGTCGTCCGATCCGAAGAGTTCCATCCAACGGCGATTATTCCCCAAAGCTGTGCAGCCTTTAACCCCCGTCTATATCACCCGTGGCCCACCATCTCACCACCACCCGACATAATATTAACCGTTGATCCTGTTTTTGATCGTATGGCCCAGGATTGTTCGCGCACCCTGTTGGTTGACCGAGTCCACTTCCACGTCGCCCCTTCCGTGTAGTCTCTCGTACGCCCACGTGTCATTCGCGTCCATCTCCACCGTTCCCATGCATCGTTCACGTGTCTATGACGTCTGTCTCCGCCTCTTCCACACAGCGTCATCCCACTGTGTTTCTCGTTGCCACCCTCCTTTCCTTTGTCACCCTGCTTCTCCTCACCGTTTCACTCAGTCCATATCATCACCCCGTGGTCACTGACTCATCCATTACCCTGGCGCCTGGTTTTACTTAACCGTTTTGTGGGTTTTGTAGGTTTACAATGGTGAAGAATTATCTTAATTTTACTGCCTCCATCACAGAAGCCGAGAACACATGACAGGACCTTGTTTCAGGAGCAAGATTTGCGAAGAAAGATCCGGGAGCCGCTATGACATGACCAACATTAAATGAAGCAAGGGTCGAAATCTGTCGAAGCCTCCAGAGAAATTCAAGATGCAGATGTTACAGATGGAGATATTAATTACCGTGGCAACAACGTCAATGAAAGATCCAAGAAATGCAGTACCTGGCATTGGAGAATTTAACTTTAAATTTGGCCTACAAAAGACGGAAAGTACCAGTACATAAAAAATCATATCCCCTAGGTTTTATTTCAACAGATTTTTCTCTTCAGAGGAGTACAGAATGTTATATATTTTATTCTTCATACCTTACCCCTGAAGAGATTTGTACCTACTACATTTATGTTATGGAGAAACCACAGAGTACTTACAGTGTTCTTGCGCCGTCAAACACTTTGGGCGGGCATTTTCTCACCATTTTGTTTCTATGAAATAGTTAATTGTTTCACCTACTTATTTTATGAGTTTTCTCTCCTCCTTCCTCTATAAAAGGGGAGAAGAAAAACATTATAGGGGTTCCAGACTTCTATCAGAAAATGGTGCTGTGAAAGGCATTTTTGTATACATTTTGTAAAGCTTTTGTATTGAGGCTCAGAGCCCGTAGGGTCTCAGTGAGGAGGAGTTCTATCTGTAATGAGGATTCTGGTCTTTGGTATTTCACAGTATGTACCTTTCCTTATGTGTTTAATACAATATTCCATTTCATACACCTTCTTGTATCATGTTACTGGAATGCGAGTGGCTCACTGATTTTAGATAAGGATTCATCCTAGTTGATGCCCATATTTGGATCAGTCAAGCGCTTTAAATAGGCTCAGGCATGATATACTGTTTCATATTCATTTCATCCACTTTTCTGCTATATTAGTTTCTTTGGGAGGGTGCTTTTAAAAAGCCATTGTCATGTATGGATTCTTAGAATGATAAGCCCATATGTGGTTCTGTTGTGTATCTGGGTATCAGACCAAAGTTAACTAATATCCTCTTGTGTTTCTTTCCCTCCATGCATTTTCTGGTATTTTATTTCTGTGACATATTATTTGAATCGACCCTTTTACAGTAAATTGTCTCTTAACTGTCTGATGCTTTAATATTGGAGCTTTGCATTGTGCCTCTGCAACATTACTTTCCCTGTGACAGTTTCTGTGATTGTTGGTCCCATTTTAAGTCAATTTTCTTGTTTAACAAGAGATAGTAGGAGAGCCTCTGGATTGACAACCCAACCTTATTATATTCCTCCTGCTATGCTAAGATGTCCTAGGCAATGGTCTATGGCAGCTCTAGACTGTCTCTAGGGTAGACAATAATTGTCGACAACAGGTATGATGCTCTATCATTTTCTGATGTGATTTTTGGAGCAAGTAGGGCTCATAGAGAAAAGTAGTTGATCCAGGAGAGTCAGGATATACTCTGGGCCCTCAAGGACAACATTGCTACAATGTAAAAAAACCAACATAAGATATATGTAGATTGTGGTTGGATAGAGAGGCAGTTTGAGGTAGATGATTTGGTCTATCATCGTCTTCAGCCATATAGACAGTCTACACTTAAGGAGAAGGGGGCTGAGAAGCTTAAACCTCAGTTCTATGGGCCATACAGGGTGATGCGTCGTGTTGGAGAAGTAGCATATGAGTTGGAGCTTCCTATTGGGAGTAAGACCCATAACATTTTTCATGTCTCATGCCTCAAGAATGCCATTGGATATCATGTGGTTGCTACCATGGACCTCCCACCTATTGATGATGAGGGCCATTTGGTTTTGCAACTGTAGGCTATCTTGGATACTTGAGAGAGGCAGCTAAGGAGCAGGGTGATTAAATAATATCTGATTCGATGGAGGAATCTACCAAATGAGGATGCCACTTGGGAAGGAGAGAATATTTTGCAGGATCCTTCTTTATTTTTTCTTGAGGACAAGCAACATTTGGGAGGGGAGGACTGTAATATTCCCAATTATCTTTTAGCTTGTTGGAATATTATATGTTGCTTCTATTCATAGTCAAGATGAATAAGTGGGGTAGGGAGACCCTTAAATATCTTTAGTAGGAATAAATCACTTCCAATATAGATGTGGATCAGTTTAGATAGTCAAAATAAAGCCACCTTGGGTGTGAAAGGGGGCAATGCATGTAGATTGGGTCAAGATTGACCAAATCAACAACGCTGCCAAAGAAGAGAGTGGAGCTAGTGGGGACAACACAGTTTTGGAGGAGGAGTCTTTGCATGGAAGTAACCTCATAAATGATTGGGGCCAAGGGTGAGGAAGCTCACCAAGGATGTAAGGGAAGGGATGGAAACCATGAGAGGCATTCATAATATTGTTTATGTTTGAGTCTTATGACTTCTTGCATGCTTTAGCTGTTTAGCTGAGTTTGATGTACTGTTTAGTACAAGGGAATTTCCAGGCATGAATCCCATACTCTACCTTGGAGGACTTTCGGAAGGCCATATAGGAGGGTTATTATGAGCTTCATTTCCACCATCTAGAATTGGGCCAAGCTGTCACCTTCAACAACAACGTAGTCTCTTTGAGGAACTTCTTTATTTTGCAAGGTGTTGCAGTGGAGGGTTGAGAAACCCTGTTTATGAGCTAGTTTCCTAGTGAAAGGAGCAGCCTTTCACTCAGAAAGATAGGGAGGATAAGTTACAACCATATGTTTGTCATTTCATCCATTTTCCAGCAGAGCTTCAGTGGTACAGCATGATTCAACCACAAAGTTGCAGTTTGCACTTTTTACATTTTGTGCTTTTCAAGAAACCTTTGTTGGGTTATCTTGGGATTGTGTTTGAGAGACTAGTTCTCCATTTTCAGCTCCTTTTGAGTAATATATCAGTAGATCCATTTTTTTCCATTTTCCTGTAGTATTAACCCCACTGGGACTACACTGTCATGTATTCCAACATTTATGTATTGCAACATCCTTGGGATTCTAGTGTTTCTGGGCTTTGGAGGCTTGTTTGCCTAGTTTGAGTGATTTGTTCCTCAACACATTGTACATTTTGCTGTTATAATACATAATATAATGGATCTATGATTTTATCATGTGTTTTGCATCATTAATTTGCTGTACATTTCATCTTGGTGTTCAATATTGCTATCTTTCCTAATCTGGAATATTATAGTTAGAGGACAGAGGCTATGACATTGTTTTCATCGATGGAAAAGATTTCCTGCGACATAAAAAAACGGGTCAAGCCAAGAGGATAGGGATTCGAGTTAAGAATCTCTACAAGCTGGAGGTAGATGGCTGCGTTGCCATGATGGGAAAGGCAGAAAAAATGGTGAGACAGGATGAGGGTGAATTATGGCACAGGAAATTGGGCCATATTCATCATGGAGCCTTGAAAATCATGTAGAAAATATCTACTGGACTTCCAATGGGAACACTTGCTAAGTTAGATTAGTGCAAGGGTTGCACCATGGGGAAGTATGTAAATTCCACCTTTCATGAAAAGGAGAATCATGCTTCGATGATCCTGGAGAGAGTTCACACAGACATGTGTGGACCATTCTCAGTTGTTTCAATAGCAAAACATAAGTATTATGTTATTTTTGTTAATGAATTTTATCGTAAATGCTGGATCTTCTTCATGCAGAAGAAGGATCAAATATTCTCAAAGTTCTATGAGTTTAAGGCATTAGTGGAGAAAGAGTCGGGGAAGCAAGTGAAGGCTCTGAGGAGCGATAATGGTGGACAATACATCTCTAACGAATTCAAATACTTCTGCAGAAAAGAAGGAATTCAAAGAGAACTCATAACGCCTTATAACCCACAAAAAAATGGGGTCGTGGAGAGGAAGAAAAAAACGATCGTGGGTGTAGCACAAGCGATGTTGCATGATCAGGGACTACGAATGCATTTGTGGGCGGAAGCATGCAAAACTGTGGTTTATGTGCAAAACTGTTGTCCTCATAGAGTACTTGGCATGAGTACACCTGAAGAAGCTTTCACTGGTAAGAAACCAGATATTTCACACTAAGATTTTTGGCTCATCTATTTATGTGCATGTGACCAAGAACGCCAGGAAGAAGTTGGAGCTGACTACTGAAGTTGGGATATTTTTGGGGTACAAAGAAACACCCTATAATTATCGTGTGTATTTTCCTAATAGTAAGAAGACTATTATGCGTCGAGATATAAAATTCGATGAGGGGAAATCCATGCGGTTGCCGCTTGAGAGGGAGCTAGACTTGTATGTGGAGGAGGAACTGTTGGTTCCCGAAGATGAGTCTCTAGATGTGGATCAGCCACAAGAGGAGGTTCATGGAGTGGAGGAGTCCACTCACGCAGAGCCAAACATCATAACTGGAAAAAGGCATACCACAAAAGCTGATAGGTTGAGACTTGATGTTGTGCAGAATGTAGGAGCCCCTATTTCACAGCGCAGACAAAGACAATCTCCTGACTGATTTACTAGATACATGGCTCTTGTTAGCAACCTATAAATATATGATTCATAATTTTGACTTGACTGATGGTAATTTTGTAAATTTTTTCATACTTTTCCTTCTGCAAGTTGTATTCGCATATTTTGTAAAAAAAAAAAATTCAAAAAAATAAAAAAGAGGGTGAAAAGTCCTAAAAGAAAAATCAAATGACTTAGAAAAAAAAAGAAACCCCAAAAGAAAAATATGAATAAAACATGAAAGTGTGCAAGTCTAAATGCCACTACTTTTTACTTTTGTAGTTGATTATGGCAGAGTGTCAATAAATGTCATAATCCATGATGAGTTAAACAGTTTAATCTTAACTTGTCATGTTTCAATTTCACCTATTATAGATAGAGAATACATAATTGTCATACAGTTTAATCATGACAATTCAGTAGTTAGGTAGAGAATAAGTGAATCCAACAGCTTAATCTGGATTCCTGGATGAAATAAGTGTAGAATTAGATATTTTCATTGCTTTCGGAAAGAATAAATGATGTAAAGGTTGCTAACTCAAATGCACCTTATCAAAATGGAAGAAAAAATGTTAGCATGTAAAATTGGGTAGGTAGAAAAAGGTGAGAAGCATCAATGTAAATATTATTCACCAGGGCTGCAAATAACTAACTTACCCTTCCCAT
The DNA here is from genome assembly GCA_034641835.2 of Pinus albicaulis. Classification (NCBI taxonomy): domain Eukaryota; kingdom Viridiplantae; phylum Streptophyta; class Pinopsida; order Pinales; family Pinaceae; genus Pinus; species Pinus albicaulis. Next base: position 474,826,165 of record CM076571.1, read on the forward strand.
AGCCATTAAACATTCTAAGCTATCAGTGAGAAAGGCTCAAGGCATTTCCTTGACTTTTGTTGGGACCGGACCCAAGGCTCTATGGCTGATTAGTTGAAAAATGGTAAATGTCTATATTAATCCCTCAAAATCACATCATTAGTTCATGCATTCATACCCCTGAATAATCCTAAGTAAAACCTCATTTTTACTTAAAGATACTATAATTCCCCTTTTACTAATTTCCTTCATCACATGAAAACACTAAACCCTCAAAATTACATTTTATCATAAGTTAAAGTGATGAGGTTAGTATGATGCAAATTTTCCTTTTAAAACTTCATTTTACTTGGTTATGTTTATGTATTTTGAGTATACCTTGTCCCATTTTCATATTAACTTTAACTTATTTAATAATTCCCTATAGAATAACCTTTCCCTATATGATATAAATCCCTTTTATAAAATAGCCCCAAAAACCCATTAATAAAATTTTAGCCAAAGTTATTTATTCCCACATGTGTAAATAAAACATCCACATTACAACCCCTCTGGCTAAAATATATCTTTATATTAAATCCCGCCCCTATGGTAAGTAAATCGTTTTGATTTAATTACTATATAATAAAAATATATGAAAAAAACCTTAAACATGTGTTAATATATGTTTAAAAACAAAAAATGTAATTCCCGAAGTTTAATCTAAGCTAAACTTCACTAAACCTATGCCTTTGTTTATATATTCCCTTTCCCGATTTCCCTTAACCTAAGGTTAAAATCTTAACTTATCCATTTTTCCCGATGCATACCCCTTTACCAAAATTCTAACCTTGGTTAAACTATTATAAACCGCCCCATTCTATATATAAACTCACTTTATATATTAGAAATCCCCTTTTTATCCTATATCTGCAACGCCATCGGATTCAATTTTAACCGTCCAATCATCTTTACAATCATAATCCTATGGTTCGCATCAAACGCGATCACCTTATTTCATATCCGTTCCTTCCCCGCCGCGTTGAGTATTAGCCGTCCGATCTTCAAGCATCCCTTTAATCTAACGGTCTAAACCGAACCCGATAACATATGCCCCCTGCCCCCACCATTTTCCATCGCATTAGTTTTTGACCGTGGATCTCCACTTACCATATCAACGGTTCACATTAAAGAGCTTGGTCCCACTGCACTTACCCCGCAGCTTTGAAGCAAATCCCAACCGTTCGCATTGCAGAGTCAAATCCGACGATGCATATTTAGTATCGCATAACTAAAATGATCGACCAAATTTTATGAAAAGTTGCGCGATAAAAGTGGTATTGTAATACCACCCAATGCTACTTGTTTATTTCCTATTCGATCGCGTTCATATTGGCCAAAAAAACTTACCATCTAAAAGCAACGCGATAACCACTGACGGTTTTTGCATTCAAAGCAAATCCTCTCCCGCCATTGACTCTGACCTACATTAAATGATACGTATAATGATAAAAATATAGGGTTTAACCTTATTTTTTCTTCGTTTTATGTATTATTTCCCCTCGGCTGTTATGAAAATGTGCCCAGACTCTGTGAATGAACTTTATAACCATCGCTAGGCAATTTTTCCCCTGAAGCAGAATTTCACCACAGTGACGACATTCAAAAGACTCTTGATGTTTTCCATTAACTCACAGCATCCAATTTGAAGCTAATACTACAAGAAAACCCTTCGACAGCCTAATTCTTGAAAAATTCCTCAAAAACTGCTATTATCTGACAAAAGCCTCTATATTAAGTTTAATCTTCAGTATAAACCCTTGAAAAATCATTTCCATGGCTTCAAAAGGTCTTTTAACCTGCAGATCTTCTGAAAAATTCATATTTACAATCTCAACCATTTAGGAAACTCTTGTTTCCTGTATTAACCCAATTTTCATCTCTCAGATAAACCTAATTGAGCAAAAAATCCCCAAAAGAAGACCATCCTTAGCCTAAATTGCTCAATTCCCTCGGTTAAAGTGAAATACTCCTGCAAACAGTTTAAACTTGCAGAAGTGATCCTAACAATGCTTAAAAAACAGATTTAAACCTCCACAGAATGATCTCATTCCAAAGATATTTGAAGAACCTCCAATCACCTCCCTGCAGCCAAGAATTCATTAACAAATTGTTTGATCTTTGCAGGTTATTATCAAAATAAGAAATTGGGCCAACAATTTCAATATTAGTTGACAAAATTGTTTGCTCCAAATTCTCAGATTTTAACTCGATATCTTCATTCAAAAAACATTTTGCATACAAATAAAGAAAAAAATCAATTTAGAGATAGATTAGAATGATGAATTTTTCATAGTAAATGGTAAAAGTGAAATCAGAATTCACAATGACATTGAAAACATAACAATTAAAGAGTATCAGGTAAAAGTCAGAGTGAAAGTTAAAACAAAGTTACAAGAGCAGTCAAAGGTAAACAGTAAAAGTAAATACAGAGGCAGTAATGGTAAAAAGAGATGAAAATACTTCCACCAACATTGAAGTTTTTCCAAAGTAAAAGTAAAATAGTTAAAAGAACAAAAAAGTGAAAAGATGAAAAACATAACAAGAAGGAACATTTTTGCAGAAATTTCATGTTTAAGTCATTGTTTTTCAGAAACTATTGTGACCAATATAAAATTAATTTTGCAAAAGGGAAGGATTTTTATGTTCATAATATGTCCAGCTACAAAAACCTCTCTCACTTTTCTAACAGCGATTATGGATTGGGAAATATTAAACAATATTGGAGAGCACTTTTTGCAGAAAATTCCTGTTAAGTCATCATTTTGCAGAGAATATTATGGCCAATAAGAAATACATAATACAAAACTGAAGGAGATTTTTGTGACTAAGAGACCCATCTACAAAAACCTATCTCAATTTTTTCACAGTCATTTCAGAATGAGAGATACATGCACATATTTACAGCCTATTTTCAGACTCTGTAAAACTCTGTTTTACTCATATTGTTACAGAGCCTATTGTGCACATATGGAGAGGAATTTTAGGAAAAGGAAAGAGGTTTATCTCAGAAACCTGTTTATATACAATAACCTCTTTCAATTTTTACATATCTATTATAGATTGAGAAATAAAAAGATACCATTGGACCCCAAGTTTGCAGAATTGTTAGAGCAGAATGCACAAAGGAAGAAATTAGTGACTTAGATGCCTCATCATCAAATAAGAGTTGGATAAAATTCGAATTCTCCTCTTAGTCATCACCTATCCATAATAAATAGTGCAAAAGAGATGCATTAGTCTTGAGTGTCCTTTACTTAAGTTCTATTTATGTAAAATAGTTAGAGATATTTTGTAAACCAATCTTGATATTTTTCAAGATATTTTAGTTTAGAATTTGTATAAATACTTCACTCCTTGAAGTATTTTGTGTGGAATAAATTTTGAAGATTAATATAGACTTATTTGGTTGAAACATTGGGACTTTTGTGAGTTAAATTGAAGCAACAAGCTGGAAACTGAAGCGAAAGACATCATAGTTAAGGATTCATGAGATAAACATATGAGTATAGTATTTTCTTGTTTTCATTGTGTATTTATTTAAGTTTCATTCATATATCATATGTATTTTCCTACTTAAATGATAAACTAGGAAAGTTATTACAGAATTAGTGTTAAAAAGCTCTCTGTATTTACTAGTTGTCATTATTTACGTTTTCGGCTGATTTCCAGACTAGAGAATTCTTAAATGCTCTTTAGTTTCGTTTGACCTCACCTTTCCCTCTTCCTTTCTGTGATCTAAGGATTCTTAATTTTCCTTAGTCCAGAATCACATCACTTCATCAAATTAGCCTTTCAAACCCTCTGAAAGTTATCTAACTTTACCTTAGCATATTTTCATCTTTTGACCTTGGTTTTCAAGTCTTGTTAGCTAGCAATTTGACTCCATTGCCCAATGGTTAGGTAGATATTTCTATGATTTCCTTTGTAATCCTTTATTCCCACCAAACTTTCAAAAAATCAAACCAAATTTTCCACTCATAGCTAGTCTAAAATCCAATTACAAAACAAAGCTAAATCTTAAGGAGAGATCCCTCTCCGGAACTCAGGAAGGCTAGATCCTGAATTCTAAAAGAGGTTCTTGGTTACCTCTAGTAAGTTACAAAGTTTTAAATATTTCTGATAGAAAATTTACTAGAGTGATAACATATTGGCGACTCCACTGGGGAAAACTAACCTTTTTCTTCAGAAATATTTTACAAGTTCAGATCTGATCTATGATGGTGGACAGTGATCAGACACACAAAGGTTAAAATCATCCACCTCTTCACAATCAAGACTCCACTGGAGGAATGAACCTCAAAGAACAATATGGAAAGATCAGGCTTTCAACTTGGATCTTAATCCAAGACATTATGTTCTTTCTCATTAAGAAAGTATTTCAATGTATATTGTATTTTATAGAAGATCTTAGATTAGTTTTTAATTATTTTCCTTTGAAGATTGTAAGTAATAATTCTCCTAATATCTTTGAGCAGATTTCTTATGAATCTAATGATGATCATTTTCCAATTAAGAAGCCTCAAATAATCAAGACTGATCTTACAATCCCTGTACATATCCATGTACCATATAAAGCTCCAGATAGATATAAGCCCCTTATTTTACCTCTTATACTCCATGATTTTCCTAAAAAATACTACAAATATATTCCTAGATTTGATGGAGAGAATGGTATCACTGCCCAAAAACATATTCAAGGTTTTGAGAATTATTTGGATTTATTTGAGATTGATGAAGATGATGTTAAAATCAGATTTTTTGCTCTTTCTTTGCAAAATAGAATAAAGAGTTGGTTCAAAAATCTGCCTAATGCTAGCATCTCAAATTTCCAGCAGTTTATCAAAATTTTCCTTGATAGATGGATAATCAAAGTTAATCCTTTTGTGATCATGGAAGAATATAATCAGTTAAAAAGACATCCAAATAAAAAAATACAACAATTTTCTGACAAACTTAATCATGTTTATTATTCAATGCCAGAAAATATTAGACCTCCTCATAATTCAGCTCTCTTGCATTATCCAAGTGCCTTTGATCCAGAAATAGAATTTCGGTTAAGAGAAAGAGATCCAAAAACACTTGTACAGATGTAGAACATTGTAGTTGATATAGAAGTTAATCTGAAAATCAGACAGGAAAAGTTGAAAGCAGAAGAAGAGGAAAAGAAAAACATTGCAGAGGTAAAACTCAGTGTTGACGAGTGATCAGGTCTCGCGGGAAAGACCCAGGTTCAGGGATTGTGGCCAACAAAAGAATCCGCCGTAGTCTAGGATGACGCTGGCATTATCACCCTACTCCGGAGAGTAGAGAGTCTCACCCGAGGCGTGCCGCGACCACATGCAGAAGGGGAATAGACCAGGGGCAAGGAACAGATTTGAAACTCATTCTCATTAGTGATTAGATTGCATAGATAGAATCACGTACGCAACATCATTCAGAGAACATACAGATATTAAGCAAATGAAATGAAAATTTTAAAGCATCTCAACCAACACACATGCATGTGAATCACACGAATGGACAACAACCTGCAATTGTATTAAGCTTTTGGCCAAACTCCAGTTACATAGCTTTGCAATGGGCTTACAGATCTGATACATATGCCTTGCGGAACAAAGATTCTACATCAATAGACCCTAGGAACTACAGAGATCTCATCCATGCTCTGGATTCCTACTACAGCATGCGGTTTTTCTCCTTTAGTCGCTCTCTTCTCTCTTCTGCTGTGGAATCATCCTCCTTCCTTCATCCGGGTGACTGCTATTTATTTACCCACTGTCGCAACTATTAGTTCTTCTTATGTCCTTCTTCAGCTGCTTCTAGCTTTTCTCTGATTATCTGTGTGTTCCTCTTGCATTCTTTCTGCTATATCTTCTCATTATCTGCACTTATGCATCTAGTTTCCTCTGCTATGTGTCTGTTCCGTCGCAACCTTGGTAGCTTCGCCATTTGATGTGGTTGCGACTTGGTTGCGGCTGCCGTGTGTCCTTGTTCTGCAACCCCAAAATCTGGCCGTTGTTCCAAATTAAAAACATTCAAACCGAGGTTTTTCAAAACAAGGGCCCCAACAGGCCCCGACCACAGTTCCTTGACTCGTCCCCGAGTCAATCACAAATTACGGTTTCGATCTCCATTGCCCTGCTTGACCCCGTGCCCTGTTCGCCCTGTGCGCTTTCATCCTGTGCTCGTTCCTGTTGTGCACCTTTAGCTTGTTCCTATCCTTGCTGTGCGTCTTCGGGCGGCTGTTCAAACAAGGGCCCCAACTTCGGAACCCTTTGGAACGTTGTAGCTCGGAGCTCAGTAAACGCTGACATGGCTTGCTGCCACCCCTGGATAAGCGAGTCCGTGTCCTCAGCGAGCTTGGTGACAGCAGCTTCCTCAATGGGTGTTGGGACAACTCCAAACATTGTGTTGATCCGGGTCTCGGCTGCTGCTACGAGCTGTTGTATGGCCCGGGTGCTAGATTGAAGCGGCGGCCGGAGCTCATGAATGACGCGTTTGGCCTCCGCCGAGCAAGCCTCTATGTGTTGGAGCTGTGCCTCAAGTTCATCAGCCTGGGCGTATAATTGATCCAGCCTAGCGGGGTCAGTAGCCTCTTGAATTTCCCTGGAAACCTGCTGGAGTCGGGTGGAAATCAGCTGGGTTTTGACAGTGAGGGCTAGGGAGCATTCCTGAAGGCCCTTCAGGAGGTCACGGGCCTCTCATGCCGTGGATTGAAGTGCTTCTTACATCTGAGCTGCCTGGCTCTGCTTGGCGGCTACCTGGGCTGAATAGTCGACCTCGGGCTCGGCCGACTCTGCACGGGCTACTAACGCTGCCCGAAGCTCATGATTCTCCCGGTGCAATTCCTGAACAACGATGTAGAGGTGGATAGCTTGCTCAGAGAAGCTGGCCGCAGCGATTTCGGGAGGCAACAGGGGGTAATGAGGCCCTAGGGAGGGCCAGAACTCGGAGAACATCCGGGTGACATTGGTGATCATTGCTTCCATTTGCTCCCGTGCTGTTTGGAGTTGGTCGCGCTGTTCAGTAAGCGCAACAATTTGGTGTTGCTGCTCGGAATAATGCCGCTGGAGTCCCAAATGCAATATTTTGGCCTGCTGGGCTGCCCTTTGAATCAACAGATACAGCTGAGCGGGATTTTCAGGCTGGAAGGTGGTGGTCCCAGAAGGGCTCTGCGCCAGCATTTGCTCCTGCAATGGTTGCCCACCGGCAACTGTGCCATTGACATGCCCAGGAGGTGAGAATGGCATGGCCTCTAGATGTGCAGTGTCAACCATATTCAGATCCGGCGGTTCTTGCTGATCAAGGTGAGCCGGTCGTGAAGGAACTGTGGCCTCAGGCGGAACCTCGGCAGAATCAGACCCGGTGTGCAGCTGCTGTGTGAATATATGAGCGAAAGGAGGGTGGGGTTCGACCACTGGGTCGATCGGTGGTATGACTATGGCAGCACCAGAGTCAACCTTAGCCCCGCGGTCCCCACCCATGAGTTCCCGGATAATGGGGTCAGACACCGTAGTTGAGGAATTAGACGGGGCGGATGAAGTGGCAGGCGGAGGAACGGTGGATGGAGCAGTGGAGAGTGTGGTGGGGGTGTGTGGAAAGCGCATATTGATGAATTTGGATGGGTCGATGAGGGGTTCTTCAGTAATCAGCACCCCGGTGCTTGGGGGCGGTGGTGGATCATCAGCAGTGAGGTCCACCATCGGATTTGCCTCGGTGGTGCGGGCCCTTTTACCTTGGGGGGCCTCGGGTGAATCTCTAGGCCCACTCGTCTCGCCCATCAGGGTCGTGAGTGGATCAGAAAAGGTAAATAGGATAGTGGGGATGGGGGAGGTGAGCGGAGCGGTACAGGGGTGCGAAGTGGAGCGAGTGAGCTGAAATTCAGAAAATAAAGGAAATGGGGTAGCACCGCTAGAAATAACCTGGGCCGCCGCTTTGAGATTTCGTACCTGATTGTTGAAGTGGTGGACGACGGGGATGAGTGGTTTGGGGAGTTCCTGTGATGGTGCTACCACCGCCGTCTCAGCAGGCTGTTGCACCGGTGCCATCCTGTCAAAATTGTATCTAGGGAGCCCGTCCCGCATGTGCTTCGTGACTCCCGGCCATGAGCAGACTTCACGGTGGAAGGTAGCATCGTCCAGCTGAAACTTCAGTGGCGTCATTCGGAAGGTATCTGCCGGAACGCAAACGGGTTGGAGGTAAGTGTGCTTGTGACTTACCCCGAACCATACTTGCTCACTATATTCATCCAACAGGTTCCTGGGCACCCATTGCTGACATGCCACCACATCCGTCATTAGCCGGTACCATGACCGAAACGCATCTGCATTCACCAGCTTGGTACTGGGGTCATTTGAGACCTGCCATGGAGTTAATTTCATCGCGAGGGGCTGGCCCTCGGGGATCTCTGCTGGGAACCGGATGTGTGGAGTGTGTCATTTCCACATGGAAAAAGTAATAATCAAATAGCCATAAATAAAAGTAGTTGCACGCTTATAATTCTCCTCGCACGCATCGAACAACTCCTTTAACAAGAATGAACACCAATTCAGTCTGGTGCCTTGGACACAATGTTCAGCAATTGAAATAGTATCAAGAGTGCATTCGCCCTTGGTGTAATGCCTCATTGTCTTGCTGGCAATGAGGTAACAGGCGAATCGAATCTTAGGCTTGTTAATGAGGTCGATCTTGGCTCCTTCCCCCCCCTGCGAGTGCCATACTTGGTATAGAAGTCTGCATCGCCCGACTTCCGTGCGCACTTGGAGGAGGTCTGGCCGGCCGTTGAGACGTCGGCACCCGTCTGCGAAAGCCCTGTGAGGTGATGAATATCTTCGGCATGAATGGGAATTTCCTGGGTCAGCCACAGGGACCCATTCTGAATTCGGCTGAGGAGGAAGCGTGTACACTGCAGAACTGGTCCGGTGGTGCCGAAGACCGGAAGATTTCTCAATTTCATCAGGGACGAGGTCTGAAGGCCCCTTAACTCAGGCAACAGGCGGCTGGCGGGGTTTCCGGCTGCAGTGCAGTAGTGCTCCATGTATGCCTGCCGCTGGAGGGACGGAAATTTGGCAGCATTTGAGAGGTTGACATCAATCAAGGCTGCGTTATCATACTTTCCCACCAGGGACTCGATCTTGTGAATCTGAGTGTCGAGCTCTGGTTCAACGACGGCTGGAATGGCCTTCGGCATGTTGGCCCGGCGCTGATAGACCTGTAAAATTTTCCTTGGGCGCTTTTCTTGGTGCAATGCGTTCCGAGAATGCAATGGGTCTGGTGCAACTGCACTTGCTAATTCGAACGGGTCTAACATTCTCGTGCTTTTGGTGCTCATGCAAGTTATGTTAGCACCTGGCACGAGTGGAGTTGATGAGACATTCTAACAAATTAATTCCTGCTGGCATTCTTTCTGCGATGATCGTGCGATCAATCGCATGCCAATGAGTGCTGTGACAGATGCTGACGGTGGCATGGGGAAATGGGCGGACGCGACGGCTGAGGTTACTGAGGGTGATGGCCAAATGATGACAGCGTGGTCGCTGCTAAGTATGGTAATTAATGTTGCAGATCTAGGCGATCCTACGGACTGACACAAGTACGTGGGTGGACTGAGCTGGACTGACATGGAGACTGGAATGGATCCTACAGGGATGACACGCTGGACCGGCGCCGCCCCGACCACAGTCGGTTGTGGTGCGGTCCTCGCAACTGAGCGGTTATTGACACACTACCTATGAACAGAGAATACCTCCTACGCTCATCCTGGTTGGGGGAGAGTTATTCAACTACGCTACACTACGTGTGCTCTCGGGTGTGAGAGTTATTGATGAGAAATGAAAGGTACTTACTCCTGGTAGGGTTTCAGGCGTGCGCCATTCACCCACCCAGGCAGAACTGTACTGTGCAGCTGTGCCAACCGAACGGTTCCGGAGTCGCAAATCTCGATAACGAAGTAGGGTCCCAACCAGTGCATCTGTAGCTTTCCAGGGAACTTCTGGAACCTACTGTCGTATAAAAGAACTTTGCCACCAACTTGGAAGGTTTTGTTCTTAATGTGGCGGTCGTGCCACGCTTTCTGCCGGTCCTTCTGAATCTTCTGGTGGAATTCGGCCAGGAAGCGGGCCTCATCCAGTTCCTGTAATTCATGGAGGCGCTCCTGGAGGGAGGCCTCTTCCGAAAACTTCAGAGACGTGGCGATGAACAGGCTTGGTACTATAAAATCGGCGGGGATCACAGCCTCTCGGCCGTACATGAGTTGGAATGGCGTTTGATTGGTCAAGCGCTTCACCGTAGTCCGATAGGCCCACAAGGCCGCTGATAGGCGCTCGTCCCAATCATCACGCTTGGCATTGCAAATCTTAGTCAAGCCTTTCTCAAGAATCTTATTGAAGGCTTCCACCGTACCATTAGCCTGCGGGTGATACGGGCTACTCTTGTGATGCTGAACCATGAAGGTGTTCAGCAGTGTCTTGACCGTGTCATTAATGAAGTGCGTACCCTGATCACTGGTTAAACTCTGCGGGCAGCCAAACCGGAAAATGATGTGCTCAAAAATGAACCAGGCGGCGGTATCTGCTGTGCAGTCGCATACCGCGGCTGCCTCAACCCACCTGGTGAGGTAATCCGTGGCAGTAATGATGTACCAGGCCTTGGAGTGTCTGGCGACCGGAGCTATGGGCCCCACAAAATCGACAACCCATTTCTCGAACGGCCGTAACACATGCACTGGGTGTAACGGAAGCTCATCCCGATGAGAGGGCCTGCCCGTCCGCTGGCAGACATCGCACCGCTTCACATAGGCCTTACAATCGGTATGTATTGTTGGCCACCACAGGCCAGCTTGGAGCACCTTTCTTGCGGTGGGTTTCGCACCCACATGCCCTCCCGCAACATCGCTGTGACATTCGCACATTACCGCTTCCCGTTCATGGTCAAGGACGCATCTGCGCAGAACCTCATCGAGGCCCAGTTTGTATAGCTTCCCTGCGATCAATTGGTAGTCGGCGGCACGGACGACCAAATTCCTTTTCTACAGTGGGGTGTAATCCTGGGGGCATTGCCCCGTGGTCAGATAGGCGGCAATGTCGGCCAAGTAGTCTGGTACGGCTTCGACTCGGAAGAGGTCAGTGTCGGGCAGCTGATCATCAAGGGAGCCATCATTCTCCCCCGTCTCCAACCTGGATAGGTGATCGGGCCCGACATTCAACCTCCCGGGCTTGACGATTACCTCAAACGTAAATTCTTGAAATAGCAGAAACCAACGGCAAATCCGTCCTTCCAGAACTGGCTTATTGACCAGGTACTTCAGGGCAGAGTGGTCTATGAAGAACTTGAACTTGCCCCCTAGAAGATAGTGGCTGAACTTCTGAAGAGAGTACACCATCGCCAGTGCCTCCCTTTCGGTCGTGGTGTAATTCTTCTCCGCATTGGACAATTTGCGGCTGGCGAAGTATACCGGGTGGTCAACTGTTGTATCACCGGGTTGTGCCAAGACAGCCCCAAGGGAAATACTGGAAGCGTCGATATGCACATGGAACTGCTTATCCCAATCGGGATGAACTAGAATAGGCACCGACGCCAGCTTTTCCTTCAGGGTGTCCAGGGCTACCTGACACTCCTCTGTCCACTGAAAGACTGTGGACTTCCGCAGGAGTTGTTCTAACGGAGCAGTGATCTTGGCATAGTTGCGGATAAACCTCCTATAGTATCCCGTGTGCCCGAGAAATGCCCGCAACTGTTTCACCGTCTCGGGGGCTTCCATGTGTGCGATCACCGCAACCTTGGAAGGGTCGACGCAGACCCCTTGCTTGCATACCACATGTCCCAGAAACATGCCGAACGGAACACCGAAAATACATTTCTTTAAATTCAAGGAAATCTGCAACTGGCGGCACCGATCAAACATGACCCGCAACAGGGTAGCGTGTTTCTTCAATAAACTGTAGACAGTCCATTCGTCCATGTAGACTTCCAGGAACTTGTGAAGGTACTCCCGGAAGGCAGCTATGACAATCCGGGAAAACACGACCAGAGCGTTCTTCAAGCCGAACGGCATGACGTGGTATGCGAACGACCCCCATTCGGTGGTGAAGGTTGTCTTTGACTTATCTTGTTCCGCAATACGCACTTTATGGTAGCCCGAAAAGCCATCAGTGAACGAGTAGGCTTCGTTCCCTGCAACATGGTCCAACACTTCGTCGCTGAAAGGGGTGGGAAACGAATCATGAATGCAGGCTTTGTTCAGGCCGTGATAATCGACACAAACCCATATCTCTGCCTTGTCCTTCTTATTCTGGATGACGATAGGGCTCACCCACTCTGCTTCCTCCACGGGAAAGATTAGACCCGTGGCCAGCATCTTGTCGATTTCCATCTTAACCTTCTCTTTAACTCGCGGGTTCAACCGGTAGGGCCGGTGCTTCACAGGCCTGGCACCCGGTTTCAGCACGATGCGTATTTCGCCAAGGTCGCCTTTGATGCCCTTCAGATCTGCGACCGACGAGGGGAACAAATCCTCATATTCCTGGAGAAGGCTGAAAATCTCTTTGGTCGTTTCCTCGTCCCAGTAATCGCCCACTGTAGCCAACTTAGGCTTCTCCTCTGTGTCGATGTTTAGCTTCTTTGTCTTCAGCGGTCGTAACTGGACCCCTTCGGTGGCCGGCTCGTTGTTAACGTTCCGCTCGCCTTCCTTCTCTTCAAAATACAGGTGCCTCAGGTCCTCCAGACCATCGTCCTCCGGATCGCCGTCAATCCTTTGGAAAACCAACTCGCGCATGGCCCTGGGATGGGCAGGCAGCATGCAGCAGTCGGTCTGCGGATCGCGGAAAAACAGTACCGCCCTGATAGCATGCAAGGCCTGAGATTCCAACTCTGTGTCTCCCGCGAAAGAGAAGCACCGCACAAATTTGCGCGCGACTTCTATCAAAGAACTGGTCCCTCGTTTCCGTTCTTCCTCCAAGTACCATGTGTGGGGGATGGTGTCTAAAGAGTGGAGAAACCGATGAACCCATAGCTCTTCCGGGTATCCTGTACTTCGCCACTGCTCCTCACAAGTCCACAAGTGGTCCTGCGGATCGGAAGTCCCAGAGTACCGCTGCCTGCTTCGAGGGCCTTCATCTTCTTTAAACCGCGCCCGCAACGCGTCCGCCACGCTACTCCACTGCGACAAGGTAGTGCGGTGATTTCTCCACCACCGGGCTGCTGTAGACTGTAATGCGACGTCCAAAAGGGGTAGTCTGCTCCCTTCCGGCACGATGTCCTCAACCTTGGTAATAAAGGTATTGACATCTTGCATGTTGGACAGGGTGGGGTATTCTCTGAACTCAGCACCAATCCAGCTGACGCGGCCAACATGGGCACATCTCCGCGTGCTGGTCTCGTACCCCCCTACTGCCAGTCTTCCCATGCGAGTTTGGATCCCAGCTCTGAGCTCTGGACACTCCGCCAACTGACAGAGCCAGCCGCGGTCGGGTTAATATAGTCTTCCTGCTTCCCTGCAGTCATCTTGTATAGGTGGTCCATCATCTGAGCATCCTCCCGGTTATCCACCGTTTCGGTATACCTCGGGCCTTGATATGGGTCGAGAGGCTGAGTGACCCGGACCTCCTCATCTTCAAAGATCATCAGCTCCTTTTTGAGGTCGATGATAGCATAATTCGCAAAGGCCCAATCAATGCCCAATAGGGAGGGGTAAGGATCCTTGTCTCCCATAATATCAATGAACTCAAAATCGGTGTAAGTCTTTACCCCCGTAATGTCGACCTCGACACCTTCGAGTCGGCCAATCGGCAGAATCCAGTACTGGTTCGCCATCCTGAGTTGGATGGGCGAGTAGGCCAGCCGTGGCTTTCCGAGAGCCTCCCACGTCTTGCACGGCAGGATGTTGACGTCATACCCTAAATCAAGCATGGTGTCGCTGATTTGGAATCCCAAAACCTGTGTATTGAGCCGGAACTCTTTACCCGTTCATCGCTTCTTTCGCTTGATGCGCTGCATCGATTGGGGGGCTGGGTCCACCGGTTCCCCCAGTCCTGTCCTCCCCTGCAGTGCCCCTTCAAAAGTACACTTGAGCTGCTGCCGCAGAGCAGTGCTGTTAACAATCTTGAGGAATAGCTGGAGCCATTCTTCCATCAGGGTTCCTGAGGCGTGCTGTGGCCCAATATGTGTCGGAAGGGGTGCCTCCAGGCCTTCCGCTTCGCGCAGCTGAGCAAATGCCTCAACCGCCTCCTGAAAATACTTCTTCTGCGCCTCTGGTCTGATTACCCGGTGCGGGGAGGCTGGATTGACAACTGGTGCCGGCTCCTTTCTGCGAGCATCCTCCCCCATTTTCTTACCGCCCCTCGTCACAATAGCGACGTTCTGCATGGCCGGAGTCACGGCCACCCGCGGCTCGGCATTTACCAAGTTCGTGCCCCTCTGTCGTGCACGTTCTTCCCATTTTTTGATGAGCTCGGGACAGTCTTCTGTCGCATGGGTGTTTACTCGACACTGGGAACACCATGGACGGCGAGGGAGGGGACATTCGCAAACCACGTGGCCTTCCTGGTCACAGTTATAGAATTTCACCGGCCCGCGGCCCCCAGCGCGGCCTCCGCGCACCCCGCCCCCTCTTCCTCTAGGAGCCTCATTCACCCTGTAGGAGGGTCGATCCAACCGGTCCGCGAGTGTGTCAAGAGCCCGGCATTGTTCCGTTTTGTGATTCGTGGAAGCGCAAAACTCACAATATACATTGTTTGGCACGTTGGAATACTTTTGTAGGATCGGGCACGTCCGAGGCGGATGTCCCACCATCCGGAAAATCTCAAAATACTCTGTGGCGGCTGGGTTGAGTTGGGAGGGGAACCCCGCATACGGCTGTTGCGTCTGGTATAATCCCTGTGGATTCAGCGTTGCGCCACCCCCCACGGGTGGACCCCCTTGAATTTCCGCGACTGAGGGTCCCACCCCCCAACCACGCAACCAAGGACACTCAGTTGCGACATGGCCTTTGACCAGGCAGTGAGTGCACCAAACGTTCAGCTTGGATGGTCTGACCGGCTATATCTCCTTGAGATTTTCGGTCAGGCTAGCTATCTGATGCTACAAGCCCACCAAGGAGGGATCCTGCGGGGCCGACCCTCCCCGATATTCCTGAGGGTAGCCCGCCATGGCCTCGATCCTCATGGCCTGTTCCAAAGCGTCCTGCAGATTGTCGATCTTCTGTTGGGTGAGGGGGGTTCGCGTCAAGGGAAGTAGAGCCTTGATGAACCAGTCCCTCTGATGGTTCGGGTCGATCGGGTAACTGAGTTTCCCGATCGCGTCCTTGAATCACGGCATTAGTTCCCATGCAGTTTCTCCTTCTGTTTAATTTCCTAGAGCTCGGACAGACCCTGTTGGTCCCTCTGGGGAAGCTTAAATTCCTGGACAAAATCTCGCTTCACGTCCGCGATGACGGGATTCGGGTGGGCCTCAGACCACTTGATGAACCATCGCAGAGCCCTCTCTCTGAGCGTGGTCTGGAATTCTATTAGTTTCCCTGGGTCCGGTGTCTGCCGAGCCCTCCAAATGGCTTCGCACAGATACCAGTGTTGCTCTACATCATCATTACCCTGGCCCGAGAACTTGGGATATCGGGTGAAAGACCCAGCCATGTTCACTTGCGGCGGGTTGACCAGGATAAATCCTCCGGGTCCTGGTTGCGTGACTATTCCACTCGGGAACACAATACTACTAGTGTTACTGCTACTAACGGGTGTTGCCGTCGACACTGAACTACTCTGCAAGTGACTCAATGCTTGTAATTTAACGAAAATATTACTCAAAGGTTGATAAAGTACCAGGGGAAGGTAGGGATCCTGGCCATGCAGATTAGGAGGAGTATGGCAGGTTGGAGAACTAAATGTCGTCCGCTCTTGAAACAACTGCTGCATCACAACGTACCATTCACCATCGGAACTTTCCTCGGGCTGCGCATCTCCATCATCTTCGTCAGTCACCGTCTCGCGTGCTCACTTGGATGGGCTCCCATGCACCCATCGTACTCCCACAGCGGTCCCTTCTTGTCCCTGAGTATCCGCATCCATACTTCCTACCCTCTGAGGCGCCTCCGTCCGATTCTTCCTCTCGATCTCTCGTCTCTTCAAATCTCGCATCACCCTTCTTCGCCACCTATCGGCAATCTGCGCCCGCCGATGTACACGTCGCTCCCTCATCATCCTTGCGGCCTCAACATCCATTCCCCACTCCCCACGTCACGCTCTACGTAGCATCGATCCCTTCAACCCTTCCCCCAGCACCAGTGGTTTACGCTTCCATACTTGTCTTGCAGAATTCTATCAACCCTTCATCCACCATCAGAGCTTTAATCCACAGTGGAATCTCCTTAAGCAGCTTCCCTCTTAGCCCGGAGTGGAAGGTATCCTCAGCCTTCGAGAAGGACTAATAGCACTCAACAGAAAACTCCACAATGTATCCTTCCACTGTGGTCTCCACCCAAAAATCCACCGCGCGGGTCAACTCGGTGTTCAACCGATGCAGAGCCACCAGATCTCCGTGCGCCCACCTGCGGTTTATCTTCCGCGAGCCATCTCTAGGTACCTTCGTCTGTAACCTCCACAACCAATTGTAAAGGTCGGTGGGGAACTTTCCCAGAAAATTTCGTACGTATCACCAGCTAAATCTGAGAAGAGGACGAGTTCCTTGATCGCTGCCTCCCCTTTCTTAATCAACTTTGCTTGCTGAGCAATGAAATGGTCTAAATGATTATCCCACCATCGCCGTATCTCCCCTTCGAAGATCCACGATACCATGGTCTAGATCCCCTCATATCATGTGGGTCCCGGCAATGGAGCCATTTGTTGGCGAGTGATCAGGTCTCGCGGGCAAGACCCAGGTTCAGGGATTGTGGCCAACAAAAGAATCCGCCGTAGTCTAGGATCACGCCGGCATTATCACCCTACTCCGGAGAGTAGAGAGTCTCACCCGAGGCATGCCGCGACCACATGCAGAAGGGGAATAGACCAGGGGCAAGGAACAAATTCGCAACTCATTCTCATCAGTGATTAGATTGCATAGATAGAATCACGTACGCAACATCATTCAGAGAACATACAGATATTAAGCAAATGAAATGAAAATTTTAAAGCATCTCAACCAACACACATGCATGTGAATCACACGAATGGACAGCAACCTGCAATTGTATTAAGCTTTTGGCCAAACTCCAGTTACATAGCTTTGCAATGGGCTTACAGGTTTGATACATATGCCTTGCGGAACAGAGATTCTACATCAATAGAACCTAGGAACTACAGAGACCTCATCCATGCTCTGGATTCCTGCTGCAGCATGCAGTTTTTATCCTTTAGTCGCTCTCTTCTCTCTTCTACTGTGGAATCATCCTCCTTCCTTCATCCGGGTGACTGCTATCGCTGTCGCGACTATTAGTTCTTCTTATGTCCTTCTTCAACTGCTTCTAGCTTTTCTCTGATTATCTGTGTGTTCCGCTTGCGTTCTTTCTACTGTATCTTCTCCTTATCTACACTTATGCATCTAGTTTCCTCCGCTATGTGCCTGTTCTGTCGCAACCTTGGTAGCTCCGCCGTTTGATGTGGTTGCGACTTGGTTGCGGCTGCCGTGTGTCCTTGTTCCGCAACCCCAAAATCTGGCCGTTGTTCCAAATTCAAAACATTCAAACCGAGGTTTTTCAAAACAAGGGCCCCAACACTCAGCCTTTTGGTAGGAAAACTAGATGAAAGAACACAGGAGATCAATATGAAAGATGAATTTTTTATTCAAAATCACCATGAAGAAATAGAAGAGATTGATAGCCATGAACAAAATCCTGCTAATTCCAATTATCATAGATCAGAAAATGGATTTACATATCAATATGTGGAAGAGGAATCTACTGATTTAATATTTATGTTTGATGACATTCCTTCTTTCAATGATTTTCCTAAGTATGATCATTATGATAATAGTTATGTTCTCCAAACTCAAGCTAACTTTACAGAGCAATCAGAAGCTAGTTTGTGGGAGGAAGAAACTCAGTTTCAACAGATTGAAGACAATGATCAACCAATACAGATCACCATGAGAGTGAGGAAGAAAAAGTAGAAAAAGTGGAAATAAGTAAAGATTCTTTACCTCTTTGTTTTGCTTCATTTCAGTTCATTAGAGACAAATTTCATGCCATCAATAATCAGCAATCTTTAGGAATTGTGATTGACAACAAAGAAGATAATGAAACTATTGATCAATATTTTTCAGTTTCACAATTGAAGTTATCAGTTCCCATTGAATTAAATAATCAAATGACACAAGAAAGTTCCATACCACTATGTTTTGAATCATTTCAGTGTTTAAAGGAAATATGGTATAACATATTTAAAGAAAAGGATGAGAAACTTGTTGAAGTTTATGAAGTTCCATGGAATCCTATATGCCATAGGTTGCAACAATTTTCCAAAAATTTTCATGATCCAATAGCAGATATGTTGAATATTGAAGGCATTCAAAGCATTCCTCTATTAACTAACTATTATTTTCAGAATCAAGATGATAATGATTTCAATAGTCAAACATTACAATCAGTAGGAATATCATCACACATCTTATCTGAAAGTTTACAGGGAGATAAAGATGAAAATAACATTTCATATTCATGGTATGGAGGCCATCCAGAACAGATGTACAGTTGTTCAGATCAGTTAAACATTAGTGTATATATTTTGGAAGATCCTTTTGTACATTTTCTAGAGTCAACAAAGGAAATCAAGTGTTTCCTTATCCTCTCATTTGTTGACAAGTTTATAATAGGTTGTAGAAGTACAATTTTGATAATCAACAAGAAAATGCAACAAAATCTATCAAAGTACATAATGCTTGAATGGTTGCATTGGTTATTTCATTTTACCTAACCAGCAATTGGACAACTGATTAGAGTAAGTAGGTAGGATTTCAGTTTATTTCAGTTTTCAATTTTTAGCAAGTCTGAAATAAATCATTAAGGTTTGAAGCTAAGGAGAAGGTCCTAAAGATATTTAAGATCTAATCAGTTTGGTTTGAGAATTGCAGTATGTTTTTGTTAGTTTCAGATCAGATTTCAGTTTGCAGAAAAGGACTATATTCAGTTCAAAATTTTCAGCCACAGCAAATGCATGTTTGGGATTGGCCCAATGGATTAGGCTACTAGTCAATGGTGTTCTTGACATCTCACAAAGAGATGCCATCCCCATGTGAAGCTGATGTTAGCAACCTATAAATATAGGATTCATAATTTTGACTTGATTGATGGTAATTTTGTAAATCTGTTCATACTTTGCCTTCTGCAAGTTGTATTCGCATATTTTGTAAAAAATAAAAAATTCAAAAAAATCAAAAAGAGGGTGAAAAGTCCTAAAAGAAAAATCAAAGGACTTAGAAAAAAAAAGAAACCCCAAAATAAAAAGATGAATAAAACATGAAAGTGTGCAAGCCTAAATGCCACTACTTTTTACTTTTTGTAGTTGATTATGGCAGTGTCAATAAATGCCATAATCCATGATGAGTTAAACAGTTTAATATTAACTTGTCATGTTTCAATTTCACCTGTTATAGATAGAGAATAAATAATTGTCATACAGTTTAATCATGACAATTCAGTAGTTAGGTAGAGAATAAGTGAATCCAACAGCTTAATCTGGATTCCTAGATGAAATAAGTGTAGAATTAGATATTTTCATTGCTTTCGGAAAGAATAAATGCTTTAAATGTTGCTAACTCAAATGCACCTTATCAAAATGGAAGAAAAAATGTTAGCATGTAAAATTGGGTAGGTAGAAGCAGGTGAGAAGCATCAATGTAAATATTATTCACCAGGGCTGCAAATAACTAACTTCCCCTTTCCATAGCCATTAAACATTCTAAGCTATCAGTCAAAAAGGCTCAAGGCATTTCCTTGACTTTTGTTGGGACCGGACCCAAGGCTCTATGGCTGATTAGTTGAAAAATAGTAAATTTCTATATTAATCCCTCAAAATCACATCATTAGTTCATGCATTCATACCCCTGAATAATCCTAAGTAAAACCTCATTTTTACTTAAAGATACTATAATTCCCCTTTTACTAATTTCCTTCATCACATGAAAACACTAAACCCTCAAAATTACATTTTATC
The DNA here is from genome assembly GCA_034641835.2 of Pinus albicaulis. Taxonomy (NCBI): domain Eukaryota; kingdom Viridiplantae; phylum Streptophyta; class Pinopsida; order Pinales; family Pinaceae; genus Pinus; species Pinus albicaulis. The sequence continues at coordinate 474,846,321 of CM076571.1, forward strand.
ATAAGTTAAAGTGATGAGGTTAGTATGATGCAAATTTTCCTTTTAAAACTTCACTTTACTTGGTTATGTTTATGTATTTTGAGTATACCTTTTCCCATTTTCATATTAACTTTAACTTATTTAATAATTCTCTATAAAATAACCTTTCCCTATATGATATAACTCCCTTTTATAAAATAGCCCCAAAAACCCATTAATAAAATTTTAGCCAAAGTTATTTATTCCCACATGTGTAAATAAAACACCCACATTACAACCCCTCTGACTAAAATATATCTTTATATTAAATCCCGCCCCTATGGTAAGTAAATCATTTTGATTTAATTACTATATAATAAAAATATATGAAAAAACCTTAAACATGTGTTAATATATGTTTAAAAACAAAAAATGTAATTCCCGAAGTTTAATCTAAGCTAAACTTCACTAAACCTATGCCTTTGTTTATATATTCCCTTTCCCGATTTCCCTTAACCTAAGGTTAAAATCTTAACTTATCCATTTTTCCCAATGCATACCCCTTTATCAAAATTCTAACCTTGGTTAAACCATTATAAACCATCCCATTCTATATATAAACTCACTTTATATATTAGAAATCTCTTTTTTATCCCATATCCGCAATGCCATCAGATTCAATTTTAACCGTTCAATCATCTTTACAATCATAATCCTATGGTTTGCATCAAACGCGATCACCTTACTTCATATCCCTTCCTTCCCTGCCGCGTTGAGTATTAGCCGTCCGATCTTCAAGCATCCCTTTAATCTAACGGTCTAAACCGAACCTGATAACATATGGCCCCCGCCCCCACCATTTTCCATCGCATTAATTTTTGACCATAGATATCCACTTACCATATCAACAGTTCACATTAAAGAGCCCGGTCCCACTGCACTTACCTGCAGCTTTGAAGCAAATCCTGACCGTTCGCATCGCAGAGTCAGATCTGACGATGCAGATCTAGTATTGCATAACTAAAATGATCAACCAAAATTTATGAAAAGTTGCACGATAAAATTGGTATTGTAATACCACCCAATGCTACGTGTCTATTTCCTATTCGATCGCATTCATATTGGCCAAAACAACTTACCATCTAAAAGCAACGCGATAACCACTGATGGTTTTTGCATTCAAAGAAAATCCGCTCCCGCCATTGACTGCGACCTGCATTAAATGATACGTATAATGATAAAAATATAAGGTTTAACCTTAGTTTTTCTTCGTTTTATGTATTATTTCCCCTCGGCTGTTATGAAAATGCGCCCAGACTCTGTGAATGAACTTTATAACCATCGCTAGCCAATTTTTCCCCTGAAGCAGAATTTCACCATAGTGACGGCATTCAAAAGACTCTTGATGTTTTCCATTAACTCACAGCATCCAGTTTGAAGTTAATACTACTAGAAAACCCTTCAAAGGCCTAATTATTTAAAAATTCCTTAGAAACTGCTATTATCTCACAAAAGCCTCTATTTTAAGTTCAATCTTCAGTATAAACCCTTGAAAAATCATTTCCATGGCTTCAAAAGGTCTTTTAACCTGCAGATCCCCTGAAAAAGTCACATTTACAATCTCAACCATTTAGGAAACTCTTGTTTCCTATCTTAACCCAGTTTTCATCTCTCAGATAAGCCTAATTGAGCAAAAAATCCCCAAAAGAAGACCATCCTTAGCCTAAATTTCTCATTTCCCTCTGTTAAAGTGAAATACTCCTACAAACAGTTTAAACTTGTAGAAGTGATCCTAACAATGCCTAAAAAACAGAGTTAAACCTCCATAGAATGTTCTCATTCCATAGATATTTGAAGAACCTCAAATCACCTCCCTACAACCAAGAATTCATTAACAAATTGTTTGATCTTTTCAGGTTATTATCAAAATAAGAAATTGGGCTAACAATTTCAATACTAGTTGACAAAATTGTTTGCTCCAAATTCTCAGATTTTAACTCAATATATTCATTCAACAAAAAATTTGCATACAAAGAAAGAACAAAATCAAGTTAGAGAGAGATCATAATGATGAATTTTTCATAGTAAATGGTAAAAGTGAAATCAGAATTCACAGTGACACTAAAAACATAACAGTAAAAAAGTATCAGTGGTTAAAGTGTATCAGGTAAAAGTCAGAGTGAAAGTTAAAACAAAGTTACAAGAGCAGTCAAAGGTAAACAGTAAAAGTAAATACGAAGGCAGTAATGGTAAAAATATATGAAAATACTTCCACCAACATTGAATTTTTTCCAAATTAAAAGTAAAACAGTTAAAAGAACAAAAAAGTGAAAAGATGAAAAACATAACAAGAAGGAACATTTTTGCAAAAATTTCATGTTTAAGTCATTGTTTTGCAGAAACTATTGTGACCAATATAAAATGAATTTTGAAAAAATAAAGGAGGTTTATGTTCATAATATGTCCAGCCACAAAAACATCTCTCATGTTTCTAACATCAATTATGGATTGGGAAATATTAAACAATATTGGAGAGAACGTTTTGCAAAAAATTACTGTTAATTCATCATTTTGCAGAGAATATTATGGCCAATAAGAAATACATCATACAAAAATGAAGGAGGTTTTTGTGCCTAAGAGATCCATATAAAAAACCCTATCTCACTTTTTTCATAGTCATTTCATAATGAGAGATACATGCACATATTTACAGCCTATTTTTCAGACTCTGTAAAACTCTGTTTTACACATATTGTTGCAGAGCCTATTGTGCACATCTGGAGAGTAATGTTAGGAAACTGAAAGAGGTTTATCTCAAAAACATATTTATCTACAATAACCTCTTTCAAGTTTTACATATCTATTACATATTGATAAATACAAAGATACCATTGGACCCCAAGTTTGCAGAATTGTTGGAGCAGAATGCACAAAGAAAGGAAGCAGTTAGCGACTTGGATGCCTCATCATCAACTAAGAGTTGGATCAAATTCGAATTATCCTCTTAGTCATCATCTATCCATAAGAAATATTGCCAAATAGATGCATTAGTCTTGAGTTTCCTTTACTTAAGTTCTATTTATGTAAAACAATTAGAGATATTTTGTAAACCAATATTGATATTTTTCAAGATATTTTAGTTTAAAATTTGTATAAATACTTCACTCCTTGAAGTATTTTTTGTGGAATAAATTTTGAAGATTACTATAGAATTATTTGGTTGAAACATTGGGACTTTTGTGAGTTAAATTGAAGTAGCAAGCTAGAAACTGAAGCGAAAGACATCATAGTTAATGATTCATGAGATAAACAGATGAGTACAGTCTTGTTTTCATTATGTATTTCTTTAAGTTTCTTTCATATGTCATATGTATTTTCCTTCTTAAATGATAAAATAGGAAAGTTATTACATAATTAGTGTTAAAAATCTCTCTGTATTTACTAGTTGTCATTATTTATGTTTTATGCTGATTTCCAGACTAGAGAATTCTTAAATGCTCTTTAGTTTTGTTTGACCTCACCTTTCCCTTGTTCCTTTCTGTGATCTAAGGATTCTTAATTTCCCTTAGTCCAGAATCACACCACTTCATCAAATTAGGCTTTCAAACCCTCTGAAAGTTATCTAAATTTCCCTTAGCATATTTGCATCTTTTGACCTTGGTTTTCAAGTCTTGTTAGCTAGCAATTTGACTCCATTGCCCAATGGTTAGGTAGATCTTTCTATGGTTTCCTTTGTAATCCTTTATTCCCACCAACATTTCAAAAAATAAAACCGAATTTTCCACTCATAGCTAGTCTAAAATCCAATTACAAAACAAAGCTAAATATTAAGGAGAGATCCCTCTCCGGAACTCAAGAAGGCTAGATCCTGAATTCTAAAAGAGGTTATTGGTTACCTCTAGTAAGTTACAAAGTTTTAAATATTTCTGATAGAAAATTTACTAGAGTGATAACAACTCTCATGAGAAAATGTATTGCGACTGAGCCATATTCCTTTCAGGAAGCAGTGCAAGAGCCCACATGGGTAGATGCAATGGTGGAGGAGTATGACTCCATTGTCAAAAACAATGTTTGGGAAATTGTTCCAAGGACGGTTGATAATTAGTGGTAGGTTCGAGATGGATCTACAAGGTAAAACAAGCTTCTGATTGGAGTGTTGAGAAATACAAAGCCATATTTTTGGCCCAAGCTTCTCAAAAATCGAGGGGATTGATTATTAAGAAACCTTTTCACCTATCCCAAGGTATTCTTCCATAAGGACCATCCTTGCTCTCTCAACGTAGATGAGCTGGCACATTCATTAGATGGATGTGAAGACCGTGTTTCTCGATGGGATCATTGAGGAAGAGGTGTACATAGATAAGCTTGAAGGATTATAGATCTTCAGCAACAAGTCACATGTATGTTTACTCAAAAGAGCATTGTATGGGTTGAAGCAAGCACCCCGTGCTTGGTACACTCGGATAGACAGCTATTTCACCGGACTAGGCTTTACCAAAAGTGAGGCGGATGCAAACCTATACCAAATTGTGGTGGAGGGTAAGATTTTAATCATTGTTCTTTATGTTGATGATTTAATATTGACCGGTGATGAGTAGTTGATACACTCATGCAAGGAGGACCTTGCAAAGAAGTTCGAGATAAAGGATATGGGCCTCCTTCATTATTTCCTTGGATTGGAAATATGGCAACGATATGGTGAAATTATTGTGTCTCAAGGAAATTATGCAAGGGAGATACTGGGTAAGTTTCACATGGAGGGTTGCAAACCCATGGATACTCCTATTCCAGGAAACTGGAGGAAAGAGGATGCTACATCTGGAGAGGTAGTGGATACTACTGTCTATCGACAGTTAGTGGGTTCACTAATGTATCTAGTGAACATGAGACCGAACATTTTCTATGCGGTTAACCAACTAAGTCAAGCAATGGTGAAGCCTATTAAGCTCTTTTGGAAGGCGAGAAAGCATGTCCTAAGATATCTGAGGGGAAAATATGAGTATGGCTTATGGTACAGATAGATGAATAATGTGAAGTTGCATGGCTTCACAGATGCAAATTGGGCAGGCAGCCCAATGGACAGAAAGAGCACATCATGGGGTATCTTTAGTATCAGATCTACAAATTTTTCTTGGTACAACGGGAAGCAGAGATCCGTGGCACTCAGTTCAACGGAAGTGGAATGCATGGTAGCGAGTCAAGCTGAATGTGAGGCTATCTGGATGAGAAAGATCTTGGTTGGTTTGTTTGGTTCTCATTTAGATCTGGCAGTGATTCATTATGATAGTCAGAGTTTCATTAAACTCTCGATTAATCCTGTGTTTCATGAAAAATCTAAGCACATAGATATCTGGTATCATCATATCAGATATTGTGTGTAGAGGAATATCATGTTGCTTCACTACATTCCTACGGAAGATCAGGATGCAAACATTCTGACGAAGGTGCTCACCAGGATCAAATTCAAATACCATAGAGATAGGATTAGGGTGAAGGATAATCGCTTTCGTGTTGAGAGGGAGTGTTGAGATTCAACAAGAAGATCCTAGTGAAAATTATGCACCTACACTAGGATGGAGCCTCAGGCTATTTTTAGGTGGACGTCTATTTATAGAGGCATGAGAAATTTCTATTTAGAGATGATGTCTATTTATAGATGCATGAGAAAATTATATTTATAGATGAAGTCTATTTATAGATGTATGTGCAAGTTCTATTTATAGATTGCATGTCTATTTATAGATTCATGTCGGTTATTATTATCCCTTAATATTAGTTGGAAAATAAACAATAATCTATTCTCAATGAGCACTTGGAAATAGTTAACTGAAGTGGAAAATTAGTTAGCTATAGGAAATTCGAGTTCAAAGCTTGGTTGGTGGGACATGCAAGTGGAATTAGTTGTAACTGAGTGATTCAAAGTTGTAACAAAGTTAGAAGTGTAGTTATGAGAGTTGTAAAGTACTTTAACTTAGTTAAGTGAGTTAAACTCAGTTGTGCTAGTTGTAACTGGAGATACACTAGTGAGAGATCAATGAATTAATTATTAATTAATTCAAAATCAGTGGTCTCACATGCAAATAAAGATTTACCACTGTTAACTACATGCATGTCAATTCCAGTGGAGACCTAGTTGAGATGTAGGTGAAAGGATCAATTTGACTATTAGTTGTGACATTAGTGGGTGCACTCATGAAACCACACACTCATTGGATGTTCCCATGAGGATTGTGTAGTTAAGGCAAGCAGGATTCCATTCATTCAGGGATTTCTATCAACTGGGATTACGTAGTGGAGGCATGCTGTCTGGAGGCAGTAAATTGGAACATGAATTTGCCAATTTTTGGATGACAGTGTGAGACGATTGTATATTGTACTGAGAGCTCTTGGATTGGAGCTTTGTATGATATTTTTTCATGATCCATGATATATACATAATATATGATAGTGGGGTTTTAAGCTTTATTCTTTCCCGGTAAGAAAATTTGTGTTATCTTTCTTCATGATATTGCAATTGGCGATTGTGTTTTAAATTATGCAATTTTTTTTGTAAAAGAGATTCTGTATTTAACAGTGGCATATAATTGTTAGATCAGGAGAATTCAGACAATACATAATTTGTATTAAAATTTCTACATGGAATTCTTCTTTATTTTGCCTTATTTTCCAATTTGATTGGTCCTTTCTGAGCTTGGACACCCCCCTGTGGATAGGCCTGTTTATAACAAATCTTGCCCAAACTCTTTCTTCATCTTGGAGCTAGGTTGGATCTATTTCTTTGTACCCTTTGGCCGAGTAATATTCAGACATTTGACCCCAAGTTTTAGAGAGGATTTTGTCTACCAAGGGTTTCTTGTTTTTAAATATATTACTAATCCTGGGAAGCAAGATTTTCCAACAGAGAAAAGAAGGTAAGCTAAGCCAGAGTCTTTGCAAGGTGTTTTTGTTCTTGAGAGAGTAGGGGTAATTTCTCTGCCATTTGGTTAAAATTTCATTGAGAGGAAATTTCAAGTTTGGATTAACTTCAATTGGTCAAACAATTCCTTTCCAGCACTCCTTGTTAAAAGAGAAATCGATAAACAGGTGTTGGATGTTTTGTTCTTCTTGAAGACACACAGGACATTGGGATGGACCCAATATACCTATTTTTTTAAAGTTTTCTGCTGTGAGAATATTGTTGTTGAGAAGAGTCCATATGAAGATTTTGATTTTTGGCAGACTTTCCACCTTCCAGGCCATTTTCCAGAATTTCTAGACTTGTTGGTTTTGTTGATTTTGAATTGTTGAATAGCTTGATTTTACAGTATATTCTCCTCCCATGGGGATCTAGATCTAATCATCTTGTTTTTTATGCTCTAGAGGATATTCCCCTTTTAATAAAGAAATTAAAATAGACCATTGCTCCTTTAACTCTTGCGGCAGATTAAAATTTTCCATTTTCTCCATGATCAATCGGGGTTCCATTTTGATATTTTCCCCAGGTTGGAGTGACCCTTTGAGATCATCCAATCCCTTATTCCTCGTATTTCTGGGTTTCTGATTAAGGGGATGGCTCCCATTATGATGTTTGTCCATAGGTTGATGCTTTTCCCATTTCCAGGTATTACCTTGATTATGAGTTTCCAGATTTGGGTGCAAGACCTTAGAGGGATTTTATCGAGGATTGAAGTCCTAGGAGCATTTATATATTTTGATTGGAGAGTGTTCTTCCACTAGCTTCTTTCCCCGATGACAAACCTCCATGCTATCTTGGAACCCAGAGCGAGGTTCATCATACCAGGAATTCTGATTGAGAGTCCTCCATTCTCCACTTGGCTCCACTTGACAAGAATGATTTTTTTTGTTTCAGTTTTTCCTCCTTTTCATAGAGAGCCTCTAATGATGATCTCAATTTTTTTGTGTATACTGGCTGGGGCAGAAATCAGAGTGAATTGTTAGAGGGGAAGGGATGAGAGAATGGATTTAATGAGAATAAATATTCCTTCTTGATTTAGCCATATCATGCCCCATGGTTGAATTTTACTTTTCATTTTTTTTGTATACTTTTTCCATATCTCAGCCTTCATATTTTTCTTTGTTATAGGGAGGCCGAGATATTGGAAGTGGCTCCAATTAGATTGGAAAGGGATCTCCAATATTTGGGACATTCTTTGAAGGGTTCTATGGGGAGTGTTCCATCCGTAAATGCAACTCTTTTCATTATTAACCAGGCCTCTAGAAACTTCCACAAAGTTATCCAAAACATATTTTAATCTTTTGGAAACCATACACGAAGCACCTCCCATAAGGAGAGTGTCATCCACGAACAAAGAATGATTAACACGTTTTACTCCTTTGCTGATTGACACCCTATCAAAGTAAGATTTTTGCGGTAATGCTCCAGCTTCCTACTCATTGAATCTGCCATTAGGATGTATAAAAAAGGGGACAAGGGACATCCCTGCCTGAGTCCTCTTGAGATCTGGAAACAATTTCAAGGCCTACCATTAACCAAAGGGGAAATCCATGGACCATTGGTGCATGCTTTGATAATATCTATGAAATCATCTGAGAAACAATTTTTTTTAGGACAACTATTAAAAATTCCAGATTTACCCTATCAAAAGCGTTAGCCATATCCATTTTTAGGATAAAGCCTTGTTCTTTTCTAGCCATGCTTGAATGGAGAGTTTCTTCGGAAATAATTATGTTGTCCACTATTTTTTTGTTAGGGACAAAGCCTCCTTGATTTTCAAAGATAAGTAGGTGAAGGAAGGGTTTGAATCTTCTAGCTATAATTTTGGTAATGATATTGTAGAATGTGTTACAAAGGGATATGGATGGAATCTGTTGAGGGAGGAAGGTCGAAATTCTTTGGGGATGAGAGTGAGGTAGGTGGAGTTTGTGAAACCGCCCATATTTTTTTTTGAGGATGTTGTTTATCATCTTCAAAAAACCATTTTTTATGAGAGGCTAGAAGGCGCGATAAAATGAGATTGGAAATCCATCTAGACTCGGGGCCTTATCTGGATGAAGGCACCAAACAACCGCCATTAATTCTTCCTATGATAACCCTTTGGTTATCTCTGCATTTTTCTCTTCATCAATGATATGAGGAATATGATTAGTGAATTCTTCCATGTCAACATTGCCCTTTTTAGTCATTAACAAGGTTTCAAAGTGGCTGAAAACCTCTCTCTTTATTTCTTCTTTGCCTTTGATCTCTTCCCCACCAACTCTTGTTATTTTTTCTATGTTATTTTTTATCAATTCAATCTTTACTGAATTGTGGAAAAAGGAAGTGTTTTTGTCCCCTGCTTGAATCCAAAGTTGCCTAAATTTTATTCTCCATGTCTCGTCTTCCTTCCTGTTATTTATATAAATATTCCAATGCATTTCTTTCTCCTTCAACTAGTTGTCTTTGATATTCTCCATATTTTCCAATCTTTCCTAGATTTTTGCCAATTCTTTTTGCATCTCTTCTTTCTCCTTCTGGGGTTCACCGTAATTATTTTTTGCCCATTCCTTGAGGCTAGATTTCACCATTTTTAGTTTGGATTCCGATATGAAGTTGGGGGATCCATTTATTTTCTGTTTCCATGCTTTTATTATAGCCCGCTTTTCCTCTTCATTGCTGCTCCAAAGTTGGCTGTACCTGAAGGGAAGAGGCCCATAGTTTTCTAGAGAGCCAAGCTCAATGGCTATTAGTTTATGATCTGAAGCGACAGAGGGAATTATCTTGGAGGATATTTTTCTGTAGCTAGCCACAATGATGTCATTAATTAATAATATTCTATCTAACCTTTCCTTGATATTGTCCTTTCCTACTCTCTTATTATCCCAGGTGTACTTCTCATTTTTTGGAGGAATGTCCATCAAATTTCATCTCTCCATAATCTCTTCAAGGGAATCTCGTGATGGGTCTGGATGGAAAATTTTGCCTCTTTTCTCCACTACTTGATCTCCTCCTAGGATCAAGTTTTCCTCCTTTTCAATTATGAACATTTCTTTCAACGTTCTCCAACATGTCTCCTTTTCTTTGTAATGGTTTGGAGAATAAAAATTATAGAGGCTTATTTCTTTTCCGGTGCTTTTATTTTTTAACTTTGGTTTTATCCAATGTGCTACCATATTTTGGTTCTGTAGCTCCCATTTTCCTTTATGCCAAACTGTGTTGATTCCACCTAATGCTCCCAAGGCGGAAAAATTGTAATATTCCTAAAATTTAGCTTTTAGCTAAATGGATATTATAGATTATTTTGTCACTAGGTAGGTGAATAAGTGGGTAGGGAGGCCCATAATATCCTTAGAAAAAATAAAAACACTTCAAGTGTGAAAGGATACCCTCTAAGCAACTAAATGAAGCACCTTTGAGTGTGGAAAGTTTGAGTGTGGACAGGGATTGGAACATGTTGAATAGATCAACTTTGACCAAATCAACAACATTGTTATGGAGGAGTAGACACTTAATGAGGAATAACACAATTTTGGAAGGAGATTGATTACATGGAGGAAGTAACCTAATTAAGTGGGGCCAAGAGTAAGGAAGTTCATAACTTATGTAAGGAAGAGGATGGCAGCCATATGGGGTATGTTTTGGATTATTATTTTGTATGTGGTTTGTTTAGACTTCTTGCATTCTTCAGTTGTTTAGTTGAGATTGCTGTGTTGTTTAGCACCAGGTGTTCCTGAGCGGGAATCCAATCTCTTTCCTTGAGAGGCCTCTTGGAGGAGTATTGAATTTCATTTCCACATTCAAGATTAGGTCCAAGCTTTAGCTTTCTTCATCAGCGCAGTTTCTATAGAATATTGTGTTGTATTGCAAAGTGCAGCAGTGGAGAATTATATTGGGTGGCTTCAGAGCTAGTTTTGTAGTGGAGGAAGGTTTACATCCATTGGAAGGCCTGTAAAGAAGCCCTTTGGGCTTATTTGGCACATTTGGCATTAGACCAAGGAGAATTTATCCCCTTACGCAATTTCAGTCCAGATCTGCATTATTTTAGGGAGAAGTTGCAGGGGAACTTGTAGTGGTTGTTTTGGGAGGTGATTTCTTCAATGGAGGAGCCATTATTTCATTCGGAGGATCTATTGGAGAAGGGTTGTAGGTTTCTACATCAGCTTCAGCCATATCTTCTCATTTCTGTTGTTGCAGCATATCTTTAGCCCTAGGGCTGTAGCCTACATTGGAACATTGTGTGCATTTTCCGGAAACCCTTTTGGGTTGTCTTGAGAAGCTGATCTAGTGCCCAAATTTGTATGTCTAGAATCTATTGGAGCCTATATCAATATTTTTATATCATTGTACCATCTCCAACTGCAGTTATGCTTAATATGACTGCGCTGTAGTTTCTCTCCAGAATTTTGTATTGCAGCAACAACTCATATTTTGGAGTGATTGCTTATGGGAGGCTTGTTTCCTCATTGCATATGATTTATGCCTCAATATTTTGTTTTGATTTGCTGTTCTTATACATAACTTTATGATCCATATTAGTCTCCAATGTGGATGTGCTGATTTACACTGCTATTTCCAGATTTGTGTTCATATATTGCTGCTTCCCCATTTGGGAATATTACAAAAATCTATTACATCATATTAAAAAACATTTTTATCAATATTTATCTGCATGTCCTCATGTAATCTGGTCACATTTTCACACACACACACACATTCAAGAACTTTTATAACATCCACTTAAAGCCAACATTTCAAACTTAGCCAAAAGAAAATCAAGGCCTATTTCCTATTAAGGACATGAAAAAATTTCCAATAACCATTCAAGATAACACAATCATGCATTATTGATTAACATACCAGTCTAGGTAATTAATCTAAGTCCATTATACACAAGCCGTGGAAATTATTTTAATGGATAGAGATGGCTAGAAAGTAAAGGTGGGACTTCAACTCTCCACCCAACCATAGGTCTGTTGCACTACAATATTTCTTGTAGTTGTCCACCCCCATGCCAGATCCACGATTCAAGGGATTTAAATCAGAATCAGTTGGAATAATGCTTAGCTCCTAGAGTATGGGATCACCTTTTAGGTGTTTTATAAGATATATCCTCAAGGAAATCACTGCAGGAACCTGTAGCTCATAGTTTAGTTTGTTTATCAACTTACTTGGAGAGCACTAAGTGGTTTAACATCACTATTGGAAAACAATCAGTGGTTTATCAACCCAACTTTTAGCAAGCACCCCAGTAAATTGCTACCTTTCCCGGTGGCTTATCAGTCGTACAACAAGCACCCATCACCCAACAATCTCCTTTGAGACTTCCACTAATACTTCCAATATTGGACACACAAATTCCACAACTTCAATACATCAACAAAAGGAATCACATCCCATTATCCTCACTAGGATTTATCCAACACTCAACGTTCATGCTCTTGTGTTGCAAAACTTGTTCTCTCTAACATTCCCTCACACTGCGTATGTCTTGTTGGGGTCCCTGTGATTTGGCAGATTGACATACCAAATGACAAGGCAACATCAGAACCAATTTGTAATCCTAGGATATAGCCATCCTGGATTCAGAGAGGGATCTCTCTATATGTGTTTTAAAATGATATACTATAAGGCTTATGATATGATATTAGGCTAGTTATGAAGTACAAGGGATTTGTTTGTTTGTTTTTTGGTTGGAAATCGTTAAATGAGAAGGTCATGTGAAGTGAAGGAGGAAATAAGTGGAAGGATGTTTCAACATGGGAAGATAGGTCAAAAATAGTGCTAAAACATTGGGCTATGGAGTCATAAAAGGGTTTACTTGCACAACAACTATTCAAGGGTTTTCATAGGGCAAGTCATCTATATCAGAAGATCTTTTAAGTTGAGTTTGTGGTATGGAACATTAAGAAATGTGGTGAAAGAAGCAAAAATGTAAGAAAAAAAGGGCAGCCTAAGATCATGTAAGGAATTTTAACCTATCCTACTTTTGGCATACTCTTAAGAACATAAAACATATAAGAAAACAAAGGGCAATCTAAGATCATGTAAGGAATTTTAACCTAGCCTGCTTTTGACATGCACTCAAGGGATAACATTTAAGAGAAACATAAAAAGTAACCTAAGATCAGGTAAGGACTTTTAACCTAGCCTTATTTTGGCATACTCTTAAGGGAAACCTTCAAAACAACTGTTTAAGACTAAACAAGAGACAGGGCTAAAGGTGACAGACGGAGTTGTGCAGTCGGGTGGGACCGGCGGTGACGTCATTTCTTTTGTCGGGTAGCAAAATGTTATATGCATGGGGTGAGAATTGGTTGGGTGGAGTTAAAATGTGAGGATCAATGGGATCTGTCAGATCTGAGAGATCAACTGTGGAGATCGAATGGAGGCACGATGAAAGGCCCCAGCATGGTCGGGTGGGACCAGTGGGACTATAAGGGAAATTGAAAGAAAAATGCGTATTGCGGGGGTGTTTAAGGTATGGACAAGTTTACGGGTCGGGTGCCTATGCAATGAATCTCGTCTGTTGGATCAATATATTATATGGTCAAATGTGGGGGAACTCATATTTTTGACCATTTATGCTGAAAGCACCCACGTTTGGAAAAAGAGGTGAATCGGTGTGAGCCGTCAGATCTGGGAGATGGACAACGAAGATTTACTTGGAAAATTGGCAATCGGCGGAGAAGAGGGTCCGGGAAGGAATAATTTGGAAGTTGCGATGGCCGATGGCCGATGGGAATGGGCGGAGGACCATAAGATCGGGATCGAGATCGACGGTTGGGATCTTATCGGCAAATTGACCATCGGTGGAAAGAGTTCCGGAAGGGAGGAAATTGGAATCGCCTAAGTGCAATGCCGATGAGTCGGAACGATGCAATGAGAACCGTCGGATCGGAAATGAGATCAACAACTAGGATTAAATCGAGAAAGCGCATCGGTGGGGGAAAAAGGTTTTGGAAGCGGATATGGGACTTGCCGAGGTGCGATGTGCCGATGGAGCGCAGATTGTTCGATCTAAAACGAGATCAACGGCGGAGGTTTACTCGGGGGATCGGCTATAGGCAGAAGAAAATACAAGGGGAAAGAGGAAACGAGGAAATGCGATATGCGATAGGTGATGGGGTTTAGCGCTTGGTCGTAGGACTAGGCTATATGACGAAAAAGAGGCTCAGGCTTAAGCCGAAAAACACTTAAGGCCCAATGTTTGAAAAGGAGTGGAAAAAGCCGAAAATGAGGTTTTTTAACCTTTTTAAGAGGTTCTGATAGGTATAAGAAATGGGTTTTAAACCTTATAAGAGCGATTTTACAAGGGTTAAAGGGAATTTGGATGAAATGAGGGATTTTTCAAAGGGGAAAAAGATGGACCATGAGTCTGAAAATAGTTTTCTTCATGATAACAACAGGGATTTTGTGAAGATGGATCCTCCGGACAAATGGACATAGCAAGGCTTCAAGAAGTCACAGATTGGCTTGAAATTTGTTTCTTGAAGAATAATAGACCCTTTTTAGCCATCATAGTATATTAAAATTTATAGATGTCTAACAGCGGCTCCACTTGGGGATGGCAGCTCCTTGGAGGTGTCAAGAACCTCAAAATTTTTATCTCTGGAATGTAGATCAATGTCCTTGCATTTTGACAACCTTTTCTTCTTTGGTCATGCTACTTGAAAAGATGATCAGTGTTTATCATAACCAGATGATTTCTCCCAAACATTCTACCTACACACCTACTTTCCTAACATTTTTTCTTCATAAGGTGCACTTTGACTTGCAAACCTTTGACATCAACATTTTATTCTTTTGAAAATAGGAAAAAATAGTCTAAATCTACCCTTATAACTTCCATGAGTCTAGTTTAGACAGTTGGACTCAAAAATTCTCTACCTAATCTACTATCTTCCAGGATTAAACTGTTTGACAGGTCTCATTCTCTATAATCTAAACAAGAAATGAAAACACAGCCAAACCAGGATTAAGCTGTCTGATTTGCTGTAATTTCCATGGCAAAGGCAACCAACTACACATAGAATTATTTGCAGAAAATTGAAACAAAACTGTGAAGGCTTAAGATCTGAAAATTACAAGCATCCTTCATTCTTTCTTTCAGCTCTGGTTTTGATCTTTTTTGAGCTGTATTCTTCTTCTTTACCCGATTCAAGTTTTTAGCATGTTAGAGCCAATCTTTTTTCTTTCGTTGGCTCAGGTTTTGAGCTTGTTTGAGTCGTTCTTCATCAAACTTTCAGGTTCAGGATTTAAGCTTGTTTGAACCTTTTTTTTTCTATCCTAATCTAATCTACTGATAAGTCAGTATTAAGCAGTTTGAAAATCTTCTTCACTAACCTATCAGAAGTAAATTGAAATCTATCTAGTCATGATTAGGCTATATGAATGAATAGCAACGCTCTTTCAAGTAGTGGCATTTAAGCTTGCACACTTTCAGACTTTCCTTTATTTTTTGGTATGGGGCTCTACCTTTATCATTTTTCTAATCTGCCCTCTTTTCTCTTTCTATTTTTTTGTATTTTTTTTTCCTTTCTATTTTTTTTTTGTATTTTTCTCTTTTCAAAACAAAACAAAGCAATGATATTTACAATGAAAAATGAACGCTTTAAACAGAGGTTTCGACAGAAATAATGTTTGAGAATCTTTCCATTGACAGGACCCCCAAACAGGTCTGTACCATCTATATCTTGTAGAAAAAATGCATTATGACCAATGGCAGATTGAATGATGTAAGGGCCTTGCCATAAATTGTCAAACTTGCCATGTTTGCCCTTATCTTCTCTCCTGGAATCCCATTTGAGTAATTTGTCACCAATCTTGAAATCACTGGCCTTTTTCCTCTTATCAAACAACTTTTTGATATTATCTTGTACTTTTTGTGCTCTGTTATAAACTTCTTCTATAATGTTCCCTTTTCAGGAACTTGCTACAACTATGAGAATATCTAAAGATATTCTAGAGTTGGAGCTCCTTTTTCCGAAATATCACAAATCTATTCCAGAGATAGACTATGGGGGGCATTTTCCGGATATGTCACCTTCACAAGGAAGAGTGAGATCCAGAGGCTACCTGGCCCTTCATAGACTCTGTCTATAGATATGTGAAATTACTTCCTCAGGAATTGCCCAAAGAATAGGGCTGCAACAATGTAAGCACATGTATGAACATATAATGGGAAGATAGCATTATTCTATTGAGCCATGGCACATGAAGAAGTAAATAGCTGATCAACGAATAATATAGCAGCAAATGTGTACAATGCTTTGAGGATCCAATCACTCAAGCTTGGCAATGAAAGCCTCAACAAGACAAGTACATGAAATGAGACAAAACACTACTATGTATCCAGGCTCTAGCTATGACTGTGCATTTATAAATGGAGACTGCAGCATACAATATGTAAATACAATGATATATCAATATCAGCTCAAATAAAGAGGGGGAGCAAGCTCTCAACTGCTGAAAACACTAGTAAAAAAATCCTTAGAAGGATTGGCTATAATACATGTACAGAAACAGAAAACACAATAATGCCGGAGTTTTTGGGCAGTAGCAACTCATAAAAAAAATAGGAGGAAATGGCTAAATGAGATCCTCAATCTGAAATGGCCTCCTCCAATGAGAAATCTGAAGTGAAAGACTGATTCTTTCACCTAAGACTTCCCCCTCCAATTATCTGCAAACCCCTCACAGTAAATGCTCTCCAAGAATAATGCTATCTAAGAGAGGGACTGCGCTGCATATGATGGAAAGTCATTGGCCTTATGCCAAAGATGGTGGAATAAGCTCAGAAACCACCTTTTCTGTTCTCCCAAAGATATGGAAGTTCCCTCCTCTGAAAATCAAGCCAAGGATGGTGTTGCAGAAAACCTCCCCAGCAACACCCAGCTACACTGCACAAACTCCACCTGGAATTGCGCTGATGAATATGGATGATACTTGACCTCAATGTCTGAATATGGGGAATAGAGTGCAATCCTCCAAGATCTACTCAAGAAGGAGAGGAAATACTAAACAGGAATTCCCTCAGCAATTCTTGTTAACCAGCAAGATGTTGTTGCAAGTCCACCGGACCAAAGATGAATAATACTCAACATGATTCGCAATGGTAGCCTTTCCCTCCTTTTAAAAAATGTGAGATCCCTCTCAATGGACCCCACTCATTAGGGTTTCCTTCCTCTAGAATCTTCCCTCCTTATCCCACTGCGTTGGCCCACAATGTGCTCTCCACCTCATGCTACTGTGCAGTTTGACTTAGTCAAACTTGACCTAGCCTTCCTACAAAAGCCCCTTTTCACACATGGAGGTGTGAAATAAAGCTCCAAAAGTGATCCTCCCTCATGCCAAGAGGATTTTTATTCTCTATCCAAGAAAGAAATGGGTCTCCTACCCATTTTATTCATCTCCTATGTAAAAATGGCAAAATTAATGTTCCAATTTTCTCCATGAAAAATTGGGAACATTACAGTCCTCCCCTATCAAAGATTGCTTGTCCTCAAGCAAGTGCAAGGATGGAATGAGTTATTCTCTTCTCCTCTCCCTATAGCATCCCTGTATGATGATCTCCTCCAAGAAAAGTGATGCCATCTCATCAATCAAATCCCCACAATGATCCTCCTCCACATGTAATTAAACCATCAAGCCATCATCATGTAAAGGTGAAATACTCAAGAGGATAGCAAAGTGATGTCTAGAGGTCCCCTTGAAGAATGGGATCTGAAACAAAATGGGAACTATCTTTCCCCTATGGATCCTCCATCTCCAAGCTATGAGCCATGAAAAATGAGTCACCTTCCAACTAGGCAACTCCTGAAAGCTGTCATCCACCTTTGGCTCTGGAAAAGTAGGTGGGATGAAAATCTGCTCCTAGTAAGCATTGTAGCCTACCCCATGCTCTCCATCTCTCCACTTATGATAAGTGTAGAGTGTCTGATGATCCTGGTCCGAAATAATATTTCCCTCAAGTGGCAACATGATGACTAGACCTCCAAATATCTCTCCTCCAATGCTGCAAATCATGTTGGCCCACATATTCCCATATATGATGAGTTGGAATTCATCAACATATGGCATCTCATCCATCATATGGCTTACCTCATAAAATGACAACTGTGTTGTTAAGGTAACCATATCATATCTCATGTTCCCCTTAGAACATGTAGTGCAAAAAGTGTGAGGAATTCCTCCCTCAAAGGACACAACCACACCATGTGTCTCTCCCCCAAGCATGCTTCTCCTAAAGATAGAAAAAATAGAACCATAGGGAGCAAAAATGAGAATCATGCTTGCTGCCATATGAAACAAATGAGAAGGACAATGGTCCCACAAATGTAACCAATGCAGCTTGACCCTCAACTGCCATAGAGACTAATAAAATGAGTGGCTTCTCAACCACTTCCTTGCTGCTCTAGTCTCCTCATAAGTATGGAGGAAGTGAATGATGTAAGGTGTACAAAGAGTGGGTCCTCCATAATATGCCTCTTCCCCAAGTCCTCCTAGGGAATGGCCATCCATCATGCTTATGGCCTCAACTAGACCATGAAGCTCAAAAGAAAGGTTGCTCCTCCTTGGAGCAATATCTTGCACATGTATGGTTAAGGGACATATAAATCATATGAAGGCTCATGTAAACAACAATGAATTCCCTTACCATACTCCCTGCTCATACAAATGGAGTGGCTCAAGAATGTGTCTCCTCTCATCCTCAAAGTGGAAAGAGGTGGTTGTACTAACTCCTGCAAAGAGTTATGTTTCTCCTCCATCTGCATCTGGTCCATGCATCTGCTCACATGTTGATAGATCTCCTCCTCAAAGCCCATCCAAAAATACCCCTCCATGATGGTGTGGTATGCTCTCATAGAATGTGTGTGGCTGAAAAAGAAATCCTCATGAGCTACATGTAACATCTTTTCCTTGAGCTTGGAAGCTCTAGGAAATAAGATCCTGTCATGATAAAAGATGACCCCATCTTTGACTGAATATGCCTCCTCATGCAACTGGCCATCTAAGATCATGCAAATAAAATGATCCTTGGTGTTGGGGTTCCTATGTTTGGCAAGTTTGGCAATACCAAAATATGAACAACATCAAAACCACTTTAGTACCTCGGGATCTAGCCTTCACAGGTCTAGAGAGGGATCTCTCTATAAAGGCAAAGGTATATGTCTTTGAAGTTCGGTTTCAAGGTATTAGGCTAGTTATAAGGCACGAGGTTTGTTTTGTTTTGTTTTTTTGTTTGGTTGTTGGGAAACATGAAGGAAGGGTTCAATTTAATACAAAGGGTGAGCAAAGAGGATTTTAGGCAAAGGAGAGATAATTCAGAGAACACTCGAGACCATTGGGAAATGGAGTCATAAAAGGGTTTACTTGCTATTCAGTGTCCAAGGCTTTCAATTGGGCTAGTCATCTAAAACAAAGGGTATTTAAAGATGATAGTGTGGTATGAAATGATAAGGAATGAAGGTGAATGACAAGGAAACCTCCAAGGTGAACACTTAGGAATTAGATCTAGGGACAGAGCATGTCATTAAACACCTATGATCCAACCACCAAAGGCTAACTCTTCAGACAACAAGAAACACTTAAAATTTAAACACAAAGGTGAAGCCTGAGATCAGAGAAAGGCTTTGAACTTTCAATGCTTCGACATTCAACTTGAGGGAACTTAGAAAGATTAAATTGATTGAAAAAGACCCTAGTGAGACATAAACAACATTCTAAACTCCCAGTATCCCCATTCTTTCAATTAAAACCAAACCAGAACATATTAGAACAGATTCATAAATTCACACATTAGTTAGCAGTGAATAACAACTACTACATTGGTTAAATTATCTTGAATTAGTTCTCAGATAGCACAATCAATAGAAAACATTAAAGATAATAAGAGCAGGAGCATTAGGGTACCATGCGAGGGTATATCCTAAGCCAAATTTCTGATTCTTACCAGAGAAATTAAATGTAATGAATTACAGGAGGAAAAAAGAGACAAAGATAGAACACATCACCGCTGCTTTAAATCAGGATCCAAAGAAATGAGCTTGTCATATTAAAGAGCAACACCAGTCATATACAACATTGTCCAACAGCTTGACATTCAGTCTGAAATCATCTTCCTCAGCCTATCTTACAACTTTACACATAGAAGTATATCTCAAGAGAAACAGCTTACAATTCATAGATATCCGATCAACAACCAACAACCAACAACCTTTACAATGTGTTTTTCTTGAATTATTATAGCTGAAAGAGAGACAGAGGAGGTAGATGAAACATTGAATGAAACATTAAAACAGATAAAGAAGAAGGGGGGTCGAGGCCCATTCTGTCTTAATATCCATGAATTAATCTTCAGTACTCTTTGAATGAAAGAGTGGTCTTCGACAGGCTGGTAGTAACTCTGGATATGTTCTTTGATGTACTTTAGGCTGTAGTACTCTGGTGATAAGAAAAAGGCAAATAAATGACTTTCAGGTTTTCCATACTGTATAACCAATGCTCTGGCAACATTAGGACTTTCTGTCAGGGTGTAGATCTTCTTAGGAGCTCGATGTAGAATAGAAAATAGTATGGGAACTTGTCCTTTCATGGGAAAGAAGCTTCTGATGATGTGTGACACTGATAACATTGTTTTCTATGCTTTAGGCCTCATTAGGCCTTCTGTGTTAATCACAAGGTCTTCAATATGGTACATTTTCCTTTTAAAAATTGAATTAAGGCTTAAAATCTTCGATTACAGGCTTTAAAACTGTTTGATCCTTCACTGATACTCTTTGCCGCTTCTTTGACTGCCTCTGTCTGTGAATTTGCAGTTTTAATGGTGCTGGAGGTTTTACCCGGAGTTAATACCCCTGATTTGGATAAAATATGTGTTTAAAACCCCTCAAGAGTCTTCCCTGCAAATCCTGGCTCTGAAAAGCTTCCTCTGCGCTACTGTGTCACTAATAGTGACGATGTAGAAAAGAACGACTTTCACCATCTATAACCCTGCACAAGACACAAACAATGTTAAGAAATCCATGCAGGAAGGAGGGTGAATGCAGTGGAAGGCTATGAGAATGGCAGCACAACAGAGATGAATGCGGTCGATGCAGAGAGAAATAGCTAAGAAATGCAGTGAAATGGTGAAAATATGATCTGATGAAGGTTTGGTGGAGGAATGATTTTGAACCGTCCGATTAGATCTGGTGGTGGTAATGGATGGCGGTGATTAACTGACGGATTGAATTTGGAAGGTCAGGCAGAGATATTAAAACTTAGTGTTATAACACCAAAGTCATAACGTTGGGCAGAGGAAATGATTCTCAATGCAAAACATAAAGTTTTAAACTTTGGTGAAATACAAAGGAAAGGTAGGAAAATGTAGTGAAATGAGGCTTCAAATGGTGGGACCTAGCGTGGGCGGAGGGCGATGGATTTTGAACCGTTGGATCTCAGGAGGAGATCAACGGTGAAGATCAACCGATGAGACCCTGGGATAGCGCGATGGAAAAATGTGAATGGAGAACGCGATGCAGTGTGGGCCGTTGATCTGTACAGATTGACGGTCGAGATCTTTAGATGGTCTTTCAGGAGTGGAAGTGGGGAAGTGGTTTTGAGAAAGAAAACAACTATTTTCGCGTTGTTATGAAGCAGTTTTCAAATTTGTCCAAAATCACGCGATATGGTCCGCGGCTCGACATGTGGCAAAATGAAACCGCCCATATTGCGTGATTTCTAACTGTTAAAGCCCGGACACAAAAAATGCACGATATGGTTCTCAGCCGTTGGATCTGGGACCATGAGATCTGATGGTGATGGGTGGAGCGCGATATGGACAGTTGCGCGGTCGGTAACGTGGGGATAGGCCAAAGGCGGTTTGAATGTGGGCCGTTCGATCAGCGCGATGGATGGTCGAGATCTGAAGAGGGAAAAAAAAGACAGAGGGGCAGTTTAATGAGTAGGGAGAATCCTGGCCGTTGGATCCTTGGGATCGACAATGGAGATTTAAAGAGGAAGCGGAGGTAGAAGGGCCGGATGATCGATAAGGAGAAAGGAGGGTCGTTGGATCAAATGGAATGGAAAACTGCGATCCAATCGGGGGGAGAGCGATGGAGGGAAAAAATCTGATGGGACAAGGTTGCAATTACATATGGACTGTTGGTTCTTGTGGGTTCAATGGCCAGGATTCAATTAGGGATCAGCCAATTGGGGATATGAAGAGTTGCGATTGGCGCAATAAAAAGCTTCGATGATGCGATGGCCATCGGATTTGAATGGGAATCAGCGGCAGAGATCACCATCAGGAGTTTATAAAGAGATGAGGTGGGGGTGCAGTGAAACGGGCGTGGACCATTAGATCTATTTAGATCAACGACGGATATTGCTTTCGAGACCAATAGAACAATTCTTCCTCGCATCAGAAGATTTCACTTTAATAAAGAAAAAGCGCTCCATTCCAACTTTCGATTGCGATAAGCTCTTTACTCCTTAGTGCTTGGTCTTTAGCACTGCGTTTTATGGAGGGGAAGTGGTTAGGGGCTGGGCCGAAAGGGGCTAAGCCTGTTATATGATAAAAGTGGGTTTTTAGGCCTAAAAACAAGGTTCTCAAGGCTAAAATGAGGTTCGGGTAAGGGGAAAGAGGGGTTTTAAAATCAAATGAAGGGGTTCATATGATCTTTAAAGGGTAATTTGGTGGTTTAGAAGACTTAGGAAGGGATTTTTTGGGTTAAAGGGGAAACTTTGAGAAGGGAGAAAAAGGGGCAAATGGATGCTTTTTTTAGCATAATTTTTTCACAAATAGTGAGGATTTCTTGATGGAAATAGTAGTGAAGATCTTATCAAAGGTAAAGGGCACACATAGGCTTCAAGAATGAGAGATTTTCAGAGGAACTGTATCTCTTGAAGGCTCAAAAAAATATTTAGCCACCTATTTGCTTGCCAAAAAATTTATAGGTGGCTAATAGTGGCTCCACATGGGGATGGCATCTTCTTGAAGGTGTCAAGAATTCAGAAGATAATATTTGGAGTAGGCTAGATGCCTGATCCTTGAACCATCTTTCTTCTTTGATTCAGCTGTTACAAACATGATGGATATTAATCAGCAGAAAACATTCCCCAAACAATCTACCTACCCATCCTACAGTCCTAACATTTTTTCTTCAAGGTGCATTCGAATTTGTAGACCTTCTTCATCATTTTTATTGAAAACAGAAAACAAACTAGTCTAATTCTACCCTTATTACTCCATGAGACCATATTAAATAGTCGGTCTCATAGCTTCTCTACCTAATCTAATATCTACTAAGATATTACTGTCTAGCAGATTTCTTCTCTACATTCTACAACAGAAATTTAAAAACAGTCAAACCAGGATTAGACAGTCTAGTTTGATGTGGGTCCATGGGATAAAGACAGCTGCACATGAACTGAAATTGCAGAAGCTTGAAAACAACATCTTCAAGGCTTGAAATATTGAAACTTTGAAGCATCCTTCTTTCTTTGTGACTCAAGTTTTGAGCTTGTTAGAGTTACTTTCTTCTTCACTTCAGCTCTGGTTTTGGGCTTGTTAGAGCTGATTCTTCTTTCTTCTTTGATGGTTCAAAATTTTAGCATATTAGAACCAGCTTTCTTTACTTCCTTTGGCTCAGGTTTTGATAATGTTAGAGCCAATATTTTCACTTCAGAGGTTCAAGTTTTTACCATGTCTGAACCTCTCCTTTTTTTTTGAAACATTTTCTCTTTTTCTTTGAAAACAAAACACAACAATGGTATTTACAATGGAAATGAAAATTGTAAACTGGAAATCAGCAGTAGTAATGCTTGAGCATCCTGCCATTGATAGGAACCCCAAATAGATTTGTACCATCTAGTTCTTGCAGAAAAAAGGCATTTGGACCAATAGTGGATTGTATGATGTAAGGACCCTGCCAAAAACTGTCAAATTTGCCATGATTTCCTTTGTCTTCTCTCTTAGAGTCCCACTTTGGAACCTTATCTCCAATTTTGAAGTCACAAGATTTTGTTCTCTTATCAAACAACCTTTTTATATTTTCTTGTACTTTCAGAGCTCTATTATAGACTTCTTCTCTTGTCTGTTGGAGATGTATTGTTTGATTTATCCTCCTTACCATACTGTCCTCTTCTGTCTAAATCTCTTGGACTAGTTTGATCACTGGTACCCCAAGGCTGGTACGAAACACTGCCTCTGTTCCATAAACAACCTGATATGGTGAAATTCCAATGGAATTCTTTTTTGTTAGTCTGTTAGCCCAAAAAGTATGCACTAACTTGTTATGCCATGATTTCTTATTCTCTTCAAGAAGTTTTTTGATGATGGTCACCAAGCTCTTGTTTGATGATTCAGCTAACCCATTACGTTGTGGGTAATAAGCAGTTGAATGACCGAGTGCTAACTGATACCCGTGACAAAAATCAATCATTTTATTGGATCCAAAAGCAGCAACATTATCAATTATTATCTTTGTAGGGAAACCAAATCTAGAGAGGATGTGGTCTTCTAGGAACTTAATGATAACATAATCTGTGGCATTCCTAGAAGGTATTTCCTCTATCCATTTTGTGAAATAGTCTGTGGTTGTAAGGATCCACTTGTGTTGTGAAAAATAAGCAGGGTGTATTTCTCCTATGAAATATAGGCCCCATTGTTGAAAGCGAACCTCAACAGTAATGGGTTGCAATGGTAAAGGGAGGAGATTTCTTTTGCCCTAAAAAATTTGGCACTTATGGCAGGCAATTATCATTTTGTGGATGTCATTGAAAAGTGTAGGCCAGTAATAGCCAGCTCTGAGTATTTTGTTAGCAGTGGCTTTCCAGTTTAAATGGCCTCCACACTCTCCTGCATGGAACTCCTATTTAATCCTTTCTGCTTCAGTTTCAGGAAAACATTTAAGCAATAAACCATTTGCATTTTTCCAGTATAAACATTCATTCAGTATGCAATAGTTTTTGGATTTTAAATTTAGGAATTTGGCCTTAGTCTTTGATAAATCAGGAGGGGCATTGAGCTTTGTGAGTACATACAGGATATCAGAATACCAAGGAGAGTTTTGAAATTGTTCTTCAATTGTAGGATTGGGAAATCCTTCATGCTCATCCAAGGCATCCACCATGTTTATGTCAAGGGCTTGCAAGTTAGATTCAACCATTATTTGAGCTAAGCCCTGACCTTTGATCAGTTTTGTGGGTTTTATTTCCAGGTCATACTCTAATATTACAACAATCCATTTTCCCCTCTTTCCATCTGGATCTTGGGACAAAATGTCTTTCCCCACTATGTTTGGCACGTAGGCAATGATGTGAGAATGCATTATATACACCCTAAAGTCTTTCAAGGCCTTTACCAAGGCATAGGCCTGTTTTTCCATTATGTTATATTTCAAGGGTGCATCCTTCAGAGCCTTTCTGAAGAAAGCAATAGGCTATTCCATTCCCTCTGGGATTTTCTATAGCAGAACTGCAGCCACTGTATGCTTGGAGGCAAAGGAAAATATCAGGAAATCCTTTGAAAATCCAGGGCTAATTAAAACAGGTGCCTAGGTGAGTACAAGTTTAACTAATTCAAAAGATTTTTTAGCCTCTACAGTCCACTTAACCCCTACACCTTTTTTCAGCATGTTTTTCATATCCCTGAGGTGTCTAGCTAAGTTGGGAATAAACCTCCTCAAGAAGTTAATTTTCCCAATAAAGGACTGCAACTCTTTTATGTTTCTTGGGTGGGTAATCTGTAGTATTCCCTCAACTCTTTTCGGGTCTATATTAATTCCCTTGTCTGATATAATATGGCCAAGGAGCTTACCCTCTTGAAGCCTGAATACAGTCTTCTTGGGATTTAAGGACAGATCAAACCTTCTACATTTTTCAAAAAATCTTCTCAGATGTTTTAGGTGCTCCTCATCAATCTTGGAATAGACTATTATGTCATCCAGATAGATGACAATGAAGTGCCCTATTTCCATTTCTCGTTGGAAGGTTGCACCAATGTTCATTAGTCCAAAAGGAATTTTTACGTACATAAAAGTGCCCCATGGAGTGGTGAAAGCTGTCTTGAGTTGGTCTTCTGGGAGTACCAAAACTTGGTTATAGCCTGAAAAACTGTCTAACAGGGAGATCCTTTTTGAGCCAACTAGCCTCTGTAGAATGTGTTCCATCTATGGTAAGGGGTAATTATCTTTAAGTGAAGCTCTGTTAAGGTTTCCGAAATCGATGCACAGTCTGATCTCACCTATTTTCTTCCTCACAGCTACAAGGTTGGAAACCCAATTGGAAAACCTCACAGGAACTATGATTCCTGCCTCATACATCTTTTTGATTTCCTTTTCAACTAGAGGTAGTTGTCTCGGGTTAATTCTGCGAAGTTTCTTTCTGAAGGGTTTCTAGTTCTCTTTCAAATGGATTTTTTGTTGTATAATGTCTGTATCGTAGGCCTTTAAGTCTTCGTGGCTCCAGGAAAACACATCGATGAGCTCTTTGAATAAATAAATATATTTATTTTTCCTATCTGCGAACAAGGACTTAGCCAACTTTATCATCTTAGGCTTATCCTCGGTGTCTATGTTTCACTCCTCCACATCAGAGTCTGAGTGTTCTATAGTGGGTTTCTTCGCTACGTCATTAAAATCAAAAGGGTCCTCTAAAGGTGCCAGTCCTCTGGGTATATTATTATCTTTTGATTGCAACACCTCTATTTCCTCTTTTTCTGTGTTCTTATATTCCTTGGTTGGATTTCCAAATTGTTCAGTTAACATGCTTATTTTTATGCTATGTGGTGATTTTTCTTCGTCGAGGGGCTTGTCACTCAGGTAGCTTTCATCAGATTTAGAGTCTGAATTAGAGGATTAGAACTCATTCCTTCCAATCAAGAAATCCTCTATTTGCTTGTCGCCCTCAAAGACCTGCCAATATTTCTCATTATCAGGCATTGCAGGTCTATATTTTGTCTGAATGATGATTTTCTTGTCACTGGGAGCTTCATGATATGAACTAGCAATGCAGGCTAATCCATTTTCAATTATGTTCTGACTCCTAGGAACAAACACCAGTTCATACTCTACAAAGGTTTTCAGTAAATCCATAGCATCATTTATGTATGCTCTCAATCTAGGGTGTTTTGCAGTGTACTCTCTGTTCACTTGTTTTATGATTAAATCAGAGTCTCCGTGTACAACAATCCTTTGAGCTCTTAGTTTTTTCAACAGATTCAAGCCTAGGATAAGGACCTCATACTCAGCGATATTGTTTGTACATTTAAAGTCTAGTCTGAAGGCATGACTCTCAGCATAGTCAATCTCAGTATTATGTAACCACACTCTAGCTCCTGCATTCTTTCTAGTGCAAGACCCATTGAAATTCATTCTCCATAAGGGATCGCTTTTAGGTTTATCATCATTTTCCTCCCTAACGTTGGTTTCACTGTTATGTTATAATATGGGATCTGCACCGTGGTGTGGAGCGTTTTTTCTTCAAGATGCGTATGGAGTTCAGAGAGATGACTAGTCAGCTATTTGTAGTCTTGGTTTTTTTTACTCTGAGTTTCAGATTTAGTGCACTATCCAAAGGTATCTTCTTCATTTTCTTCTATGTCTAGAGTGGCCATTATGTTAAAATATATGGGCTCTACTCTATTTCTTGCATCTCTGTCTTCTAGCCCTGGCTCATCTATGGATTCATCGTTGCAAAGGATAAAGGAGTCCAGATCCGTGTGCAGAGAGTACAGAGGTGCATTTTTAAGTTTCTCAGGGTTGCTAACCATGAACTTCATTTGTGCCTCTCTATACAGTCTCCTAAGCTGGCTAAAGACAGGGATTGTGGAATATGACCCATCCATTTGCATTGTACCTTGCAGCTTGGCTCCCCATGACCTCGATAGCAACATGCCATACTTAGGTGGCACATCTGCCACCACCACATCCATAACCATGCATTTGGCTGGAATCTAGGTCAGATTCACACACAGATCTTTGATTAGGCCAAGGCACTTTACTCTGCTAGAGTCAAATGAATACAAATCCTTATAAGGTTGGGTTATCTCTAGGCCTAGCTTCTCCATAACTACCTTAGGCATTAGGTTGTGTGATGCCCCAGAGTCATGCATTGCGTTGTGAAGGATCTTGTCATGGATATTAAGGTTGATATAAAAAGGAGGTACTACCCCTTCCTGAAACTTCCCTTCTATCTTTGGACCAAAAAAAAGGGCTGGTTGATCATCACTTAGATTGACCATGTCACTGTTTTCACCTAGGATTAAAGCTTTCAAAATTTGGCCTTTATATACATCCTGAGTGGCTAGCTCAGAGAGTGGGATAGAAATTTTAATTTTAGCAATCTCACTCTCCAAATTGAAGGTAGATTGACTCTTTGTAAGACTCAAATCTATTTTGTTAACCACTACTTTAGTGGCTGAATCAGTGTGTTGATTCTCACTATGTATAGTGTTTGCAGCTATTTTATCAGGAGCATTAGCTGCAGTGCTAGTGCTGCTAGTTTTTTGACTTCATTTATCAGTATTTTGGCTATCCTTTTCTTTGTTCTTCCCAAAACTCTCAACTGCTGACTTCTTGTTTTCAACAGTCACCTTAGGAGTTTTCTCAGGCCTTTTCTTAATGGTAATCTCAGAAGCTTTTGGTTTGGAATTGTCTAAGCTCTTCTTGCTTCTAAGTTCATACTGTTCTCTGACCTGCATGATGGAATTTTCAAATCCTAACCCATAATCCTCAGATTCTAACCTTTCCTCATCCAAATATGAGTGTGAGTTCTGATTGTCTTCTGTGGAACAGTTGTGGGTTGAGTTGTCTATTTCCACCATGTTTATTATGGTTCCCTCAGACTCTTCTATTATCCCCTCATCCTCATCAAGGAAGTTCTCTTGAAATGGGGGTATGACTTGCTGATCAGAGTCTCTCTATCTGTTAGGAGGGTTGTTTCTCCTAAAGTTTTGGTTCTGGTTATGGTTTTCGTTTCTGTTCTGGTTGCGGACAGTAAAATTTTCCACCATTTTTCCTAGCCTCTCCATGGTTTTGGCTAGACTGTCATATTTGGGATCAGATGTGGAAGCTGCAGTGTCATCCTTATATGTTACCCTTTTCTCAGACCTCATTCTGGCTCTTTTTTCAATCAGGTTAGCTTCTACACTCACTGATCCTTTTTTCATATCCTCCAATGTGTTGTAATCTCTCTCCCTAAGCTGGTAGGCCATGTCAGCATCAAAGCCTTCAGGATATTTCACTAAAGCCATACCTTGGGGAGGTTTCATGTGTGGAGGAAGAGTGTTGTAAACACTGTTAAACCTTGTAGAATAGTAATGGACACTCTCTCCTACATTTATTTTAAGATTCTTGTATTATACTAAGATTTGGAGAGGGTTGGTCTTGACTTCCCATTTGTTTATGAAGGATTGATATAAAGAGGGAAGATCATGGATGCTATTAGGAGGTATGCCTTTAAACCACTTCTTCACATCACCTCCTAAACTCAGGGCAAAGATTCTCATCTTGACTATCTCATCATCTATCTCCATATAGTCAAAGGAATCTTCCATCCTATCTACATGGTGCTAAGCTGTGGTAGAATCTTTTGCAGTGAAATGTGGGATTTTGGACTGATAATAATTGCGTAAAGGCACTAGAGGCTGTGGTAACACCAAAGGAGCATACCATGCTGCCATAATGGTTTTCTGTGGAGGTAATGGATTGGCTTGAGTAGCAGGTATGTGGATGAGAGGAATACTAGGACCAGCAACACTCTGCTGAGATGATTTAGGGTGACAGAGCCCCAAGTTTTGAATGAAATGAATATCCAGAGGTGTAGATGGAGGGGTCTCTCTATCCCTAATATGTTGACCGCTATGAGATGGTGAACCAGGAAGCTCAAGGTCTGATTGGTCTAGAGCGTTGAATGACTTAGTTCTTGGTAAACTGCTTTGTGAGTCTAAGTCAAAATAAGTGTCTGATAGAGCTGTAAAGTTTTCTAGTGTAGAGTTAGCTCTATGGATGTGTCTGGAAATAGTTTGACTCCTAGGGGTGGGAGATTTCCTGAGAATGCTCTCAGGGTTGTCAACTATTTCAGGTGGGTTTGGGTTAGGATAAGCTCTTGTATGAATGGTTCTTGAAGCCAGTATGTTGTCTTCAAACAAAGAAGATTAATCCTACTTGTTACTTCTAATATGGCTGATGTTGTAATGAAGGCTGGTCTCCCAGTGGAGTCTTATGAAATTAAGATAATCAACAGGCCTATTGATCACCAGTGGAGTCTTTAATCATTAAGGAACTATGGAGTCGCTAGGCAGAAGGTTTAGAATGTTTCAAGAAGGTTACTGTCCACCACAATGATTAAACACCAAACTCAGGCTACTATGGTCTTCTTTGAGTTCTTAGAAGTGTTTAAAGGTGTGTTTTACTCAAAGTTCCCCAACAGAGTCGCCATTATGTTGGGGTTCCTAATTTTTGGAAAGTTTGGCAATACCAAAAGATAAGACAACATCAAAACCACTTTGGGACCTCAGGATCTAGCCTTCCTGGGTCTAGAGGGATCTCTCTAAAAAGGTAAAGGTATATGTATCTTTGAAGCTCAGTTTAAGATATTAGGCTAATTATAAGGCACAAGTTTTGTTTTGTTTTGTTTGTTTTTTTGGTTGTTGGGAAGCATGACTGAAGGGTTCAATATAAGAAAAAGGGTGAGCAAAGAGGATTTTAGGCAAAGGAGAGATACTTCCGAGAACACTCGAGACTATTGGGAAATGGAGTCATCAAAGGGTTTACTTACTATTCAGTATTCAAGGCTTTAAATTGGGTTAGTCATCTAAAACAGAGGATCTTAAAGATGATAGTGTGGTATGAAATGATTAAGGAATGAAGTGGAATGATAAGGAAACCTCAAAGGTGACCACTTAAGAATCAGATCTAGGGACAGGACATGCCATTGAACACCTATGATCCACCTCCTAAAAGGTTAACGCTTCAGACAACAAGAAACACTTAAGATTTAAAACAAAGGTGAAGCCTGAGATCATAGAAAGGATTTGAACTTTCAATGCTTCGACATTCAACTTAAGGGAACTTAGAAAGGTTCAATTGATCGAAAAAGACCCTAGTGAGACAGAATCAACATTCTAAACTCCCAGTATCCCAATTATTTTGATTAAAACCCAAGAAGAACATCTAAGAATAGATTCATAAATTCATACATCGGTTAGCAGTGAATAACAACTACTACAGTGGTTAAATTAACCTGAATTAGTTCTCAGACAACACAATTAGTAGAAAACATCAAAGATAAGAAGAGCAGGAGCATTAGGGTACCGTACATGGGTATATCCTAAGCTAGATTTCTGATTCTTACCAGAGAAATGAAATGTAATGAATTATAGAAGGAAAACAGAGACAAAGGCAGAAAACATCACCACTGCTAATTTAAATCAGGATCCAAAGAAATTTGCTTGTCATATTAAAGAGCAACACTAGTCATATACAACATTGTCCAACCGCTTGATATTCAGTCTGAAATCATCCCCTCAACCTATATTACAACTTTACACACATAACTATATCTCAAGAGAAATAGCTTACAATACACAGTTATCCGTTCAACAGCCAACAACCTTTTCAATGTGTTTTTCTTGAATTC
Source organism: Pinus albicaulis (assembly GCA_034641835.2). NCBI lineage: Eukaryota > Viridiplantae > Streptophyta > Pinopsida > Pinales > Pinaceae > Pinus > Pinus albicaulis. The sequence continues at coordinate 474,877,840 of CM076571.1, forward strand.
TTATAGCTGAAAGAGAGGCAGAGGAGGTAGATGAAATATTGAATGAAACATTAAAACAAATGAAGAAGAAGGGGGCTCGAGGCCTATTCTGTATTAATATCTATGCATTAATCTTCAGTACTCTTTGGATGAAAGAGTGGTCTTCGACAGGCTGGTAGTAACTTTGGGTATGTTCTTTGATGTACTTTAGGTTGTAGTACTCTAGTGATAAGAAAAAGGTAGATAAATGACTTTCAGGTCTGCCATACTGTATAATGAATGCTATGGCAACATTATGACTTTCTGTCAGGGTGTAGATCTTGTTAGGAGCTCGATGTAGAATAGAAAACAGTATGGGAACTTGTCCTTTCACGAGAAATAACCTTATGCTAATGTGTGACACTGATAACATTGTTTTCTGTGCTTTAGGCCTCATTAGGCCTTCTGTGTTAATCACAAGGTCTTCAATATGGTATATTTTTTCTTTAAACATTGAATTAAGGCTTAAAATCTTCGATTACAGGCTTTAAAACTCTTTGATCCTTCACTGATACTCTTTGCCGCTTCTTTGACTGCCTCTATTTGTGAATTTGCAGGATTAATGGTGTTGGAGGTTTTACCCAGAGTTAATACCCCTGATTTGGATAAAATATGTGTTTAAACCCCCTCAGGAGTCTTTCCTGCAAATCATGGCTCTGAAAATCTTCCTCTGCGCTACTGTGTCACTAATAGTGATGATGTAGAAAAGAACGGCTTTCACCATTTGTAACCTTGCACAAGACACAAACAATGTTAATAAATCCATGCAGGAAGGAGGGTGAATGCAGTGGAAGGTTGTGAGAATGGCAGCACAGCAGAGATGAATGCGGTGGATGCAGAGAGAAACAGCTGAGAAATGCAGTGAAATGGTGAAAATCTGATCTGATGAAGGTTTGGTGGAGGAATGCTTTTGAACCGTCCGATTAGATCTGGTGGTGGTAATGGACAGTGGTGATTAACTAACAGAGTGACTTTATAAGGTCAGACGGAGATATTAATCCTTAGTGTTATAACACCAAAGTCTTAACGTTGGGCGGAGGGAATGATTCTTAATGCAAAACATAAAGGTTTAAACTTTGGTGAAATACAAAGGAAATCCATGAAAATGAATGAAATTCGGGTGTATTAGATGGTGGGACCCAGCATGGGCAGAGGGTGATTGATCGTGGGCTGTTAGATCTCAGGAGGAGATCCCCTATCAAAGATTGCTTGTCCTCAAGCAAGTGCAAGGATGGAATGAGTTCTTCTCTTCTCCTCTCCCTGTAGCATCCCTGTATGATGATCTCCTCCAAGAAAATTGATGCCATCTCATCAATCAAATCCCCACAATGCTCCTCCTCAGCATGTAAGTCAACCATCAAGCCATCATCATGTAAAGGTGAAATACTCAAGAGGATAGCAAAGTGATGTCTAGAGGTCCCCTTGAAGAATGGAATCTGAAAAAAAATGGGAATTATCGTTCCCATATGGATCCTCCATCTCCAAGCTATGAGCCATGCAAAATGAGTCACCTTCCAACTAGGCAACTCCTGAAAGCTGTCATCCGCCTTTGGCTCCGGCAAAGTAGGTGGGACAAAAATCTGCTCCTGGTAAGCAATGTAGCCTACCCCACACTGTCCATCTCTCCACTTATGATAAGTGTAGAGTGTCTGCTGATCCTGGGCTGCAATAATATTGCCCTCAAGTGGCAAGATGAGGACTAGACCTCCAAATATCTCTCCTCCAACGCTGCAAATCATGCTGGTCCACATATCCCAATAGATGATGAGTTGGAAGTCATCAACATATGGCATCTCATCCATCATATGGCTCAGCTCATAAAATGACAACTGTGTTGTTAAGGTAACCATATCATATCTCATGTTCCCCTTAGAACATGTAGTGCAAAAAGTGTGAGGAATTCCTCCCTCAAAGGACACAACCACACCATGTGTCTCTCCCCCAAGCATGCTTCTCCTAAAGACAACAAAAATAGAACCATAGGGAGAAAAAATGAGAATCATGCTTGCTTCCATACACAACAAATGAGAAGGACAATGGTCCCTCAAATGTAACCAATGCAGCTTGACCCTCAACTTCCATAGAGACAGATAAAATGAGTGGCTCCTCAACCACTTCCTTGCTACTCTAGTCTCCTCATAAGTATGGAGGAAGTGAATGATGTAAGGTGTACAAAGAGTGGGTCCTCCATAATATGCCTCTTCCCCAAGTGCTCCTAGGTAATGGCCATCCATCATGCTTATGGCATCAACTAGACCATGAAGCTCAAAATAAAGGTTTCTCCTCCTTGGAGAAATATCTTGCATATGTATGGTTAAGGGACATATACATACATCATATGAATGCTCATGTAAACAACAATGAATTCCCTTACCATACTCCCTGCTCATACAAATGGAGTGGCTCAAGAATGTGTCTCCTCTCATCCTCAAAGTGGAAAGAGGTGGCTATACTAACTCCTCTGAAGAGTTATGTCTCTCCTCCATCTGCATCTGGTCCATGCATCTGCTCAAATTCTGATAGAACTCCTCCTCAAAGCCCATCCAAAAATACCCCTCCATGATGGTGTGGTATGCTCTCATAGAATGTGTGTGGATGAAAAGGAAATCCTCATGAGCTGCATGTAACATATTTTCCTTGAGCTTGGAAGCTCTAGGAAAGAAGATCCTATCATGATAAAAGATGACCCCATCTCTGACTGAATATGCCTCCTCATGCAACTGGCCATCTAAGATCATGCAAGTAAAATGATCCTTGGTGTTGGGGTTCCTATGTTTTGGCAAGTTTGGCAATACCAAAATATAAGACAACATCAAAACAACTTTGGTACCTCAGGATCTAGCCTTCCTGGGTCTAGAGAGGGAGCTCTCTATAAAAGCAAAGGTATATGTATCTTTGAAGCTCAATTTAAGATATTAGGCTAGTTATAAGGCACAAGTTTTGTTTTGTTTGGTTTTTGGGAAGCATGAATGAAGGGTTCAATATAAGACGAAGGGTGAGCAAAGAGGATTTTAGGAAAAGGAGAGATACTTCTGAGAACACTCAAGACTATTGGGTAATTAATTCATTAAAGGGTTTACTTGCTATTCAGTATTCAAGGCTTTCAATTGGGCTAGTCATCTAAAACAAAGGATCTTAAAGATGATAGTGTGGTATGAAATGATTAAGGAATGAAGTGGAATGATAAGGAAAACTCCAAGACCGTGACCACTTAGGAATCAGATCTAGGGACAGGACATGCCATTGAACACCTATGATCCACCTCCTAAAATGTTAACTCTTCAGACAACAAGAAACACTTAAGATTTAAACACAAAGGTGAAGCCTGAGATCAGAGAAAGGCTTGAACTTTCAATGCTTCGACATTCAACTTAAGGGGACTTAGAAAGGTTCAATTGATTGAAAAATACCCTAGTGAGAAAGAATCAGCATTCTAAACTCCCAGTATCCCAATTATTTTGATTAAAACCCAAAAATAACATCTAAGAACATATTTGTAAATTCATACATCGGTTAGCAGTGAATAACAGCTACTACACTGGTTAAATTAACCTGAATTAGTTTTCAGACAACACAATCAGTAGAAAACATCAAAGATAAGAAGAGCAGGAGAATTAGGGTACCATACATGGGTATATCCTAAGCCAGATTTCTGATTCTTACCAGAGAAATGAAATGTAATGAATTACAGAAGGAAAACAGAGACAAAGGCAGAAAACATCACCGCTGCTTTAAATCAGGATCCAAAGAAATGTGCTTGTCATATTAAAGAGAAACACCAGTCATATACAACATTTTCCAATAGCTTGATATTCAGTCTAAAATCATCCCTCAGCCTATCTTACAACTTTACACACAGAACTATATCTCAAGAGAAACAACTTACAATACACAGTTATCCGATCAACAACCAACAACCTTTTCAATGTGTTTTTCTTGAATTCTTATAGCTGAAAGAGAGGCAGAGGAGGTAGATGAAATATTGAATGAAACATTAAAACATATGAAGAAGAAGGGGGCTGGAGGCCCATTCTGTCTTAATATCTATGCATTAATCTTCAGTACTCTTTGGATGAAAGAGTGGTCTCGACAAGCTGGTAGTAACTTTGGGTATGTTCTTTGATGTACTTTAGGCTGTAGTACTCTGTAGTAATATGGTGATAAGAAAAAGGAAGATAAATGACTTTCAAGTCTGCCATACTGCATAACAAATGCTCTGGCAACATTAGGACTTTCTGTCAGGGTGTAGATCTTCTTAGGAGCTCGATGTAGAATAGAAAATAGTATGGGAACTTGTCCTTTCACGGGAAAGAACCTTTTTCTGATGTGTGACATTGATAACATTGTTTTCTATGCTTTAGGCCTCATTAGGCCTTCTGTGTTAATCACAAGGTCTTTAATATGGTACATTTTCCCTTTAAACATTGAATTAAGGCTTAAAATCTTCGATTACAGGCTTTAAAACTCTTTGATCCTTCACTGATACTCTTTGCCGCTTCTTTGACTGCCTCTGTCTGTGAATTTTTAGGTTTAATGGTGTTGGAGGTTTAACCCGGAGTTAATACCCCTGATTTGGATAAAATATGTGTTTAAACCCCCTCAGGAGTCTTTCCTGCAAATCCTGGCTCTGAAAAGCTTCCTCTGCGTTACTGTGTCACTAATAGTGATGATGTAGAAAAGAACGGATTTCACCGTCTGTAACCCTGCAAAATACAAAAAAAATGTTAAGAAATCCATGCAGGAAGGAGGGTGAATTCAGTGGAAGGCTGTGAGAATGGCAGCGCAACAGAGATGAATGTGGTGGATGCAGAGAGAAACGGCTGAGAAATGCAGTGAAATGGTGAAAATATGATCTGATGAAGTTTTGGTGGAGGAATGCTTTTGAACCGTCCGATTGGATCTGGTGGTGGTAATGGACGGTGGTGATTAACTGATGGAGTGATTTTATAAGGTCAGATGGAGATATTAAACCTTATTGTTATAACACCAAATTCTTAACGTTGGGCGGAGGGATTGATTCTTAATGCAAAACATAAAGTTTTAAACTTTGGCGAAATACAAAGGAAATCCATGAAAATGAATGAAAGTCGGGCATAGTAGATGGTGGGACCCAAAATGGGTGGAGAGATATTGATCGTGGGCCATTAGATCTCAGGAGGAGATCAACGGTCGAGATGACCCGATAAAATTCTGAGGTAGAGCAATGGAAAAATGTGAATGGAGAACGCAATGCATTGTGGGCCATTGATCTGAACAGATCAACGGTCGAGATCTTTAGATGGTCTTTCAGGAGCGGAAGTGGGGAAGTGGTTTTGAGAAATAAAACAACTATTTTCACGTTGTTATGAAGCGGTTTTGAAAATTTTCCAAAATCACGCGATATGGTCTGTCGCTTGACACGTGGCAAAATGAAATCGCCCATATCGTGTGATTTCTAACTCTTAAAGCCCGGACACAAAAAATGCACGATATGGTTCTCGGCCGTTGGATCTGGGACCATGAGATCTGACGGTGATGGGTGGAGCACGATACAGACAGTTGCGCAGTCGGTAACGTGGGGACAGGTCAAAGGCATTTTGAATGTGGGCCATTCAATCAGCACGATGGACGGTCGAGATCTGAACAGGGAAAATAAAGACAGAGGGGCATTTTAATGAGCGGGGAGAATCCTGGCCGTTGGATCCTTGGGATCGATGATGGAGATTTAAAGAGGAAGCAAAGGTAGAAGGGCCAAATGATCGATCGAGAGAAAGGAGGGTCGTCAGATCAAATGGAATGGACGACTGCGATCCAGTCGGCGGGAGAGTGATGGAGGGAAAAAATCCGATTGGATGAGGTTGCGATTACATATGGACCGTTGGATCGGCGGGAGATCAATGGCTGTGATTGGATTAGAGGTGGCCAATCGGGGGCACGGGGGTGGAGTGAGATCAAATCCTGGCCGTTTGTTCTTGTGGGTTCAACGGCTAGGATTCAATCAGGGATCGGCTAATCGGGGATATGAAGAGTTGCGATTGGCACAATAAAAAGCTCCGATGATGCGATGGCCGTCGGATTTGAATGGAAATCAATGGCAGAGATCACCATCAGGAGTTTACAAAGCGATGAGGCGGGGGTGTGGTGAAACGGGCGCGGACCGTTAGATCTATTCAGATCAACAGCGGATATTGCTTTCAAGACCAATAGAACAATTCTTCTTCGCATTGGAAGATTTCACTTTAACAAAGAAAAACCGCTCCATTCCAACTTTCGATTACGATAAGCTATTTACACCTTAGTGCTTGGTCTTAGCACTGAGTTTTATGGAGGGGAAGTGGTTAGGGGCTGGGCCGAAAGGGGCTAAGCTTGTTATATGAATAAAATGGGTTTTTGGGCCTAAAAACAATGCTTTCAAGGCTAAAATGAGGTTCTGGTAAGGGGAAAGAGGGGTTTTAAAATCAAATTAAGGGGTTCATATGATCTTTAAAGGGTAATTTGGTGGTTTAGAAGACTTGGGAAGGGATTTTGGGGGTTAAAGGGGAAACTTTGAGAAGGGATAAAAAGGGGCAAATGGAGGCTTTTCTGAGCATAATTGTTTCACAAACAGTGAGGATTTCTTGATGGAAATAGCAGTGAAGATCTTATCAAAGGTAAAGGGCACATAGAGGCTTCAAGAATGAGATATTTTCAGAGGAAATGTATCTCTTGAAGGCTCAGAAAAATATTTAGCCATCTGTTTGCTTGCCAAAAAATTTATAGGTGGCTAACACTTGGAATACTCCACTAATAGCTGGGAGTTCCAATATGGATCCATCCTCCAAAGTGAAAGCACTGATGATCTCTCATGAAGAGTAGCTGTCACATGGTTATCCTCTTCTTTGACATCTCCTAAGCCAAAGATGCAAGTTGGAAGGCTGCTGTCCTTCCCCAAATGCTTCTGCCACAACGCCGAATATAAAATGGAAGTGGGTACTGATGATGTTGAGAGAATGCTCTCTCCCTCCTTGAGTCTACCCCAGACTCCTAGCGTTGTATCAAGCTCTTTCCAGGTTTCCACCCTCCTAAAATCAATGATTGATGCCTCCATATGTGAAGCACCCATTCTCCTCTACTGATCCAATGGTCTTCCCGGCAAAATGTCTCCATGTAATGAGACATCATCATCAAGGGATGACTGAATATATGAATGGAGAAAGCTCTCCATGCTTCCACTGCGCAATCCAATCACCTCCTTAGGTGCATCAACCTCCATAGATGAATAGGGATGTGTACTCATCATCTCATGATGTTGGATCTTCTCCCTACTTCCTCCTTGTGTCTCCATGGTTTCACACCGCCTCAACAATGGCACAGGTAAAACATGAGTTGTGCCTTGTCCTCTACATATGAGATCGAAGGAACCTTCTTGAAAATATGCAAGCATCCCTCTATTTGGAGTAAGAGCTCCTCTTTCCTCTGCATAAGGTGCTAGATCAACTCCAAATATAATAGCGTTGTTGCCATCAATCTCTGCAACATGAATGGGAAAATCTCCAATGAATGGATCCCCTTTTGAAAAAGATATCTCCATGCTCCTTTGCTCAAAGGTGTGAGATAAAATTTTCTCCTCTGGAAAAGTATGGTGCAAGTTTTCAGCCTTCCCCATTGTTTTCTGAAATGGTACTGCGTCCTCGTGCAAGGGTTTTATCTGAGTTTTCTTGTTGAGAACCACCATGTGTGTTTCATGAATCCTTCTATCAAACTTTTCCACTAATGCCTTAGTGAAACTTGCATAAGATGAAATTTTTACATTTCTCAAATAAAAGGATTCAAAAATCAACTAGGCATAAGCCTTACCTCTCAAATGCAGTGCTGCAACTTTGATGGCTTCCTCTTCAAGGATTTGGTGCTGCTGCAAAAAGGTCTCTAACTCCTCCACCTAAGCTTTGGCTGAATATGTAGGTGAACCCTCAAAGGTAGATAGATGAAATCTATCATACTGCTCTTTCCCATTCACCTTCATCTTGCAAAATTCTAAAAAACTAAGATGATCTCGGTATTTCTGAGTTTGAGACTCATACTCCTCCAAGAAATCACTAAGGTTTTCCCTACTAGCAACCTCTTATCTTCTCTCCATCTCTCTTTTGGAAATCCTGGGCATGTGACTACGCTGTACAAGATGGTGTGTAGCTGCATGCTCACACTCCTCCAATCTAGAGTTTCCTTTTGAATCAAACCCTCTAAGAGATTCTCTATACTTTCTTCGGATCTCCTCATACTCTTCATGAATCATATGTACATATTTAGGAAAAATATGGGTAATCTTATCCCCTTTTTCTTTTTCTTCTCCAAAAGATGGAGTTTTTCTCCTGCTTATTTCTTTGTCTCCTTGACGAGAATAGGAAGTGCAAGGCTCTTCCTCTTCTTTCTGCATATCCTCCTTAGGGAGGATTTTCTCTGTTCTGAAAATAGATGAGATCAAACTCATATTCTGCATCATCTTCTTCAATATTTTGATCTTCTTGGTGAAGAATCATAGGCTGAGCCAAGAAAGTTTCTTTGATACCACTGTAATGTTCCTTTTTTAGGAACTTTATACAACTATGAGAATATATCAAGATATTCTAGAGTTGGAGTTCCTTTTTCTGAAATATCACAAGTCTATTCCAGAGATAGACTGTGGGGGAATTTTCCGAATATGTCACCTTCACAAGGAAGAGTGAGATCTAGAGGCTACCTAGCCCTTCATAGACTTCGTCTATAGATATATGAAATTCCTTCCTCAAGAATTGCCCAAAGAATAGGGCTGCATCAATGTAAGCACATGTATGAACATACAATGGGAAGATAGCGTTATTCTATTCAGCCATGGCACATGAAAAAGTAAATAGCTGATCAACGAATAATATAGCAGAAAATGTGTACAATGCTTTGAGGATCCAATCACTCAAGCTTGGCAATGAAAGCCTCAACAAGACAAGTACATGAAATGAGACAAAACACTGCTATGTATCCAGGCTCTAGCTATGACTGCGCAATTATAAATGGAGACTGCAGCATACAATATGTAAATACAATGATATATCAATATCAGCTCAAATAAAGAGGGGGAGCAATCTCTCAACCCCTGAAAACACTAGTACAACAATCCTTATAAGGATTGGCTACAATACATGTACAGAAACGGAAAACACAATAATGTCGTAGTTGCTTGGTAGTAGCAACTCATAAACAAAATAGGAGGAAATGGCTAAATGAGATCCTCAATCTGAAATGGCCTCCTCCAATGAGAAATCTGAAGTGAAATACTGATTCTTTCACCTAAGACTCCCCCCTCCAACTATCTGCAAACCCCTCACAACAAATTCTTTCCAAGAATAACGTTGTCTAAGAGAGGGACTGCACTGCATATGATGGAAAGTGGTTGGCCTGATGCCAAAGATGGTGGAATAAGCTTAGAAACCACCTTTGCTGATCTCCCAAAGAGATGGAAGCTCCCTCTTCTAAAAATAAAGCCAAGGACGGTGTTGCAGAAAACCTCCCCAACAACACCCAGCTACACTACACAAACTCCACCTGGAACTGCGCTGATGAAGATGGATGATACTTGACCTCAATGTCTGAATATGGGGAATAGATTGCAATCCTCCAAGAGCTACTCAAGAAGGAGAGGAAATCCTAAACATGAATTCCCTCAGCAATTCTTTCTAACCAGCAAGATGTTGCTGCAAGTCCACCGGACCAAAGATGAATAATACTCAACATGATTTGCAATGGTAGCCTTGCCCTCCTTTTAAACAATGTGAGCTCCCTCTCAATGGACCCAACTCATTAGGGTTTCCTTCCTCTAGAAGCTTCCCTCCTTATCCCACTGTGCTGGCCCACAATGTGCTCTCCACCTTGTGCTACTGCGCAGTTTGACTTGGTCAAACTTGACCTAGCCTTCTTGAAAAAGCCCCTTTTCACACATGGAGGTGTGAAATCAAGCTCCAAAAGTGATCCTCCCTCATGCCAAGAGGATTTTTATTCTCTATCCAAGAAATAAATGGGTCTCCTACCCATTTTATTCATCTCCTATGTAAAAATGGAAAAAATAATGTTCCAATTTTCTCCATGAAAAATTGGGAACATTACATCTTCCCTGGTTTGCTGAAGATGTATGGTATGATTTATCCTTCTCATCATGCTATCTTCTTATGACTGTATTTCTTGGACCAACTTCATCACTGGCACTCCTAAACTGGTAGGATAAACTGCATCTACTCCATAAACCAGCTGGTAGGGAGACATTCCAATTGATTTCTTTTTTGTCACTCTATCAGCCCATAAAGCATGCACCAGCTTGTTGTGCCATGACCTATGATTTTCTTCCAACAGCTTATTTATTGTGTTTATCAGGCTCTTATTGGAAGATTTTTCTAGCCCATTACCTTGAGGGTAATAAGCTGTGGAATGACCAAGCACAATCTGATATCTGTGACAGAAGTCAACCATCTTTTTAGAACCAAATGCAGCAGCATTGTCAGTGATAATTTTCCTAGGACAGCCAAATCTAGATAGGATATGATCTTCAAGGAATTTTATGATAACTGAGTTTGTGGAATTCATAGAAGGGATGGATTTTATCCATTTGGTGAAATAATCAGTGGCTGTGAGTATCCATCTATGTTGGGTCGATGAGGCAGGAAGTATTTCCCCAATGAAGTCTAGGCCCCACTGTTGAAAAGGAGCTTCAACAGTGATTGGTTGCAAGGGTAATGGAAGCAGTTTTCTCTTGCCTTCAAAGATTTGGCATTTGTGGCAGGAAACTATCATTTTTTGGACATCTTGAAAGAGGGTGGGCCAGTAATAACTAGCTCTAGGGATTTTATTGGCAGTGGTTTTCCAATTGAGGTGGCCTCCACATTCTCCTTCATGAAACTCATGCTTGATCATATCTGCATCATTCTCAGGCAAACATTTAAGCAATAATCCACTAGCATTTTTCCAATATAAACATTTATCTAAAATGTAGTAGTTAACAGCTTTCAACTTTAAAAATCTTGCCTTTGTTTTAGACATACCAGGAGGGGCATTGAGATTAGTAAGCACATACAAAATATCAACATACCAAGATGAATTGAGGAAATGATCTTCAATATGAGGAGTTTCCAACTCTTCTTGTTCATCTAATGCATCTATCATGTTTATATCAAGTGCTTGCAAGTTAGATTCAACCATTAATTGTGCTAGGCCTTGACCCTTGATGAGTTTAGTGGGTTTAATTTCCAAATCATATTCCAGTATCACGACAATCCACTTCCCTATTTTTCCATCGGGGTCTTGTGACAAAATGTCTTTTACCACTATATGAGGCACAAATGCAATAATGTGAGAGTGTAAAATATAAACTTTGAAATCCTTCAAGGCCTTGACCAAAGCATAGGCCTGGTTTTCCATGATATTATATTTCAGAGGTGCATCTCTTAATGCCTTGCTAAAAAATGCAATTGGCTGCTCTTGTCCTTCTGGATTTTTCTGTAATAAGACATCAGCCACAGTATGTTCTGATGCAAATGAAAATATGAGGAAGTCCTTAGTGAAATCAAGACTGATAAGGATTGGTGCTTGGGTGAGTGCATGTTTGACCAGTTCAAAGTAATTCTTTGCTTCTAAGGTCCATTTAACTCCTATCTCTTTCTTTAACATGTTTGTCATGTTCCTAAGGAGTTCTTCTAGGTTGGGTATGAACCTTCTCAAGAAATTAATCTTTCCAATGAAATATTGAAGTTCTTTGATGTTTCTGGGGTGACTGATCTGCAATATACCTTCAACCCTTTTTGGGTCTATTTTAATCCCTTTTTCAGATTTGATGTGACCAAGAAGCTTTCCTTCTTGGAGCCCAAACAATGTTTTCTTAGGATTTAAAGATAGCCCAAATTTTCTACATTTCTCAAAGAGATTTCTCAGGTGTGCTAGGTGTTCCTCATCTGTTTTGGAATAGACTGTAATGTCATCTAAAGGAAGTGGCCTATTTCTTCTGAGAAAGCAATGTCCATGGCCCTTTGAAAGGTGGCACCGTCATTCATTAATCCAAAAGGCATTTTCACATACATGAAAGTGACCCAAGGGGTAGTGAAGGCTATTTTCAGTTGGTCTTCAGGGAGTACCAATATCTGATTATATCCTGAAAATCCATCTAGCAAAGAAATCCTCTTGGAACCAACTACCCTTTGTAAGATGTGCTCCATTTTAGGAAAGGGATAGTTTTCCTTTAATGAGGCTCTATTCAAGTTCCTAAAGTCAATACAGAGCCTTATTTCTCCTGTTTTATTTCTTACAGCTACCAGATTAGATACCTACTCTGAGTATCTCACAGGGACAATAATTCCAGCATCATACATTTTCCTAATTTCTTTCTCAACCAGAGGTAATTGCAGAGGGTTTATTCTGCGTAATTTTTGCCTAAACGGTTTCTGGTTTTCTTTAAGTGGTATCTTGTGCTGAATGGTCTCTGTGTCATATGCCTTTAAATCCTCATAGCTCCAAGCAAATACATCAGAAATTTTTTTAAACAACACAATATATTTCAGTTTCATGTGAGCTGGAAATGTTTTGGATAACTTGATCATTTTAGGCTTGTCTTTACTGCCTATATTGCATTCCTCAATATCAGATTCAGTGGGTTCTATTGTTTTTTTCTTGGCAACAACATTGAAATCAAACAAGTCTTCTAGAGGTGCTAGTCCTTTGCGTAAGCCTTTGTCTTTATACTGTAGCACCTCTATGTCTTATTTTCCTGAGTTTATGTACTCTTCTGTTTGATTTTCAAACTCTTTGGTTAGCAGATTAATTTCTGCAATGGGAGAAGGTTCTTTTTCAATAGGCCGTTCCTCATTAAGACAGTCTTTATCATACTTTGAGTCTGAATTTGGCAATTCAAACTCATTTTTGAACTGCAGAAAGTCTTCTATCTTCTTATCTCCCTCAAAGACCTGCCAATAATTTTCATTATCTGGGACAACTAGTCTATATTTTACTTGGACTGTGAACTGTTTGTTGTCATAGGGTCTTTGGCATGAACTGGTAGCACAAGCTAATCCATTGGCAAGAATGTTTTGGCCTCTAGGGACAAAAACAAGTTCATACTCCTCAAAAGTTTTCAAAAGTTCCATAGCATCATTTCTATAGGCTCTTAGTCTTGGATGTTTGGCAGTGTACTCTCCATTTATTTTCCTAATGATCGTTTCGGAATTTCCATGAGTAGCTATCCTCTGGGCTCCTAATTTCTTTAGCAACTATAGTCCTAAGAGGAGTGCTTCATACTCTGGTATGTTATTTGTGAATTGGAAGTTTAACTTGCATGAATGGCTTTCAGCGTAATTATTCTTTGTGTTGTGAATCCACACACTTGCTCCTGCACCAGTTCTGTTACAAGACCCATCAAAACTCATACTCCAAAGAGGGCTAGTTTCGGACTTGTTGTTGTTTTCATTCCTGTCCCCTTTTTCCTATTTGTTTTGACTGTCATTATGCAGTTTTATGGGTTCTGCAGCATGTTTAAGTTGGTCTTGTTCCTTAAATTTTTCATGGAGTTGAGGCCCTTCTTCTTGAATCTCGTGACTTTCACTAAGATGGTGAACATTGGGCTGTTCATACTCTCTATTTTGTTTGCTGTAATTTTCAGATTTAGCAAACTGTTTGAGATCCTCTCCTCCTATGTTCTCTGTTATGTTGGGTGATTGCTCACTTTCCAACTCTAGCTCATCAAAGCTTTCATCATTGTAAAAAATGATTGAGTCTAGGTCTGTATGGACATATTAAAGAGGGGAATTTTTTGATTTTTCTTGACTACTCACCATAAATTTCATGAGTGATTCCCTATAAAATATTCTAAGCTGACTGAAGACGAGAATGGTGGCAAATTTCATGTCCATTTGCATAGTTCCTTGAAACTTAGCACCCCATTATCTTGAAAGATGCATGCCATATTTGGGGGGCACATCAGCCACCACCACATCCATCACTATGCATTTGGCTGGGATTTGGGTCAATTTTACACAAAGATCTTTGCTCAGCCCTAAGCATTTTACTCTACTGGAGTCAAAAGAATACAAATATTTATATGGTCTAGTTATGTCAAGGCTTGATCTCTCCATGATTACTTTGGGCATGAGGTTATGAGAAGCCCCTGAATCATGCATAGAATTGTGTAAAATCTTATAATGGATACTCAAACTGACATAGAAAGGAGGGACCACCCCTTCTTGGAATTTTCCTTCAATTTTAGGCCCAACCAAAAGGGTTGGCTGATCATCATTTAAGTTGACAAATTCATTATTTTCTTCTATGTTCAAAGCTTTTAACACTTGAAATTTATATACATACTGAGTGACTAACTCAGTGAGGGGGACAAAGATCTCGATTTTAGAAATTTCACTTTCCAAACTGAAAGGGAACTGATTCTTTGAAAGGCTCAAATCTGTCTTGTTAGTCACTAACTTATCAGCAAAATCAGCTTGCTGGTTTTTACTATGTACATCAGTTGCCACTATTTTTACAGGGGCACTAGCTGAAGTGCTAGTGCTACTAGGGTCAACACTCTGTTTATCAGTGATTTGAGTGCCTTTGCCCTTGTTTTTACCAGAACTTTCAGCTGCTGTTTTTTTGTTTTTAGCAGCCCTTCTAATCACCCTTTCAGATCTGTTTTTAATAGAATTTTTAGAGGTCTTATTTTGGGGAGTTTCTTGGTTCTTTTTTCTCCTGAGGTCGTATCATCAATGATCCTCCATGATGGCATTCTCAAAGCCTTTCCTATAGTCTTCAGATTCTACGCCTTCATTACCGTAAAATGTATATGTGGCCTGGTCATCCTCTGTCACAAAAGGCAGGGTCTTCATTACTTACTCCCAACATGTTTATAACAGTTCCCTCTGGCTCTTCTATCATTCCCTCATCTTCTTCAACATAATTTTCTTGAAATGGAGGTCTGATTTGTTGATCAGTATCTCTTTGTCTAATCTGAGGGGAGTTTTTCCTAAAGTTCTGATTTTGATTCTGGGATTGATTTCTATTTTGGGGAGCTGTTTGATTTTCTCTAGATGGAGCTCTCTCATATATGCTCATCCTCTCCAACATCTCTTTCATCATCCTCTCCATTTTTGAGTTAGATGTGGAAGGTGCAGTGTCTTCCCTATATGTCACTTTGTTTTCATTTCTCATCCTAGCTCTCTTCTCAATCAGATTTTCGTCCACACTAAGAGCTCCCTTCTGCATGTCTTCTAAAGTCAAGGGATTCCTTTCTCTTAGCTGATAGGCCATTTCGGGATCAAATCCTTTAGGGAATTTTTCCAAAGCTGAGCCTTGTGGAGGTTTGAAATCTGGGGGTAGTGCGTTATAAACACTATTAAATCTACTGCAATAATTTTGAACACTTTCCCCAGTGTTTCTCTTGAGGTTTTTGTAATCTGAAAGTATTTGGAGAGGGTTCTTCCTAACTTCCCATTTGTTCAGAAATATTTGATGAAAGGCAGGGAGATCGTTGATGCTTTGTGGGGCTAAGCTTTTGAACCATTTTCTTACTTCTCCCCCTAAAATCCAAGCAAACAATCTGAGTTTAACAGTCTCATCACCTATTTCATTCCTATCACAGTAATCATTCATTTTGTCCACATGTTGTGAAGCAGTAGTGGAACTTATGGCATCATATAGAGGAATAGTGGTCGAATAACCTTGTGGTAAGGCAGCTAAAGGTAGAGGAAGGACTAGAGGAGCATACCATGTAGCCATGATAGGATTTTGTGGGGGGAATGGAGTGGTTTGAACAGTGGGTATATGGATGACAGAAGTGCTAGTACCAACAAGAGACTATTGAGTAGATCTGGGGTTAGAGAAACCAAAGTTATGAATGAAATGAAGATCAGGAGGTGTGCATGGAGGGGTTTCTCTGCTCCTAATATGTTGGCCACTATGTTGTGGTGAAATTGGAGGCTCAAAGTCTGTCTGATCTATAGAATTAAGTGACTTATTTCTTGGCAAATTACTTGGAAAATCTAAGTCAACTTGGATCTATTGAAGATATGAAAGGTTTTCAGGGACAAAATTAGCTCTATGAATTGAACTGATAATAGTTGGATCCCTAGATACAGGAGTCTTCCTAAGAATTCTTTCTGGATTATCAACTATTTCAGGAGGATTTGGGTCAGGATAGGCTCTGGTATGAATTCTTTTTGAAGCCAGTATGTTAAGATTTAGACCCAAAGAAAAGAAAGTTAGCCAGATATGACAATATTTTAGAGGCAAACTAGTATTTAACAAAGAAAACTTAATCTTGAAAGTTTCCTAATCATGGGTGTGCACGATGTTTAATGGTAGTGTGGGCTGCCCTAGTGGATTTTTTGTGAATCCAGGAGTAATTAGCAGGTCTACTGATCACCAATGGAGTCTTTTGGTCTTTTAGGAGTTGTGGAGTCGCCAGGTGGATGATTTCAAATGTTTTAAGATGAGTTACTGTCCACCATCAGTAATTAAATACCAATCTAAGGCTATTGTGGGTCTTCTTGTTGAATTCTTAGTTAAACTAAGAGGGGGGAGGGGGGGGGGGGTTAATCAGTTTAACACATACATGAGATTTTTAAATTTTATATCAGCTTATTTACAACTTACTTTTATAACCAACCTTAGTATATGAACAGTCTTAATATGTTGCAGCAAGTATTAAATTAATGTGATATCAAACTTAGTATGAGAGCAACAAACATTAAGCAGATTTGGTAAATCATCTCAGCACACAGGCAACACAGATAGAGATAGCAGATATAAGTGGAAACCCATAAAGGGAGAAAACCACATCTTATTATTGTTGTGATGCAAAGGCAAGCTCCAACTCCCCCTCACCACTGCTTTTCTGCAGGCACCAACCTACAGGAGGTTCCAACCTCAATTCTGCAAGCTACAACTTGCAAGGAAGCTCCAACTCCCTTCAATTTTCCGCAGGCACCAACCTACAAGAGGCTCCAACCTCAGTAAGCTACAACTGATAGCTATCAAGCTTCAACTTGATAGGGAAGCTCCAACTTCCTCAATTTATCAAAAGAAATGTTTGTTGATTTACCTCAGATATCAGCTCTGTTCTGTAGCATCTCTTTCTGCTCTTCTCTTCCTTATCTTCTCTGCCTCAATCTTCTATACTTTGCATTCTCTATCCTTACTCTCTCTAACCCATTTGCATATCAAGGTCATGTTACTTACAGAGGTTTCCTGATGACTGTTTGTTTTCCTCTAGGAATTTGAAGTGAATAGTCCTGACTTTTTGCCTTCTGCCTCCTTATTTCTTTTATCAGCTCATTCAGAAAAATATAACAATATATATTAATTTCAAATTTACAATGGGTTTTTTGTTTTCCTCTGGATACTTGCCAATGCATCACAAACAATGTAAAAAAATTAAAACATTTTCATTTTTAGTTACAATATATAAACTTCACTCAGCCCTTGGATTGTTGGTTTTGTCCTTTCTGTTGCTGTTAGATAACTGCTCTGCATAACTCTGTTCACTGCAATTGTGTGCACCTGTGCATTTACACCTGTCAAACTTGCAATCTCTGTTTACCTCTGTCAGCCCCATGCTTCCTCTCTCTCTGTGCATATAAAATGCATATAGCAAATTTGTACTCAATACAACTGTCAATCTGGGTAATTTCAATACTCTATTTTCTAGGTTGGTAGTTTAATTTAATAAATGCGGAAGCTACCTTTGGAATCAATGGTTAAGACACTGCAATGCCTATCAAGCGCTCCTTACATTAAATATATGATTTTGAAACCATACGCAGAAACTCGCGTAACCCAAGGTCTCCTTAATTCATTTCCAAATGAATTCACCTCTTGAATAGTTTTACTACAGAACCTTTGATTTAATCAACTCTCAGCATCTTCAAAACTATGGTTAAACCATAATAAAAAACCCAACTTATAATATTTCGAATTAATATTCGAATATTCTAGCAAAACCATTACA
>CM076571.1:474895913-475082274 GCA_034641835.2 Pinus albicaulis
TACTTGCTGCAACATATTAAGACTGTTCATACACTAAGATTGATTATAAAAGTAAGTTGTAAATTAGCTGATGAAAATTTAAAAAGCTCATGTATGTGTTAAACTGATTCACCCCCCCCCCTCTCAGTTTAACTAAGAATTCAACAAAGTGAATTCTAGTGTGGTGTAATAGATGGCTCTCCCGAGTTGGAAGACGCATTCTAGTAAAATCAATTGTAGAAGCAATCTCAGTGCATTGGACTTCTCTTCCCTGGATTCCCAAGGAAATCTTAAATAAAATAAAGGAATGTCTCTTTGATTTCTATG
Organism: Pinus albicaulis; assembly: GCA_034641835.2. NCBI lineage: Eukaryota > Viridiplantae > Streptophyta > Pinopsida > Pinales > Pinaceae > Pinus > Pinus albicaulis. Next base: position 474,896,220 of record CM076571.1, read on the forward strand.
GGCTAGAAAACATGACAAGAAACCTTTTACTCTTACTATATGGAAATCCAATTCCACATCACAAACTCAAGGTGGATGGGGCCTCAATAACCACCTTCTCTTCTAAAAAGCACTTGCAATAAAAGGTGTCTGGCACCTTATCTATGGGAATGGCCTCTAGGCTGAAACCATGTATCAAAAATATATAAGACCCTTATCAACCACAAATTAGATAAGTAATCTAGTAAAATTTTCATGAAATGGGTCAATTGTTTGGAAGACCATCATACACACTATCCCTCTAATTGGTAAGGGACTATATTGGAAAATAGAGGATGGCTCAGCAGTCTTACTTGAGAAAGATTCTTGTACAGGGAGCCAACAAAATCATCTACTACCTAATCCCCTAGTTTCAGTCCTTAATCATGAAGGATTCCTATTCTTAAGTCAAATCTCTAGGAGAGATCTAGTAAAAGTCACTTGGAATTAGCTATCTACTCATGAACTACAAATGGAAGAAGGACACATTTGGGTTTGGGAAAATTGTTTTCATTATTTACAACAACCCTTTGTTTCTCTCTTTGACTCCCTGGATCAACTCATTGGGCCCATCACCCCTCGAAGAAGTACTCACCAAAATCTTTTCACAAATGGTGCAAGCCAACTAGAATCATACAACTCCTTGGTGGGGAAAAAGTTTGGAAGATCAAATTTCCCTCAAAAGAAAAATTAGTTACAGGGTTGCTTCTCAGGAAAATAGCCCCCACTTGGGACTACTTACAAAACCATTCTATTCATAGACCCAACCTATGTCACAAGGTTCGTCGAACTTCAACCTTGAGGTTCGAATTTCTGAAACCTTAAAAAATTTTGAGGTTTGGTGAACCTCATTGAACCTCATAGCCATTCACCAAGTCCATAGATCAAAACTCATAACCTCGTGTCACAATTCAAGCTATAATCTATCCTTGCAATTTTCATGTTCATGATACCATTTTTTATGTTTATTGATGTTGATAACTTACTATTTAATCCTATATATATATATATATATATATATATATATATATATATATATATATATATATATATATATATATATACAGAAAATATTTTCGGGAGCGATGGAGAGCGGAGGTTTTAGTGCTTGTTGTTCTGGCTTTCATGGCAACGCCGCAACGACCTCTCACAAGAGCACAGACGAAGGGAGGCATCACTCTGGCATGGTGATCTTCGGCCCTAAGAACGAGCGGTCAAGCGACGAAAATACAATGCTTCACCACAGACAATGAAGTCTAGGAGCCCCCGCGGACTCTAGACCCTCTTCCACCTCCTCCAACTCGGGATTTCACCCTCTTGTTTCTCGACCCTCGAATGGCTTTCGGAGACAGAGCACGGGTGCTATCTCTCGGTGGGGATGGGGATTTAATGAGGAGAGCCTCTCGCATACATCAGATCCGAACAGGGTTCTTGTCGACGGAGGCAGATTTTAAAGCACAGAGACTCGTCATAAACCCTGGACAGCATATGAATGGTATGGAAGCGACTTCACAGTGGAGGCAGAGGATGGGTCACACTGTCCTCTGCTGTTACCTGTGGTCGCGAGTCTCTTTTGCAGAAAACATGGGTAAGGCCACCATTGGCTGCTTGGCGCTAGAAAATATTGCTTGGAGACCCCTGCACCAAACGAACACATTTGCCTTAGGGCTCCTAGAAAGGGAGGCAATTGAAGACAAGAAAGGCGCACCCAACACAAAGCATAAGGTATCACCTACCCGCTTTCAAGTTTTTATTAGAACACCTGAGGGGAAAAACATATTACATTGGGTAACCAGATCAGAGAAGGTAAATAATCTGAAACAGAGCATCAACCAAACCATGGGTTTTCCATCATACCTGCAATCTCTCCTCTTCGGAGGTTAAATCTTACAAGAACACAAGTCAATCATGGATTACCAAATCGGTCCAGGGTCCACCATCATACTCAACCTGAGGCTGAGAGGAGGAGTTGCAGAACATGGCAGAACCAAAGAAAAATGGGGGGCTAGGAGCATCAACAACTCAAAACAGACACACAACAAAGGAGGATCCTCCTACAAGAATATCCTGCAAGGGAAAAACAAAGATAATGCACCCACAGAACCAGTCGGAGGTACCCCGAGTCCATATATAATAGACCAACTGAATCACATACCAGAACTGTCCATTGACACACCAGAGACAGAGGAACATCGCACCACATATGAAGCACAAGCACTTATTTGCAAATTCAACTATTTTGGCCCAAACCAATGGAACTCTTTCACTGGATCTTCACTAGATGGACCATGGACTGTGAAATTCATCTCTGCTCCAAGGGATTTTTCATTGTCAAACTTGCATCCTCAAAACTCAAAGACATTATACTCTGAGAGGGATCGTGGTTCCAGGGCTCTACTGGACTGTTCATCACTCCATGGTTCCCTGAATTTGACACAAATAATATGTCTATATCGAAAATGACGATTTGGGGTAGGATTCACAACCTCCCTCTGCATTTCTGGAATGAAAGAGTACTAAAAGGTATCGGGAACACCATTGGGAAATACATTAAAACAGACACACAACGCTTGAAGGAAAGAATATTCACCTTCGCACGCATCTGTGTGGAAGTTGATCTCAGCAAAGGATTACAGGAAAGTATACAGTTGAAACATAAACAACAAATCTGGACACAGTCTCTAGATTATGAAAACACAGTTTTTCATTGCAGAATTTGCAGGCAGACCAGACATCTGCAAAATACTTGTCCAGATGCAAAAAGAGATAAAAGGAAAAACAAAAAAAGAATGGGAAGGTACCAAAAGGGTGGCAATTCCCACCCTGTGATCCACAGGAAGAAGCAGAAGAAGCAGCAGATGAACTAGCCCCCAATGAGACTGACCAACCATCAACAGAACCGAAAGTACAATGAAATGAAACACAAGACCCATTTGACCTGCAAATCTCCATGGAAAGGCTAGAAAAAGAGTCAATGGATATGGACAACGGTGGGATTAAACGGCGTCAACTCGACTTTTTATGAATTCTTATCAATTACTATATGAGAGAACATATTAGCGGTGTAAGTCTTTTTTTCGGAAAGATGTATTTTATGGACAGTCAACAGGAAATATTATGGATATAGTTCTGATGCTGGTATATGTATGGACAGCTATCTGGGGCACTTTTTTGTCACGATGGGATGCTGAAAAGCATGTATGGATGTAATTTTATTTATAATTAATAAAATTACAGAAATTTCCCCCAATATATATAATTGAAATTGAAAGAGATTCAGACAAAGAATTATAGCATGCATAAATACACTAGTACCTTGGTTCTACCGTCGATCCAATTGGGATGACAGAGGGCGAAATACAACTCTTTCTTGGAATAGATTTCCAAAGGCGAATCGAGCCGTGCAAGAAGATAGGGATATTGATTTGGAAGCATCTTTTCCCACACGGAGTCCGAATTGCCGGCCGACCTGAATGTCTGATTGACAGCGCTGAGCCTGCAAACATCTCCGGGTGTAGTGAGGCAGAGTATGTGCGATATGCAGCTCTCTGGCAAATCCCCCATCGTCATCATCGCCCCTTTCTCATTCTCCTCCATTTATTAGGGTTACAGTCACAAGAAACAATATTAGTTTATTCTTAGGGTTTGCGACCCTCACTCTTTAGTACCCAATGCACAATGCGAAGTTTCTTCTTTTTTCCTGTTTTTCAAACTGCAAAAGTGACAGTTGTAATGGGTATCGTGCGACGTCAGAGTGTCAACCCCGTGTTCGTGTTTATCTATACCATCAATGTCACATACTCTATTTAATTATATAATTTTTTTAATTATGTCAGTTTGTAATTTTGATAACTCATCTTTATAGAAGAGTTCATTGGATTCGATATAATGGTGAATATTCTCACTTGGAATTTGCTGATCGATATTGAGGTCTTACTTTAGTTTGAAGCTAGGTTTATCTTTTTGAGAAGTTTGTGGGTGGTAGTTGCAATGATTCAATCCTAGGTTTTTTTTTTTTTATCTTGACATTATGTTTATCAAGGAAAAAAATTATAAAGAAAGTTAACTCGAAAACTTGATCTAGTGACCTTGTGTTTGTAATTTATTTTATTTAATCTCTTAATTTAATTTTATTAGAATTAAGAAACTTAAGTAAATTGGTTTGTGATCAAATTTTTGAGTCGAGAGGTTCGTTCTACATCTTAGTATGAGTGGATGTGTAAGTTTGTTTGTTCGACTATGCCCTTTTAATATAAAAATTATGTTCTAAATAGAAAAATAATGTTGGCTATAATTAAAAAAATGAATATGTTGCAAAGTAATGGGAAGTAAAATAAAAATGTGAATTAGATGTTTAAATCGTATATTTTTCAATAATATTTCAACCAGAGATTTAAATAAACTATTTAAAGATCTATATTAACTAATTTATATCGATGTTAAATGTAAGACTTTTGTGATCCATAAAGTAGATAAATGTCTTTCCGATTAATCACATCATTAAGATTTGGTCGAAGTTTCGAACCAGCCAATGTGGTTCATCCTCAGGACAAGGTGAAAGTGTCCAAGGATCTTCCTAAATAAATAGTGTGGATGCATCATTGCTCGGAATTTGTATCAGAAAAATAGCTTTTTAAAAACTAGACGTTAAAGAATTAGTTAATTAGTTATATATGTAAATTTTATTTTATGCCTTTTAATTAGATATAATAATAAAATATTAATTATTTTATAAATGGTTATAAATTCTACATTGACTAAATTTTTTAATTATTATTAATTAATAAATATTGTTTTAATTAAGATAATACATAAGAAACTGTATATTATCAATATAAGAAAATATAAAGGAAATTATATAATATACTTATAAGATAATACAGAGGAAAAAGAATAAGAAAACAACAAGGGGAGGAATAAAGAAAGGATTAAAAAAAGGGTTTAAGGAAAATTCACAGACGGAGAAAGAAGAAAGAAGAGAAATAAAACCCTAAAAACAAGAAAATACCAAAAGGAAAAAGAGACCTAGCGAAGGGAAGAAAAATCATCTAGACAGGGCTGGAGTCCAACTCTTACTCAACTTCCAATCATCATCCCTATTGAGATTCCTCGCATGCCTTTCAATCTCAATGGCCTCCCTAAGCTTCCTATGATGGAAGTGATCCACCCTAGCAATGAATTTGGAGTCCTCAATGCAAACATGGTGACAAGACTTTTCTGCATGTTCTGCAAGAGTTGATGTGCGTGATTGATTGTGCCTAATTTATATCGATGTCAACTTCATATCTATCTATAAATAGAAAGAAAAAAATATGTTTTATATAGTTAAAATTTTTATTTGGTCCTATATATACTCTATTTAGCATTCAAAAATACAATTTAACAATGAAAAATAACACATTGTATTTCTTATTCTAAAAAAGTTTGCACGTGAATAAATTTAGCCCCTCTCGGCTCATGTTAGATCTATACTTAAGATGGATCTATGTTGGTATATCCCCAAGCTATTCCCCAATCAAATCTTCCTCTATTTTATCACACATACCATACGATCAAATTACATAATCTACTACAAGTGCGCCATTGTAGGTAGTACATGTGAAATTACTAGACTTTGCCCGTCTACCCAAACCATTGCAAATGACTAAATCAAATGCCCCATATAGAGTAAGCATTTACTCCCTAAAGAGATTGAAACTTTTGTTGCCTTCTAAAATTCTTTCCCACTGATGATTACTCTCTTCTATAATCTAAACATGATCGCAATCTTCTTTAAAACAAAGAATTTTAGCTTGTTCACTTGCAGTCCTAGCATTAATATCATCCACTAAAAGGACTTATCCTAGTTGATAATATGTTGCAATATCCATTTTAAAGCAATGAAGGGGTATTTGTGGTCAAACCCTCTACTTTTGTAAGTTTTTGAAACTTGTGGAGCAAAATAGCCTGCTACAATTCTTCTTCTTCTTCTTCTATATATAATTTTAAGGTTACAACTAAGCTAAACACCAAATTGGTGTATAAGATCCTCTTGTTTGTGAGACGAGGGACTTGGCTCCATCCAACCATTCAAATACTAAAATTTTCATATATGTACATCCTCTACCCTCATTGTATTTGAACATATGATCTCTTACATGGAAATATATATGTTTAACCATTAAACCTAAACAATATATGTATGTGTAAAGATTAAACCCTTTGCCATCAAAATTTTCCATCACCCTTCTCTTTGATGTGGATATGATATTGTAGTGATTCACTAAGTTATCCCTATTAAATCACAACCCCTCAAATCTTTACATGTCATTACATTTTTCAAATTCAATAAGATCTAATATTGTCTTCTTTAAATGAAAATCCAACTATTAAAAAACTTTGAAACCACATATTATAAATCAAAGTACTCCACACCAAAACTTCTTTGCTTTCTTATCTCTATTTATCTAAAATGGTCAATCATTTATTTATGACATATTAACATCCATGTGATCTAAAACAAACAAGGGGTGTTGCAAAGTAACAAGTCCTTACTTTTACACAAGAGTGACATAGAGAAAGCAAGAGATAAATATGTCTAAAACCATAGCATTGAACCTTGAAAATGATTCACATGTCTTGTTTATGCCATTGACTTCACATGTATTAATTCAAATATGCCCCATGATTAAGCTTCTTAGATGATCATGTAGTTACCCATGTAGTGTTTCCTTCCCAAATGTTATTATAAATGACAATCAAATGCATTTATCTACCAAACCTATCTTAAGCACGATGTCCTCTAGTGTGCATGTTACAACTCTTCCAAGTAGCTTACTCACATGTCCTCATTATGAAGTGATTCCAATGCTCTAATTGTTTTCTTTCAGAGAATATTAGGGATGTTATGCCTCCTCCAAGTGGCTCACTTGCAACGTTTTGAGCCTACCTTCACAGGGAGAGCAATAATTTAGGAGGGTTGGATGAAGTCATTCTCATGAAGGCTTAGAGGTAACATGCATCAACTTGGTGAGATTGAAGCATTAATGCATGCCCATCAATAATAATTTCCAATGAGCAAGGTCATTAAAGTTGTGGTCCTAAGAGGGGAGGTCATTGGAATAGTTTACTTAAAATCTAAAAATGCAGTCAATAGGAGTTTTTTCATCAAATATACCTAAAGGAAAATCATCATTGACTTATATATGTGAAGCTACAACTTGGTTTACTAAAGAAACAATTAGGTTACAAGCCTTGGGAATAAATAGGTAATGAATGAGAAAGAATGTTGCAATCTTTTGTTTTTGAATTTATTGATGAACTAACATAGGTAAAATCCTTTAAAGTATTATTACTCTATGACTTAAATATACACACTAACTATGTTACTAAAATAGGGTTTAGAAAGTTGTCGAAGACATTCTCCCTATTAATGGATATGGGGAGCAATGTCATATGGATGCAATTCTTACTTATTATCATTCATATGAAGAAATCCAATACTAGAAGATCACCAATTGAAGAGAGAGAGAGTGTGTGTGTGTGTGTCACTCATTATTTTTTAATGAGAAAACCCACTACATTTTGATGAAATCAATACTTGAACAATGTAAGCTTTAATCCATAGATTTTTTATAGTGATTTCATGCTATCAAAGGTCTAGGATTTAGGCTCATTTACTTCATGGGTCCACAATCAATATCAGAGTATCCTATCATTTTTTTTTCATCATGGGTTATAAGGAAGCCCCATAAAATTAAGGGCTATTTGGTTGTAATAATGGGCATTATTTTACTAGCTTCCTTAAATTAAGGGTTATTTTGTTGTAATAATAATCATTATTTTGCTACTTTTTCATAATTGGGTGGTTAGTGACACTCATTCACCTCCGTGAATGTTTTGGGTTGGGGAATCCACTTTCCTATCTATTGATCACACCTTATTGAAATCTGTCATGATGGGTCTTTGAATCAATGTTGTCAACTCCATGAAAGTGTCATCGATATGTTCAAGAGAAATCCACCCTCAATTGACATCTGCTACAAAACCTTAAGCCTTATTCATGTCTTCCATCCATGGACCAACTTTGAATCATCACATTCTATCTCAAATCTTGATACCCATTTTGTGTCGTTGAAGGGGAATACATTAAGGCCCTCCTGCGATAGGTCACTTCCTATCGACAACAACACATTATCTAGGAAGTTCACTTAGAAACTCCCTTCAGTGCCTCAGAACTTGAATACCTCAATGGCAAGTCTCCTTGCTTTCGATGCCAGGTTCTCATCATTGGCCTTCAACGAAATATTCTGTGAGGTGTTCAACTCCAACTCATCTATATTCACACCTCATAAATTGCACTTAGTCCCTAGAGGGCCATTATCATTATCAGTGGTTCCTCTCTCGTCTGCTAATGGTTTTCTTCATTGGCCGGTAATCAGATGGTGTCTACCATGTTCGACTCCAACAAATCTACTCACATGGTTAGACTCGTACTATTGAGTGATGAGGTAGAAGACCTTGAATCTAGTTTCATCCATCCGGGCTGCGATTTCAGGATTCATACAAGATTTATGAAGTATGATGGTTATGGTCATATAAAGAGCCATCCAAGCATGGGTCCACAATGTGTGATTAATGGACGTGAATTTAATCAATGTACATGTAAATTGGCTTATGAGCTAAGTATAGTTATTCCTACCTCAATAAGGATATCATGATGATAATGTATTATAACAGTCAATTAATGACCTCAGCCAGTCGATTCTCGATCCATAATTTTCACATGGTAAAGCACTTTAGTCCGCAACCACTGCTTCTGACTTTGTACTTTAGGGGGCAATCTGTTATAGATTATTTTGTCACATTCAAACAAATGGCCTTGAACCTAGATCTATCATCATCCATTTACACTTTTCATCAATCCCATACAAATCCAAAAGCATTCCCTTCCCAAAAGTTACAATAATATTGGGTTACATTGGCTAAAAACCCTAAATTTGTGTATCATCACACTTGTCTTTAAGACACCCTAAGTTCACATTATTTGCACACATGCAATTTGCGTTGGCCAAGGCAAGTTTCTTTCACAAAAACGTGTGATGAACACCTGGAAATGAAGAAAAATAAAAATTAATTTCAATTTTTCTCTTTCTAGAATCTTTAGGAGTGGTTTTAACTATTTACTGTTGGATCATATCTCAAACTCCTACTATTTAGGTCTTGTCTCTTATCTCCATGAACTTACCTCCCTCTAATGTGGATCTAAGCCCTAGAATGGTAAATCTAAAACCACCTCATTTTCCCTATAAATCATACACCTACTATAGAGCTTGGGTTGGCTTTTGGAGACTCTGATTATGCCCTTGTGCTACTCACTTATGTCTAGAGGTCCATAATCCATCCAAGTGATTTAGCTGTGATTAAAGGCTTACCATTGTGGCAAAGAAATGACAAGATAACTGGGAGAGATTCACAAATTCAAGGCCTACAAAGGTTGTAATATTTTCCTGTCATTGTTAATACAAAAGTGCATTGCTTCTCCTATACATTGTGTCTTGATTATGCATATTTAGGACATGAATCCTTGACTTCTTGTTTAGATTTATTTGTATATGTTATCTTGTTTATTTCTTTCTCTTGCTTGTTTTGGATGATTTGCAGGTTCCACTTTTAGAAATGGGAGTTAGAGTTGGAGCTAACAAGTAAGGAGAAGAAGGAAGCTTGCATTGGATTCCAAGTAAGTTTTCCTTTCATATTTCAAACATCTCTAAGTAAAAACATTGTAGTTTTGTCTTGGTTGTTTCTAGACTAAGCCACTAGGTATAGGGCTAATATTTCTTCATCCAATAATGAGCTAGTAGTTGTCCCTATGTAGAAAATTTCATTTGTATCAGTGTCTAGAATGTATGGGGAGATAGAAAAGCCATATTTTGCCTTGTTCCACATGTATTTTTTTTCTAAAGAGAATTTTGTTTCTCCTAGTCGATAGTGGAAGAATGTGTAGAAATTATACAATATGCAGGTATATCTTGGACTCACCCGATCTAATAATATGCTAATGTTAAATACTGAATCGCTTCTACAAATCTCTGCAGAATTAAAAAACACAATTGCCAATTACAATATCATGAAGAAAGTTCAATCACACACAACACAGATAATTTCCCGGGGAAAGCTTACGGCTAAAAACCCCATTATCTTCTATTGTATATTATATCATGGATCATGAAAAAATTACATACAAAACTCCAATCACAAGAGCTCTCAGTACATCAGCTAATTGTCTCACACTGTCATACAAATATTGGCAAATCACTTGCTCAATTTATTGTCTCTAGACAATCTGCCTCCACTGCGCAATCCTTGATGGTAAAAACCCTGAATAATGGATGCCTTGCATGCCTTGACTGCGTAAATATCATGGGCTCATCCAATGTGTGTGTGCTTGCATGTGTGCAAGCGAATAATGTCACAACTGATTATTATCTTCCCTTTCACCTAGAACTCAACTGGGTCTCCACTGGATCTGACATGCATGCAGTTAATAATAGTAAATCTTTAGTTGCATGTGAGACCATTGATTGTGAATTAATTAATAATTAATTCACTTGATCTCTCACTACTTATCTTCAGTTACAACTAGCACAACTAAGTTTAACTCACTTAACTGAGTTAAACTATTTACAACTTGCACAAACTCATGCACCACTGCACTTCCAACTCTGTTGCAACTAGAATCACTCTGTTACAACTAGAATTACTCTACATGTCCCACCAACCAACCTCTAAGTCGGAATTCACTTAGCTAACTAATTTTACCACTTCAATTAACTATTTGAAGTCCACATTCAGAATATATTACGCTTTAATGTCCATCAAAATTAAGGGATAATAAAAATAGGTGTACACCTAAAAATAGCTTGTGTGGGCCCCACCCTAGTGTAGGTGCTTAATTTTCACTAGGATCATGGGTGTTGAATGTTGTTTCTAGATGCCAATTTCATTGTTTTTTGTTGCAAACTTCAACACTCCCTCTCAACAAGAAAGGAATGTCCTTGGATGCGACATGTAACTCATGCGTGCAACACTTCTCTAGTGTTTCTCGCACATGCAACACTTCGCTAGTGTTTATCGCACATGCAACCTTTTCATGCAACACTTTTGAAACTGAATAGCCTCCAAACAACTAAATCGGTATAATGCATCTGTGTTCAAAGTCTTCTGACTTGTTGGTACCTACTGCACACATCTACTGGATCCTCTGCGCTGCTGACATCTGCATCCATGCACTCTGCACTTGCTGCCAACTCTGATCTGTGCTCCAATATCTGACACGGTCACTTTGATTTCATGTCCTCACGACATATGGCTGCATCAATCCAACTAATCCTACTACTGCTGCTCAGTGGGCTCCTCATAGCCAGGTTCAATTCGTGAGACCCACACCATCTCAATGAATCATGCCCAAAATTTCTTCTTGGGATTAATCATGCATGTCGCCCCACATCTCACCTGGTGGTATAGCTGCATGCACTCCCTCTGCCCATCTGGCTCGAAATTTCTCTGCATGAGTGGTTTCTCCCACTCCATGATCCTCCCCATGTGACTGCTCCACATCTTGAGGTTCATTCTTACCTGCATGCAAATCGAGCTCCCTCTCAAGGGTCAATTGCATGGATTTCTCACACTTCCCAATGGTAGGAAGCTTCGTAGAAATCACATCGACATCAAGTCTATAGAGATTCTTAACTCGAATCATGATCCAGGTGGATATTGGTGGCCACCCACCTATTCCACTTGGGGCCCCACCATTGTCTCTTTCAGTTTTTCAGTTTCGGCACAACTTACTATTTTTAGCAGTTTTTCGGGTCCTGAACTTCCGGAGCCGTTTTGAGGCCCTAAACGACGTTTTTTGGGCATCGCACTTCCACCGAATATCATTCCGTTCTGGAATGGATATTCATGGCGAAAGTTTTGGTCCTCGGATAGATATTTCTAATGATGTATCATGTGCGTCAAACGGAGATAGTATGCCAAAGTTACGTCCCTGGGAAGTTGAAACACCAATTTACCCAAACGGGGCCCATAGTTTTGGCGCTTCATCTCCTAGGGTTAGGTTTTTGGATGTTTATAGTTCTCCATTGTTTATCAATAATAAATAGGCCCTCGAGCCTCATTGTAACTCAGTTCAAAGGCATGTAGCCGCCACATGTCTTCTCAGAGATAGCTACTACGACCCTAGCTAGTTTTATTTCCATTCTGTCTGTAAGCAAATTTTAGTTCTTTGATATTAATGAAATGAAGTGTTATTTCCACTGCATCTCTATATTTATGGTTATGTGTTTATTCTGTTGCGTTCCTGCATAAATCCGGATCAAATCTCAATCTTCTTGGCTTGCCCTATTTCTTTGTGTCGCAGGAAAACTTTTCCTTCACTGAAAACAACATCATAGCCTCTATCCTCTAACATTGCAACTGAGACTAAATTTTCTTCAAACATGGTACATGCATTACATTTTTTAATTGAAAGAGTTTACCTGACGCCCTCTGAAAGGTAATGGTACCAATCCCGGTAGCACTGTACCGTCCGTCGTCTCCCATTTCAATATGCATCTGGAGATCCTTCTCCTCCAAGTCATTGAAAAGTTCCTTGTCTCCCGTCATGTGAAAGGAAGCACCATTATCCAAGTACCACCCTGATCGCAATGCACTTGACACCATGCATGTGATCAATGAGAATTCAAGCTCAAATTGCGAGGCAAGGGCCTCACAAGCTGCAGATCTAGCAACTTTCTTGTTCTTCTTCTTTTGTGGACAATTTGTGGCAATATGTCCATGCTCGTGACAATGAAAACACCTCACTTTGGACATGTTGTTCTCCTTGCCATCATCACCAGCTTCAGATTTAGAATGGAATTTCTTCCCCTTCGCGTTCTTCGCCTTGGTAGCCAAAGCACAATCCTCTTAATCATCATGCTTTGATGAAGAGCCATCTTTGGTGTTCCACTTGAACTCCTCCTGCACCAGATCCGACCACAGTTGTTCCCAATCCGGAATTTTTTCCCGTTTGTTGATAGAGTTTTCATAACTATGCCAACTCTTAGGAAGTCCTAGGAGAGCCAAACTCACCAAATCATGGTCAGCGACAGTTATTCCTACACTCCCAAGTTCATCCCGAAATTGGAAAAACTTTGTTAAGTATACCATAATAGTATCGTTATTTTCCATCTTGATCTTCCTGAGTTTATCTTTGAGCGCCAATTTCCTATGGTCATTGCTGCTTTGGAATAGATCCGTCAAAGCCTTCCACATAGCATATGGTGTGGCTTTCCCATGGAGGCTTAAGAAAATGTGGTCTCGTACTCCCTCCAACAAGATCCTCCTCGCCTTTGCCACTTTCTTTTTCCATGCAACAAGATTTGCAGCATCTGTCTTAGGAACATCTTTGTAAATGAATTCCTTCAAGCCATTGTCTTTGAGTACTTCCTCCATCCTGTCCTTCCAAGAAATGTAGTTAGAACTACCCAAGAGTGCATACTCTAACCTCAAGCCATTGAAAGCCATTTCAACCTTGAATCAGTTGTAGCACCAAGAAAGCCTTTCTGCAAATTCAAATTCTATCCAACCATAAACTCAGCTCCTGCTTCACTTCTGCAATTTCCAGTGCTCCGATACCATGTAGAAATTATAACACAACTTCGATACCATGTAGAAATTATACAATATGCATGTATATCTTGGATTCACCCGATCTAACAATATGTTAATGTTAAATACTGAATCACTTCTACAAATATTTGCGGAATTAAAAATCACAATCACCAATTACAATATCATGAAGAAAGATCAATCACACACAACACAGATAATTTCCTGGGGAAAGCTTAAAGCTAAAAATCCCACTATCTTCTATTGTATATTATATCATGGATCATGAAACAATTAGATACAAAACTCCAATCGCAATAGCTCTCAGTAAATCAGCTAATAGTGTCACACTGTCATACAAAAATTGGAAAACCACTTACTCAATTTACTGTCTCCAGACAACCTGCTGCCACTGCGCAATCCCTGATGGTAAAGAACCCTGAATAATGGATGCCTTTCCTGCCTTGACTGCGTAAATATCATGGGCTCATCCAGTGTGTGTGTGCTTGCATGTGTGCAAGCAGACAATGTCACAACTGATAGTTATCTTCCCTTTCACCTAGAACTCAATTGGGTCTCCACTGGATTTGGCATGCATGTAGTTAATAATAGTAAATCTTCACTTGCATGTGAGACCACTGATTTTGAATTAATTAATAATTAATTCACTTGATCTCTCACTACTTGTATCTTCAGTTACAACTAGCACAACTGAGTTTAACTCACTTAACTGAGTTCAACTATTTACAACTTGCACAAACTCATGCACCACTGCACTTCCAACTCCATTACAACTAGAATTACTCTGCATGTCCCAAAACCAACCTCTAACTCTAAATTCACTTAGCTAATTGATTTTTCCACTTCACTTAACTATTTCAAGTCCACATTGAGAATAGATTACAGTTTAATGTCCATCTAAATTAAGGGATAATAAAAATAGACATACACCTAAAATTAGCTTGTGTGGGCCCCACCCTAGTGTAAGTGCTTAATTTTCACTAGGATCATGGGTGTTGAATGTTGTTTCCGGATGCAAATTTCACTGTTTCTTGTTGCAAACTTCAACATAATGTTAACGTGTTTCACATCCTCTATGCTCAAATTGATATCCATGTAAATCAGTTTCTATGAGTAACATAAAGTTTTTAAATTCACAAAAAGAAATGTTTTTAATAATTTGTTAATTTGAAAAAATATTTAACAAATTATTAAAACCATTTCTTAAATTTGAAATAATTTTTTGGGGAGGAAGGAGTAAGAGGGGTTATCTTTCCCCCAGATGCGGGTGACAGGACACGCACGTATGAAATGGTTTCTTCCCACGCATGGGCTGACGAAGACCTGCATTGCTAGCTTTTACCTGGTGTGGAACCTCTCCTCTACAATCATTTACATGATTTCCATGATGCATCTGATCCACTTCCATACACTGAATCACATGCCGCACCATGAGAATTATCGCAGCCTGCACCTGTGAGCGTGTCACAATAATGCACAACATCTGCGCTTGTGCCACAGGTATTCAAAAGGCGAGGTGCCTCCTCATTTTGATATCCTCAAGCTGCTCCTATTGGTTTATGGAGCCCTCTATGCCCCCTTAGCTATTTTCTACTGCCTCAGTCTATTCAATTTTTTCACTAGAGGTGCGCCCTTCCCCCTGCACGTCTCCATACTAGCACCAGGATGCCAAGCACCTACCCAGCTGCGCACTCCCCCCTGATTTTCCTTGCCTTCATAGATCCTTTCGATTGCGTGCATTCAGTGGCAATCTCCCTAGCCGTTCGCCACCACCCCCCCCCCCCCCCCCCAAATCTGCGCACCCCCTTACTGCACTGTGCTCATTTGCGCACATCCTTTCCCTGCTCCTCAGTTGAGAGTTCCCCTGAAGCACAAGTATTCGTGCGTGCACCAGCACCCAACCCTTAGCTACTCCTCCCCTCCATGGCTCCGTGTCAGTGCCAAAGGACCATCAGGGGAGGCCAAAGAGGCGCGTTCCTAGGACGTTATCAGCGAGGTTAAGACAACTGATTGGAATCCTTCGAGGGCTTCTCTTTTGGTAGCCACGACAGGGACACATCACAATGCCCTGCGCGCAGCCATGAGGAGGATGCCCCAGCTCAGGAGACTCAGAGGGGCAGAAGGGGACCTAGGAAATCCACCTTAGCGCACCAGGAGCATCCCACTCCTCTCAAAACTGAGCCCCTTCTGGTACAAGAGACCGTGGGGGAAGACACTGATGTATGGATCATGGACTCGGAGGGTGTTTGAACGCATGTACCAGATGATGAGTACCCGGTTGCTCCCATTCTCTGCGCACCCGCTTCAAAGCCCCCGCATATGCCAACTGCTGAAGAGGAAGCCATAGCGCAGAATTACAGATGCTACATCGAGGAGGAGGACCCTGTTACAGATGATAATGCCGAAACACCATAACCGCGAGGTCGCATGACTCTTTTCTGTTTTCAATTATTTTAGCGCATATTATAGAAATTTTGTTTTTCATGTGTCAAGGCACACCTTGTAATTTTTTACTGTCTGAAGCTACTACAGGGTTGGTTTCCTCCTAGGAGGCAGTGCCATACCTGCGCTACTCTGAAAGCAATGAAGGTTGGTATTGGCTAAGTGCAACTTACAAATTCAACTTGTCGATTATGTAATGTTTCTCTTTGAATTAATATATATTAAACTAACTTACCAAAAAAAAAGAGGGGTTATCTTTCGCCCCAATGAAAAAAGGGAGATCCAATACGCTTGGGGATTAGGGACATAAACTAATAACCAGGATATATGTTTAGCTTTGTGGCAAGGATTAGATTTGGCACTTTCAAGAGAAATTCGTCACCTATTGGTTTTTGGTGATTCAAAGATTGTAATATAGCAGGTGAGCAAAATCAAAGGGAATTTTGAGCAGATTCAAGCTCCCATTTTGCATAGAATAAGTCTTCAAATTGAAAAAATTGAAAGTTTGAGTTCTTTCATGTTAAAATACATCTCAACATGGTGGA
The DNA here is from genome assembly GCA_034641835.2 of Pinus albicaulis. NCBI lineage: Eukaryota > Viridiplantae > Streptophyta > Pinopsida > Pinales > Pinaceae > Pinus > Pinus albicaulis. The sequence continues at coordinate 474,912,875 of CM076571.1, forward strand.
AAACTCATTAGCTAATAAGGGTGTCACTTTGGAACAAGGAGTTTTGACTTCGGACGATGTCGATCCAATTATAAAACCATTACTACGAGGTGTATATACATAGCTCAAATATTGGGGGTCAATTGGAATTAATGTTTGAACGAATGGACGGGACACAAGTTGCCCCATTCTCTAACCTTATCCTGAACATTCATTAACTTTTATTTAATTCCTCTTGTTCTGACACTCACTACCTCATGCAGAGTTAGGGATCATGCAACCACTTGGATAACTCATGTAATCCACTATTTGTTAGTGAAAATACGGAGTGTGGTCTTCATGGATAATAAATTCGGTTAGACACATAGAGTTACCATTTCCTTATTCGAGATGAAACACACATGTTTGCAATTTAAGTTTTCAATAGAGGTGGATTCAAATTGCAAAGTTTACAATATGGCGATGTAACTCTCTGTTCGACAAACACATTCGAACCAATGCAATATTGAAGGCGCAATGAGTGATGATTTAGGGAAGGTAGGTCTACATGGTTATAAGAAGAGGTGGACTAGACTTTCCATTACGAGGTTTCCAGTTAGGTTCACAAGAAAGAAGGCTCAATGCGTGGAATTCCCAATGGATGGGAATTCTAGCATCGATGATGAGAACAATACTTTTCATTTAGCTCAGATGACGATGTATATGGATTTTATCATAACTCTAGTATCTAGGCATGGGGAAATTATTTTGAAAAAATCTCAAGCCCATTTTGAAATATTGACTCAAAAACTTAGTGTAGTGGAAGCCAAGCTACAAATGTCATAGCTAGCAACTGATATGTTGAATTTTAGGATGGGAAATCTTGTTTCTATGTCAGATGCAAGGGAATTTGGGGTCAACAATAATGAGTTCGAAGAATTTGTGGCGCAGCGGATGGGGAATCCAAACTCGTAGGAGGAAACTACTAATGAAGTGATTGTAAGCCCAATTTTATCTCCTTCTCAGGCAGAGCCTGAATCTCATGGAATCAAAGTTAATTTTTCTCCCCGAGGAGAAGATATAAGGCTAGTTTTGCTTTATTTAGTTTCTTTTATTTTATGCAAATACATAGTACTCTTAAGAGTTTTTTTGGAAGTTGTATAAAGAAAACTAATTTAGATCAGTTGGAAGTAGACAAGGTAATAAATGAATCCATCCTTTTTGTCACTTCCTAAACTCAACATAAGAAGTCTTGGTTAAATATGTACAAGATTCTAGTCTTCAATCTAGGGTATTTTAATAAAAATCCATAACAACTAAAGAAAAAAAAAACAAAACAAAACAAAAAACAAAAAAACTCAATATAAGCCAAATAACATCATAACATCAAGGACATCACAACATCAATATAGACCAAATAAAATAGGTTTGTCCATAGATATGAATTCCTATTAGGTTCATGGATAATTAATTCAACTATATTATAAACAACCTTTAACCTAAACTAATTGCAATACCTCATTTCAAAAACTTGTATATAATTTTTTTCCTACATTTGAATACAAATTTTACGAATTTAAAAAATAATAAATATAAGTTTTTTATCTCTTCTTAAAAAAATTCCGAAACACAATTTTAAATAAAAATAAAAGCATACAACTTGTTATGTTCTATAGAGACAAAAAATAAAAATAAAAAATTTGCCCATTCTTGTGAACTCCTATTAGTTTAAAATTTGAATGAAAATATATGATAGAGCTTGGGAAATCTCAAGCTTAATGCTACTCATCCCATTGACATAAGGAAGTAGAATATATATATGTGTATGTGTTTTTTTTCATTAATTAAAGAGTGTGTGAATATATATATATATATATATATATATATATATATATATATATATATTATTCTTTAATAAATTACATAGATTTAATATTTGTTTTGACTTATCACATGAAAAACTATATCAAAGCTAAAAGAGTATAATTTTAGTTTCCAATAAATAATTAAGTAAGCATATTCATTGAAACAATGTTTGGACTAAAAAAATCAAGGCATACCATTTTGAAAGTAGGTGATATTAGCTAGCCAAAAAACTATATATAGAGAGCTAAAACTAACAATATTAAACATGGAAATAATAGTTATGATCAGAATTCTACTATGCATGTGGAATGTCAAAAAAATGTGGAGACCTCTATGGGATCATGATACCTAGGATTGTTTGGTGGATCAGGCCCTTTTTTATGAAGAATAGTGGTTTCCACGTGTGCCAAGTGATCACCCATATCCTGAAATTTTAGTTGAGTTCTTTCATCTTGAGAAGAAGCTCATCCCTAACATCATTCCTAGTGTGAAGTACTTTTCCCGACAATGAATTCATATGCCAATAAAGTTCAATTGTATAAATACATTGAATTTTTTTGCCTCGTGCATGTCTCATGTCAGACACCTAATCAACAATAATGGTAAAAGCTTCAGAATTCGAGTGATGTTATTTATCATTAACAATCTCTTATTCAACCTCTTTGATTCATTATTGGATTTTTTTGTACGGGTATGCATGTGGTAGAGCCTAGCTAAGGACTAAGCTTGAGCTCAGGCCGAGAACCACTATGATCCCCCCTACAACCAGTGTCTCTGCACAAATGAACCCATTATCAAGCCATTAGGGCGAGAATGAATAGGATGAGGTCAAAATAAGGAGAATTTCCAAAAACACACCCATTGAAAATAAAAATCACCCTCAACCACAAAGAAAATCTAACTTGGAGACCAGCTAGGGGAGCTAAGAGTTAAGAAATTCCACATAGAGGACCAAAACAGGGACAAAATATAAGGAGAGGACAAGCTCAAGTGAAAGCTCGATAGGGATAAAACTGAGTCGAAACTAAAAACCATGTAACATGTAAAGGAAACTGAAATCTATGTTATGAAAGAGAGAAATCCTGACATAATACCTAAGCTAAGGGACGCATGAAGGAGCTTATCATCACCCAATCTCTTAAGCACCATAAATCCCCTATAGTTAGCAAAATTATCAATACTACCTAATAATGAGAACCATACAAAGAGTTGAGAGAAGTAGGAAACCTCGACCTATTAGAAAATAAACTATAGATGTGGCCTTGAGAATTATATTTTGTGGCCAGAATATAAGCTTTGAACCTGTGAGACTAGAGGAAAGGTGGAGCCAAGAGAGGAGGGCTTGGTCCTTTTCCCAGGAAAAATATGGCAGAGATGTTGGAAAATGAGACTCCATGCAAGATTTCGAAATGCGAAATTTCCTGAAGTATTATCGAATAGAGAGGGAGGGAGAAAAAAATCCTATGAAAACACATACAATAAAACCATGCCTAAAGTAGTTATACTTGAAAAAAATATGAGCCCAATCTAAAAAAACCTCCAACAATTAAAGCTCCCATAGACCTGATGCAAAACCCTCATAATGAAATTAAGATTAGAATGGAAATGCATGAAGTTTTTAATTGCAGAGGTGTTGACGATGTTGGATTCCACCATCAACTAGGGTATCTCCTCAGTGTGAACTCTCAATTATACCTCACACCATTTGGGATAGGAGCCCCATCCGGTATGTGGGCCCGACCGCCACCATGGATCATTTTCGCTCTTGGTTGTTAAATGAAAATATGTCAAAGTGAGTGCAAGAATGGAATCCCCAAATAATAGGACAAGGTCAACCCAACATTGACAGATTGCAGAAAGAGCTACAAGAAAGTCACAACAACCATAAGAATAAGTATGTCATGAGAAGGATCAGTGAGCCAAAACCACACTAGACATACATAAACAAGAACATGCCAAGAGTTAATTACAAATTAGTTCACAATAGATCATAAATATGGCGTGGAATAGTAAGCACAAATTCGAAAGCAAACATACATGCAACAACTACAAACTAGTCCATAACATATTTCTTGTATGAAAGCACACATACAAATACAATGAAAACACCAGACAGCCGATACAACCACTATGAGTAAGCATGGGAATAAATGCTAGAAATGAGGAACTTATTATTATTGTTGCTGCAAATACAAGTACATATATTACAATTCATCAAATCACAATAGTGGAACATGGGTTTCTCATACCATTGTCCAACGCAAAACCTTGGCCTCACCACAACTTCCCTTACTAGCTACCATGAGCTAATTGCCTCTAGCTCTCAAGAAAAAATCAATTATCTAATCCTAGCCACAGCTCAAGTGCTAAAATTTCCCTACAAGTGAGGCATGAGGGTATATTTATAGAAATGAGGAGAGTGACCTTTCACCTTTCCTTGTGACCTCCCATCTGCCCTCGTGACTCTTGAACTTTTGTATGCCTTGTGGTCACAGTCATACTTCCTAGTCATAGTTACTCTTGTAGTCGCAGTTGCAATTTGTAGCAACAATTGTAGTTTCAAAGTGTGACTTGGCTTAATCACATGTGATGAGAATAATATTAGTCGCAAGTCACATTTGTAGATGGTTGTGAGCAAGTCACAAATCACATCAGTAGAGGCTAGTCGCAAGTCGCATCAGCAAAGGCTAGTCATAAGTCGCATCAGTAGAGGCTAGTCACAAGTCGCATCAACAAAGGCTAGTCACAAGTCACATCAGCAGAGGCTAGTCACATCTTCAAATCATAGTGTTGGTCACATTTTTCTCTTCACAATTTTGGTCGCAAATCCTCTTCACAGTGTTGGTCACATCTTCAGGTCATGGTGCTTGTTGCATTTCCTCTCCACAGTGATGGTCACATTTCCTCTTCACAGTGTTGGTTGCATCTTCAAGTCACAGTGTTGGTCGCATTTCCTTTTCATAGTACCGATCACATTTCCTCTTTGCAGTATTGGTTGCATCTTCAAGTCATAATGCTAGTGACTAAAAGCGTGAATTGCGACCTAAGGAAGAAAGATGGTCAAGTCTACTCGCATGTTGCAATGATAGAGGACAGGTAAAGGCTACTAGTGATGGAAAGAATGATTAAGGGCTAAAGGATCCCACTCCTTTGCTTGTAATTTTTTTTTGGATTTTTGGAATAAAATGAAGGTTTTATCCTTCAAGCCTCATGCTCCTGCATTAGACTCCTGAGGACAAAATTCTTCATGGGCTCCTGTCCATGAGCTCCTCTACAGAACTGCCCAATTTCTGTAGCATGGTATCTGTCACCCAAGTAGCTTCTTCAATTGGTTGATCTTTCCACTCGATCAAATACTCAAAGTATTCTCGTCCTCTTGTCTTCTTAGACAATCTTTTTTCTAAAATATTCTCTGGCTGCAATATTTTTGTTATGGGTAACTGTTTCAACTAGTTAATCTCTTCTTTGCCTTCAGTTGTATCACCTGTGTCTCCGTCTTCATACCTGTACAAATCAGCAACATTGAAAATTGGAGATATTCCAATATTAGGGGGTAGTTCAATTTCATAAGCATTTGCAGAAAATTTTCTCAATACTCTGCATGGCCCAATTTTTTTAAATTTCAATTTGTTATACGCCCTTTTTGGAAATCTTTCTTTCGTCAAGTGTGCTAGAACCAAATCTCCAACCTCAAAGTTAACTTCTCTTTTCTTCAAATCTGCTCTGGTTTTGTATTTGATGTTGTTGTCCTATAACTGATGTTTTACTTGTTCATGTGTTGCTCGAATTTCTGAAGCAAACTCTTCTCTATCAGCACTTCTCATCTCTGCTTTTTCCAAATGCCTTAATTCATACACTCCTCTTGGGTGCATTCCATAAAATATATGGAATGGACTCTGTCCTATACCCCTGTTAGGAGAGTCATTATCAGCATATTCAGCTTGTGCCAAAATCTGATCCCACTGTTTAGGATGTTCACCTACAAGATTTCTAAAAAGATTACCCAAGATTCTATTCACCACCTCAGTCTGTCCATCAGTCTGAGGGTGATAAGCTGAGCTGAAACTCAGTTTAGTACCAAGATTTTTCCACAATGTCCTCCAGAAGTGACCAAAAAATCTGGTGTCCCTATCAGAGACAATGCTTTTAGGTAACCCATGTAACCTTACAATCTCTTTGAAATACAGATTAGAAACATGAGTAACATCACTCGTTTTATAACATGGAAAAAATGTGCCATTTTAGAAAATCTGTCAACTACAACATAAATTGCATCATTCCCTCTCTGTGTTTTCGGTAAACCCAAAACAAAATCCATACTTACCATATCCCAAGGTCTGTCTAGAATAGGTAATGGAACATAAAAACCTGTGTTCTGACTTCTTCCTTTTGCATACTGACAAACTTTACAATTTCGCACAAACTTCTCCACTTCAGATCTCATCTTTGGCCAAAAATAAACATGACTCAGAAGGTGATGGAAACTTTGGCATTCATAGAAGGACAAGTTGATGAAGCAAAAAAGGAGAGAAACACCATGATCTGCCAACTAAAAGAAAAGGATGAAGAAATATTCAAACTAAAATTAGACATTAGACTTCTCAAGGCCCAATCATGTGAAGCAACCAAGATGAAGGAAGAAATGGAGATTGATCTATCAAAGAAGGATGAAGAATGCAAGAAAATGAAAGAAGAAAATGATATCCTTAAAAAGGAAGTTGATCATCTGAACAAGAGCCTAAAGAGCTCCCAAACCCTAGATGACATCTTGAGTCATCAAAGATCTCCTCTTGATAAATCAGGTCTTGGTTATGCAGGTGAATCTTTAAACAAGAATGATGTAATCCCTAATGCTTCAAACAACAAGGATGTGGAAGAGCTTGGAAGAAATATTGATGCACCCAGTTCCAGCAAAGGCAAGAAGAAGAGTCAAGATAATATTGTAAGAAACCATACTCCAAGAAGATATGTTGATGGTGTCAAGTGTTATCACTCCAGTAAATTCTTAAGTTGTGGGATTTTGGTTTTTAGTCAAAGAATACTAGAGGTAACCACAAACCTACTTCAAACTCTAGGATCTAGCCTTCCTAGGGTTCAAAGAGGGCTCTCTCTTTAAAGTTTAACTTTTTTTTAGTTTTGAATATTATGTTAGTTATTAAAGTGCAGGTTTGGTTTTGTTTTGTTGGATTTGGTGGGAAAATTTCACTTGGAGGGTAGATAGAGGGAAATTTACTTGTCTATTGGGCTATGGAGTCTAAGTCAAGCTAACAAAACTGGGATCAAGGCCTAAAAGATCAAATGTCTACAGAGCAAGGTAGATAACCCTTGGAGATCTTGGGAAAATTGGTTTTTGAGATGGTATGATCGGGATAAAGGGCTCTTATGGATCCTTTGATCCAGAAAATGGAAGTAGTAGATAAAGGTCAAATGGGAGAGGGAGCAATTAAGGGTTCCCTACACTGGAAATCAGAAGAAAACAAAGAAATCATAACTAGTTAAAAACATAGTGCTATTAACATGTCTTGTAGTAATACTCCTAGTTATACATTCAGATTTAGAATTAAAACACATATGTATGCATGAAGCAAAAGAAGATAACAATGAAAATTTTAAGAGAGTACTTCACTCCAAATATCTTATCACAGGGATCCTAAAGTATGATGCCAAAAAGGTGATCTAGTTTGCTGCTCAAATTCGAATTCCAAAGCCTTCAAGTCAACTAAATATCTATAATAGTCTCTAGCAATTTTATTCCACACAAAAATACTTCCAAGAGTGAAGTATTTATATAAAATGTCTTACAAAATATCCTAGATGACTTCTAGGATAAACTTAGGAAAATTAAATCTCTTACAACAATAATAGTGACAACTTGCTCAACAAAATAGCAACCTGTCCTATTTTATTCAAAATAAATAGAAACAGTTTTAAGATAACAAGAACTTGGCTGCTTATGTGTCCTCTCTGCTGGCCTTTTAGATATTTTCAGAATTTAGTTGCCTTCGCTGATACTCTTTCTTGCTGATACTCTTTATCAGTTATACTCTTTCACTTTTGATACTCTTTACCTTCAGTAAAATTGTCTTCTTGCTGTAAAAATCTATTTTGACTGTGAAATCAACAAACATAATTTTTCTTCTTCATGTGTTTGCCTTTTTTTTCTTCATAGCAAATCAGTCAATGCCTGCCACTCCTCATTTTTAGGAATTCTAATATTCTTGAGTTTCCTAAAATTCTCATCAGCCTCAGTGTACCTGGAAAATGTAGGTTTGATGACAAACAAATGTTTGATTTCATACTACAAATAAAATAGATTTTCAAAACTTTTTAGCAATACTTTCCCTGTGGGAATCCCTTGGCCTGTTGGCTTGTTCACCTGCTGTTTGGCATGTTCTCTGATCTTTTTGTCATAATCATTCTGAGGCATTATCTTATCATTAATCACCATAATATTTGGAAGTCCCTTTTGTCTTAAATTGGTGAATTTAACCATGAATCTAGTGACAACAGTGTTCATTCCTTCACATTTCTCTTCAAGCTGCCTCATTAGATTTCTTTTGGTAGTTACTTTCCTAATTTATAGGATTGTGGCTGTACTGTCATTTATTTTCAATTCTTCAAGTTGCTGCTTGTTCTTGCTGTTTAGGAAATTGATTAACCTAACAACTTGTTCTGGTTTATCTTCCAATTCTTCTTGTGTCTTTTGGATTTATGCCTGAGCTATCAATAGTAACTCTCTCTGCTAAAAAATTACTTGAATTGAAGGCCAAACATCATAAATGGCTTCAATTATCTTATTCCATAAGTAATTTTTAATATATGATATTTGGTCCTTGAGAGTTAACTCTTTTTGGAGCTTTTTTACCTCTTCACTCAATCTGTGAGCATTCTGTTCATATATTTTAGCATCTATCTGAGCTGCCTTGCTTTTTTTCTCAAGATTTTCAATTATTTTGGTCAATATATTGATTTCATTGGTCTTCAAGGACATTTCCTCTATTGAATTTATTAGTTGAATGCTCTCATCTGTAGGTGGTAACACTGTTGTAGAAGATTCAGTCACTGAAGTAGTTGAAGAAGTCACTGGCACTGCAGTGGCCAGTGGCTCCTTTGGTGCCAATTTCTCTTCTAAAGTAGATGGTACTGCTTAAGGGTATGATTGAAGCTGCAACATTTGGTTTATAGACTCTGCTATAATCGTAAATAGGACCTCTTTGTTTGCATTGACAATAGCTCTTTGTTCAGGAATGTAGTATTGGTGACATAGTCTGATAATTTCTTGACAGGGGTGAGTCAGGGGGACTACATATTTGGGCAAATTGGATTCCCAAATGTTAACATCTTCTTGATCATCTAAGGATTTTTCAAAACACCAGTTGTGTATATCTAACAAATCGAACTCAACTATAGGATCAGTTATTTTGTACTCAATGTCTGCTAAAGGAATATGTTCAATATCAACAACTAGGGGTTGCAATGGGTTGATTACAGTGGCAGTATTTGGAGTCACGGCAGGAGTAGCTTTAGGAGTTTTGGAACCTTCATATTTGTTTCCACTCTGTTTTTTAGGCTTTTTGGTAGGCTTCTGCAAGTTTAAACTGTTTGCAGAGGCAATTTTACTATGAAAGAGGCTGGATTAGGCAAATTCAACAAGATAGAATGCTTCTCTAGCTTTTATGGTCAATTGGGTCTCTCAAATGAAGTTCTGATGCTAAAACTGGTCAAACACAGAAAACAGGGGTTTTTTGAGTCTCTTGACTGCAAATTGGGCTAAAACTTTGACGAAAAAGGCTTTTTAGAAGATATAAGGCACTTGCAGAGGATTTCTAGCTTTTAGAATTTGAAATTGACCCTAAAACTGTGAAAAAATGATAATTTTCTTTGAAAATGGTGTGCAGCTGATTCTAGGATTCTTGTAAAAATCTTGTCAGGGTTTTCCCTGTTTCTGGGGCTTTAGGGCAATTAAATTTAATCAATTTCATAATCTTAGGACAGATTCTTTTCTTTTAAAAGGTTTTTTCAATTGACTATAGGTTAAATTCTAAGAAAAATACCTGTTTGGATGCAGGTATAGGTTTTAACAAGGTATACTTCAGTCTTTTGGTCGATTTGATTGCTTCCGAGGTTGAACTAGAGCAAGTGCGGCTCCTCAGCAATTTTTACAGGTTCTTGGGCAATTTCAGAGGTTCTGGGTGTAAAAATAGCAGGAAATGGCTATCAGGGGGCTCTTTTGGAGGTTTATACAGTCAGAAGGGCAAACAATGGTTTAAACACAAAGATATTGAAATAACGTGTTTACAAAGGTTTTATTAAACAATATGCATCTACATTGAATGCGAGGCGGGAAGCGGTTTTCGAATTTCAAAGGAGAAGAAAACCGGAGGTTTATCGCGTGACTTTTAAGCGGTAAATGGTTTTAGTGAAAACTCACACGATCCAACCATGAGAAGCCACGTGGAGGGGAGGGTTCATCGCGAAACTGCCCATTTTGCGTGGATTTTACAATGGAGCGGTCAGACATGTTACCTATGCAATATTGCTTCTAAACCGTTGGATTAAAAGCTTTGAAGCGAAGGGCTGAGATTGCTTTGAGAGCTGCGTCAGAGCGGAAAGGTGAGACCGGGTTGGATTAACTGCAATGGAAGGTTGTAATATGTGTTTAAAATTTTATAATAAATCAAGGAGTATAGGTTTAAACGTATATATATGGGTTTAGTTATGTATAGCGGCGGGATGAATGTTTATTAAAACATATGATAATGTTTTAATAAATATACAAGGTGCGGGCTTTAGAAATGTTATATCTATATATGCGGGGTTAATATTTTTATTAAAACATTTGTTTTAAATGCTTTTAATAAAACATAAGCGGGCGAGGTTTATAAATTGTATTTATACAGTTTTCAACCATTTTCTATTGTTTAAAAACTATAGGGGCGGGATATAAATAGAGATAGTTTAGACCAAAGGGCTTTATAACTTGGAATTTTTATTTGTGCACATGGGTAATAGAATTTGGTCATAAACATTATAATACTGAGATTTTTTGGGTTTATTAGATATAATGGAATTAATAATATAGGAAAGGGTATTTTTTTAGGGATTTAATAAAATATGTTAAAAGTTAATATAAGAGGGGAGTGAAAAACAAAATACACATTATCTCTAGTATAAAATAATCAAGCATTTGCTCATCTTTATATTTCTTTGAATAATACTTAGGATAAATGTGACTTTGTGGGTTTTTATAAATGTTTATGAAGGGATGGAGTTAATTATTCTAGGGTTACAATTTTACTAAGTAAGAGTGTGTTTTTACTTAAGAAAAAGGGGTTTTAGTACATGAATGAAAGTAAATGATGATAAACAAGGATTTAACATAAGAATTCAATATTTTCAACTAACTAGTCATAGAGCCTTGGGTCCGGTCCTAACAAAAGTCAAAGAAATGCTCTGAGCATGTTTGACTGATGGCTTAGAATATTGAATACTCATGGGGGAGGGGAAATTAGTGATTCTGCCCGATGATGTATTATTTACATGATTTCTCCACTGTTTTTGACCTACCTAACTTGTATTTCTAACATTTTTTCTTCATTTTGCAGGTGCATTTAGGCTTGCAACCTTAAAACATTTTCTTTCAAAGCATAAAACTAATCTAAATTTACCTTATTTCATCAGAAGGCTCAGATTAAACTATTGAGCTCCTCATTATTCTCTACCTATCTATTGATTTGTCAAGTTTAAACTGTTTGACAAATCTTTATTCACTATCTAAAACATAAAATTGAAACATGAAAAATTAAGATTAAACTGTGTAACTGATCATGGATTATGGCATTTATTGACACTCTACTCATAATCATTATTTTTGTAGTAAAAAGTAAAAGTAGTGGTATTTGGACTTGCTCACTTTCAGGTTTTATTTCTTTTCTTTTGGGGTATATATTTTTCTAAGTCCTTTGATCTTTCTTTTAGGACTTTTTGTCCTCTTTTTGATTTTTTATTATTTTTCATCTTTTCAAAATATGAGAAAAAAACTTGCAGAAAGCAAGGTATGTACATATTTACAAGACTTATCAAAGTCAATTCAAAATTTTATGAACCCTATTATTATAGGACCCTAACAGTGGCTCCACATGGGGATGACATTTCCTGGTGAAATATCAAGAACTTTAAGACTTAGTAGCCTTTGAAATTTGTCTGTAATGATCCTATAAATGTCTTCTGATATCTGCAACTTATTCATATTTATGATATTTAATTTTCAAAGCTTAGGGACTTCTCTTCAAGCTTCAACTTTGCTAAGGAAACATCCAATCCAATCTAATCTTTGCAATGTATATGTACAATGATCAAAGTGAATAAAAACTATTGGTTAACTCAGGTGAGTAATAGTGCTTCAACATTCTGCCATTAACTGGTCCTTCTTGCAGATCTGTTCCATCTAATTCTTTGAGAAAGAAAGCATTATTACATCTATATCCATAAATTACATAAGGCCCTTTCCATAGAAAATCAAATTTTCCATGTTTTCCTTAGTCTTCTCTTCTGGAATCCCATTTTAACACTTTATCTCCTATGTAAAAATCATCCTCTTTTGTCTTTTTATCATAGATTTTCTTGACCTTATCCTAAATGACTTGAGATTTGACATAAACTTCTTCCCTTGTTTGTTGCAAGTGAATAGTTTGATTTATCCTTCTTTGAATGTCATTAGTTTCAACCTGTAATTCCTGGATAATTTTCATCACTGGTACACCTAGGGAGGAAGGAAAAACAACATCCACTCCATAAACTAGTTGGTAAGGTGAAGTACCAGTGGATTTCTTAGTTGTAAGTCTATCTGCCCATAAGGCATTGACTAACTTCTTATGACAAGTCTTTTTATTGTCTTCAAATAATTTTTTGATGATATTTACTAGGCTTTTGTTTGAGGATTCAGCTAGGCCATTACCTTGGGGGTAATATGCAAGAGTGTGGCTCAGGGTAATATGGTATTTAGAAAAAAATCAATCATTTTCTTGGATTTGAATGTTGCCGCACTATCGCTGATTATCTTTTGGAGGGTACCCAAATCTTGGAAAGGATGTTGTTTTCAGAAGGAAATAATGACAAAGATTTAAAGGATTGTCCTGGAGGTATGGCTTCAATCCACTTGGTAAAATAATCGTTGGCTTGTCAAAATCCACTTATGTTGGCCTCGAGAGGCTCGAAGAGGAGGGTGAATTGCACCAATGAAGTCTAAACTCCATTGTTGAAATGACACTTCAATGGAAATAGGCTTCTTGAAATGGAGGGGTAATAGTTTCTTCTTACCCTAAAATTTCATAATTTATGACATGAAGTAACATATTTTTTTCGACATCGCAAACAAGGTAGGCTAGTAAAATCGGCCTCTCGTGATCTTGTTAGTAGTAGATTTCCCGCATAAATGTCCTCCTCCACAGTCACCGCATGAAATTCTTCAAGTATATTGTCGCCTTTCCTTTAGTAAACAATTTAGTAAAATCCCACTATGATCTCTCCAAAAAAGTACATTATCTAAGATACAAAATCTTACTGCTTTAAGTTTTAAAAATCTAGCTTTGGTTCTTGACAATCCAAGAGGAGCTTGTAAGTTTTGGAGTACAAATATGATATATGTATACCACGGTGAGTGTGAAAAGGCTTCATTGATCAATGGAGCCGCTATCTCTTCCTGAGTATCTACTTGACCAATGAAATTTATATCTAGGGCATTACAATTGGATTCAGCCATAATTCTAGCTAATCCTTGACCTTTAATGAGCTTGGTGGGTTTTATCTCTATGTCATATTCCAAGATAGTGGCAATCCACTTACCTCTTCTTCCATCAGGACCATCTTGAGTAAGAATGTCTTTAACAATAGAATTTGCGACATAGACAATAATGTGTGAGTAGAGAATATAAACTCTGAAGTCTTTAATGGCCTTAACCAAGGCAAGGGATTGTTTTTCCATAATGTTATACTTCAAAGGGGCATCTCTAAGGGCTTTACAGAAAAAATTTATGGGTTGTTCAAATCCTTGATCATTTTTCTACAGTAAAATTGTAGCAATGGTGTGTTCTAAAGCAAATGAAAAAAATCATGAAATCGTTCTTAAAATCAAGACTTATTAGGACTGGAGTTTTAGTTAAGGCTTGTTTGATAGAGTCAGATGATTATTTAGCCTCAACAGTCCATCTAAGAACTGAATCTTTCTCGAGCATATTATTTAATTCTCTAATTACCTCAGTTAAATTAGATATGAATCTTCTTAAAAAATTTATCTTACGTAAAAAAGCTTGTAATTCTTTGATGTTTCTTGGTGGGTTGATATTCAGAATTGCTTCTATCCTAGCAGGATCTATACTAATTCCTTCTTTTGAGATTATATGTCCCAATAACTTACCTTACTCTAGTCCAAATAGAATTTTCTTAGGATTTAAGGAGATGCCATATTTCCTACACTTAATAAAAACTTGTCTCAAATGATCCAAGTGTTCATTATCTGTTCTGGAAAGCACAGTAATGTCATCTAAGTAAATAACTAAGAACTCATGTATTTCTTTTGCAAAGACTATGTCCATAGCCCTTTGAAATGTTTCTCCTGCATTCATTAGTCCAAAAGGCATTTTTATATACATAAAAGTGCCCCAAGGAGTGGTAAATGTTGTTTTAGCTTGGTTTTTTTCTTGAACTAGGATCTGGTTGTATCCTGAAAAACCATCTAAAATGATCCTATAAATGTCTTTTGATATCTGCAACTTATTCATATTTATGATATTTAATTTTCAAATCTTAGGGCCTTCTCTTCAAGCTTCAACTTTGCTAAGGAAACATCCAATCCAATCTAATCTTTGCAATGTATATGTACAATGATCAAAGTGAATAAAAACTATTGGTTAACTCAGGTGAGTAATAGTGCTTCAGCATTGTGCCATTAACTGGTCCTTCTTGCAGATCTGTTCCATCCAATTCTTTGAGAAAGAAAGCATTATTACCTCTATATCCATAAATTACATAAGGCCCTTTCCATAGAAAATCAAATTTTCCATGTTTTCCTTTGTCTTCTCTTTTGGAATCCCATTTTAACACTTTATCTCCTATGTAAAAATCATCCACTTTTGTCTTTTTATCATAGATTTTCTTGATCTTATCCTGAATGACTTGAGATTTGACATAAACTTCTTCCCTTGTTTGTTGCAAGTGAATAGTTTGATTTATCCTTCTTTAAATGTCATTAGTTTCAACCTGTAATTCCTGGATAATTTTCATCACTGGTACACCTAGGGAGGAAGGAAAAACAACATCCACTCCATAAACTAGTTGGTAAGGTGAAGTACCAGTGGATTTCTTAGTTGTAAGTCTATCTGCCCATAAGGCATTGACTAACTTCTTATGAAAAGTCTTTTTATTGTCTTCAAATAATTTTTTGATGATATTTACTAGGCTTTTGTTTGAGGATTCAGCTAGGCCATTACCTTGGGGGTAATATGCAGTAGTGTGGCCTAGGGTAATATGGTATTTGTGAAAAAAATCAATCATTTTCTTGGATTTGAATGATGCTGCATTATCAATGATTATCTTTTGAGGGCACCCAAATCTTGAAAGGATGTTGTTTTCTAGGAAGGAAATAATGACAGTATCAGTGGATTGTCTGGAGTGTATGGCTTCAATCCACTTGGTAAAATAATCAGTGGCTTGTCAAAATCCACTTATGTTGGCCTGAAGAGGGAGGGTGAATTTCACCAATGAAGTCTAAACTCCATTGTTGAAATGACACTTCAGTTGAAATAGGCTTTAAATGGAGGGGTAATAGTTTCTTCTTACCCTAAAATTTTTGGCACTTATGACATGAAGTAACATATTTTTTGACATCAGCAAACAAGGTAGGCCAGTAAAAACCAGCTCTCAGGATCTTGTCAGCAGTAGATTTCCAGTATAAATGTCCTCCACAGTCACCTGCATGAAATTCTTCAAGTATATTGTCAGCTTCTTCCTTTAGTAAACAATTTAGTAAAATCCCACTACGATCTCTCCAAAAAAGTACATTATCTAAGATACAAAATCTTACTGCTTTAAGTTTTAAAAATCTAGCTTTGGTTCTTGACAATCCAAGAGGAGCTTGTAAGTTTTGGAGTACAAATATGATATCTGTATACCAAGGTGAGTGTGAAAAGGCTTCACTGATCAATGGAGCCGCTATCTCTTCCTGAGTATCTACTTGACCAATGAAATTTATATCTAGGGCATTACAATTGGATTCAGCAATAATTCTGGCTAATCCTTGACCTTTAATGAGCTTGGTGGGTTTTATTTCTATGTCATATTCCAAGATAGTGGCAATCCACTTACCTCTTCTTCCATCAGGACCATCTTGAGTAAGAATGTCTTTAACAATAGAATTTGCGACATAGACAATAATGTGTGAGTAGAGAATATAAACTATGAAGTCTTTAATGGCCTTAACCAAGGCAAGGGATTGTTTTTCCATAATGTTATACTTGAAAGGGGCATCTCTAAGGGCTTTACTGAAAAAAATTATGGGTTGTTCAAATCCTTGCTCATTTTTCTGCAGTAAAACTACAGCAATGGTGTGTTCTAAAGCAAATGAAAAAAATCATGAAATCGTTCTTAAAATCAGGACTTATTAGGACTGGAGTTTTAGTTAAGGCTTGTTTGATAGAGTCAGATGATTATTTAGCCTCAACAGTCCATCTAAGAACTGAATCTTTCTTGAGCATATTATTTAATTCTCTAATTATCTCGGCTTAATTAGATATGAATCTTCTTAAAAAATTTATCTTACGTAAAAAATCTTGTAATTCTTTGATGTTTCTTGGTGGGTTGATGTTCAGAATTGCTTCTATCCTAGAAGGATCTATACTAATTCCTTCTTTTGAGATTATATGTCCAAGTAACTTACCTTCCTTTAGTCCAAATAGAATTTTCTTAGGATTTAAGGAGATGCCATATTTCCTACACTTAATAAAAACTTGTCTCAAATGATCCAAGTGTTCATTATCTGTTCTGGAAAGCACAATAATGTCATCTAAGTAAATAACTAAGAACTCATGTATTTCCTTTGCAAAGACTATGTCCATAGCCCTTTGAAAGGTTTCTCCTGCATTCATTAGTCCAAAAGGCATTTTTATATACATAAAAGTGCCCCAAGGAGTGGTAAATGTTGTTTTAGCTTGGTCTTCTTCTTGAACTAGGATCTGGTTGTATCCTGAAAAACCATCTAACAATGAAATCCTTGAAGAACATACTACCTTTTGTAATATGTGGTCCATTTTGGGTAAAGGGTAATTATCCTTTAAATATACTTTGTTAATATTTCTAAAGTCCACACACAATCTAATTTCTCATGTTTTCTTTCTTGTAGGAACTAGGTTTGAAACCTAATAAAAATATTTGATTGGTGCAATGATCTGGGCATCATACATTCTCTTAACTTCTTTTTCAATCAATGGTAATAACACAGGGTTAATCCTTCTCAACTTTTGTTTGAATGGCTTTTGATCTTCTTTTATTGGAATTTTGTGCTGGACTATGCTTGTATCATAAGATTTTAAATCTTCATAACTCCAAGTAAACACATCTTGATATTCCTTTAAAAGTTCAATATATTTATCCTTTTCTTGTTGAAGTAAAATTTTAGACAGTTTGATTATCTTTGGTTTTGACTTTGTATCAATGTTACACTCTTCTATGTCAGATCTTACTGCCTCCATTTTTTTGTTTTCTAGCTACATCATTAGAGTCAAAAAGATCCTCTAAGGGTGTTAAACCTTTAGGTAAAAATTGTCCTTAAGATTCACTATATCTGATTCATCTTTAACAATTTCTTCAATCTCTACTTTCTCTAAGCTATCTATGTCAGCTTGACTAAATTTAGTGGGTTTATCAAACTTTATTTTATTTACATCTAAGTATTTAAATCTATTTCACAATCCAAATCATGATTTAATGTACAATCTGTATCTATAATACAGTTATCAAATTCATCTTCATTGTTCATGAACTTGTAAATCTGTTCATCCTGAGAAAAAAATCTGCCAATACTTAAGATTATCTGGGATTATTGGCCTATGTTTGACTTCAACAGTATATCTGTGATTAGGTTGGAATGATAAATTGCATGTACTAGCAAAATCTACAAGCTAATGAGCTTGTATATTTTGTTTCCTAGGTATAACAACAAACTTACATTCCAATAAATCATCAGTTAAATCTATGACAATGTCTCTATATCTGCTTAGTCTAGGATTGTAAACAAAATAAACTCCATTTACTTGTTTTATGATCAAATCTGAATCTCCCATGATTAAAATTCTTTTTCCTCCCGAGTTTCTAATGATTTAGAGTCTTAGGATAAGGGCTTCATACTCGGCCATATTGTTTGTACATTTGAAATTTAGCCTGAAAGCATGACCTTCAGAATGATTGGTCTCCATGTTTCTTATCCAGACTCCTGCTCCTGCTCCTAACTTATTCACTGAACCATCAAAGTCTAAATGCCATTGAGATTCATGAAAAATGTTATTATTGTTTGGTTCTCTCTTTTTATCTACTAGTTCAGTTTGGATTTCATTTGTTACAGAGTTACAAAGGATGAAAGAATCAAGGTTAGTTGGTGTAGAGTAAATGGGATAATTTATAGATATTTCAGCGTTACTGACCATGTACTTCATTAATACTTCCGTATATAACATTTTAGGTTGGCCAAACACCGAGATAGTAGCATAAGACATGTCCAATTGTAGAGATCCCTGCAAATTTGCTCCTCGTGAGCGAGAAAGAAGCATACCATATTTTGGTGGAATATCAGCTACTACAATGTCCATTAATATACTCTTACCAGGGTATTGAACTAGTGTTACACACAAATCCTTAATTAAACCTAAGCATTTAACCTTACTGGAATCAAAAGAAACAAATTTTTGTATGGCCTTGTAATTTCTAGATTTAGAGTTTCCATGATGGCTTTTGGCATTAAGTTATGGGAAGCTCTTGAATCTAGCATTGTGTTGTGTAGAATTTGGTCATGAATGGTTAAAATGATATAGAATGGAGGAACTGCACCATCTGCATGTTTTCCATTTACATCTGGGCCAAAAATCAACTCTGGCTGATCATCATTTAGATTTATGGAGTCTTCTCCATCATTCATATTTAATGTTTCAGTTATGGTTGATTTGTACAAGTCATTCTTTACCAATTCAGTCAAAGGAATTGGTATTTTCAGTTTTGCAATTTCTGATTGTATGTTGAATGCAGGTTGAGCTTTACTGATCTGAATCAGTTCTTATTTGGTAACTGTAGTTTGTGTTGGTTTATATTGCTTTTCTACATTTGTTTTTTCATTTTCAATTGTTTTAGGATTCTCTGTTTGTGTTTCCTGTGTTTTACTACTTCTAACTTTCTTTTCAGGGATTGTTTGTGAAGCAGTAGATGTTCTTTTTGTCTTAGAGTTTTCAGCTGATGTTTTTGAAGCAACAGTTTGAGGGTCTACTATTTTAGGGTCAGCAGGAGGCTTTTTGGGATCTAAATTTGTTGTTTTTACAGAGTTAGAAGCTTTAGTAGCAGTAGATTTTTGAGGATCTTTTGCAGCCTGAGAAACTTCATCAGTAATGTCAACAATTTTAGGGCCTGATGCTCTCTTAGGACTAGAAATATTTTGGGAGGAATTTGAGTTTTGCTTATTTTCCCTTGGGAGAATTTGCAAAACTTTTGTTTTGGGGGCTTCTACTGTTTTCTGATTTTGATTTTGGGAAGGTTTCTTAGTAGAAGATTCATTATTTTTCTTGTTTCTAAAGTTATACTAGCTGTGTATTTCATTTATTGCATAGTCATAACCTTGCTTGTAATCAAAGGATTCACTAGAATCTAATTTAAGCTGTTGCAGTTCAAACAATTATTGATCTTCGTGAGTTAGGAAAATAGTATTGTTGTCATCTATTCCCATTAGATTAATAGTATCCTCCTCCTCATCATTATTATTCTGAGAACTTTCAACATAGTTCTCTTGGAATGGTGGCCTAATGGTTTGGTCCGGGGATGTTTCTTTTCCTTTTCCAGAATTTATATTTTTTCTAAAGTTGGGATTTCTAATCTGTTGTTGGTTATCCCACTGAGGTCTTCTTTCCATATTATCTAATATATCAATCACTCTTTCTAAAGTTTTAGCTATAACATCCATTTTTGTGTCTGAATTTGCATTTTCTTCTTTGATAGTAACTATTTTTTTCATTTCTAAGTCTAGCTTTTCTAGCTAAGATGTTCACTTCTACACTTACTGCATCAGTTTGCATTTTTTCTAATGTATCTGCATCTCTTTCCCTTAATTGGTAATCCATATCTGTGTCAAATCCATTAGGGAATTTGAGCAGAACGGAATAAGGAGTAGGTTTCAGATATGCAGGGATAGAATTATAGACACTATTATACCTAGTGCAGTAATCTTGAACTGACTCATTTGGAGCTCTTTTTAAATTATCAAATTTAGACAAAATTTGGAGGGGGTTCTTTTTCTTTTCCCATTTATTTAAAAACAAAGTAAAAAAAGACAGCCAAATCAATTACACTCCCAGCAACTAAATCTTTAAACCACTTCTTAACTGCTCATGTTAAAGTTTGAACAAACAATCTCATTTGAACATCTGAATCATCAATTTCATAAATTTCAAAGAAGTCTGACATCTTAGTAATGTGTTGTTGAGAAGAATATTGAGTAGTGCCATCAAACAATGGTATTTTGTTTTGATAGTTTTGTGGCATATCATGAAGTTGTTGTGGTAGGACAAGGGGGGAATAACTAACAGCCATAGCTTAAAGCTTAGCTTGACTAGGAGGTAAGGTTGAACTGCTTGGAACTGTGCTGGAAATGATAGTAGATGAACTATAGATAGTATTTGAAGCACTGGGAAATGAAGATGATGTTTTCAAGAAATCAAAAGGTGAACTAATGGATATAGTAGATGAAGTGATTGGTGGAAATAATATTCTGGATTGTAAAGGTAGTTTAGGGATAAATGGATTTGTAGATGAGCTAGTAGTAGGATTTATGAATGATGTGACAGCATAAAGAGATGAATCTCTAGCTGGAATTATTGTGGTATGTAAATGGGAAGCTAAATGTCTGTTTTCATGAGTCAATAAATGAGCTAATTCAATAGCTTCATCAATATCCTTTAGAATAGTAACATTAATTTCCTCAACTTTGGTCTGATATTCAACGTTCTTAGTTCTAGAATTTACTGCAATAGATTTCTGTTTTGCATTCAAAGATGAAAGAAAAGCAGGGTCTAAAACCACAATTTTTAAATCATTTTCAGATTTACTTCTAAATAATGAATGCTCAAATTTCAGATCAAAATAAATGTCTTGAAGACTTTCTAATTCACTAGGTAATGAAATGACTCTTATCAATGAGATTTCAGCCTCTAATTTTTCCGTTTGTTTTTTCTTTTTACCAATTCGGTCTGGGTTATGTATTATGATAGCAGGCTTAGGATCTAGGTTAGACTTGGTATAGTAGGCTTTCCTAGAAGCCAGAATTACTATTTTTAAATACCCACAACCTATAAAAATAATCTTAAAGTAAAAGGATGATTTAAATGACACATTTAAGACTAATTTTATGACTGAGCACTGGTTATTCCCCTAGTATGGTCACCAGTAATGTTATCACTCCAGTAAATTCTTAAGTTGTGGGATTTTGATTTTTAGTCAAAGAATACTAGAGGTAACCACAAACCTACTTCAAACTCTAGGATCTAGCCTTCCTAAGGTTCAGAGAGAGCTCTCTTTAAAGTTTAACTTTATTTTAGTTTTGAATATTAGGCTAGTTATTAAAGTGCAGATTTGGTTTTGTTTTGTTGGATTTGGTGGGAAAATTTCACTTAGAGGGTAAATATAAGGAAATCTACTTGTATATTGGGCTATGGAGTCTAATTCAAGCTAACAAAACTGGGATCAAGGCCTAAAAGGTCAAATGTCTGTAGGGCAAGGCAGATAACCCTTATAGATCTTGGGAACATTGGTTTTTGAGATGGTATGATCGAGATAAAGGGCACTTAAGGATCCTTTGATCTAGAAAATGGACGTAGTAGATAGAGGTCAAACGGGAGAGGGAGAAATTAAGGGTTCCCTACACCAGAAATCAGAAAAAAACAAAGAAATGATAACTAGTTAAAAACAAGGTGCTATTGAGAGCTTCTGCGCTGCACACGTATGCTACAGAGCAGCTGCGGCCTTCCTGGCAGCCATGTCCAGCGATGGGGGTTCGGAACCCCCCCTCTCCCTCCTGAAGTCCTCGACTTCCAAAAAATGGTGGATGCATGCAACAAACGTCCCCCCTCTGCACAACAACAGAAATTTGTCAAGAAAAAAGACTGCATTCCCACGGTGGCCCTCCTTGTGGAAGAAACTTGTCGCTCTGCATTGAATCTAGCTGATAGAGGGCTCATTGGGCAGTTTACTGGCCTCTGGCCATCGCCCAAATCAGTAGAAGATTGGATCAAGAGAAACTGGTCCCCTCTGATCAAGGAAGGAATCAAATCATATTTTGTAGGTAAAAGCTTCTTTGTATTCGTGTTTGAATCTGCAGAAGATCGGAGTCTCATCTTCAAGAACGAACCGTATTTCATGGGGCCGCAGGGGTTATATTTAAATAAATGGTCCCCAGATTTTGATCCGACCCAGGATGTACCTACTGCGGTTCCAATATGGGTGCGGCTTCCCCATCTTCCCCTGCACTGCTGGAGCCAGAAATCTCTCCAAATCATCGGCAACTCCCTTGGTAAATACATTGATCAGGCTGTAAGGAAAGATTGGTACTCCTGTGCCCGAATATGCGTGGAAGTAGATCTGGAAGAAGGATTACCTGAAGCAATAAAACTCACGGTTGCTGGATGGTCCCATATTCAAGAGCTGGATTACGAGCAGATCCCCTTTAAATGCAGACACTGCCATGGCTATGGACACTTTTCAAAATACTGCAAGAAAAAAGCTGAAGAGCAGAGTTACAATCCCAAGGGAGATCAATGGACCTCAGTCCATAAAACTGGCCATGCAAAAGCAGCCGGGAAAGGATCCACAAAGGGGAATAACCAAGAAGAACCTGGTAATGATAATAGAACCCCTCAGGACCTGGATGAGACCCCAAACCCCAAAGGAACCTCTCCATCAGATCCCCTAGAAACTGATCTGACTACTCCAGCACAGGTCGAAGATCCACAAGCAAATAAAGATGGAGGTGGAGCTGCCTCGTCTGGTTCTCCTCAGGGCAGCCCCTCCATGCCTTTGTATGCAGACATAACAAAGAAGAAAAAAGTTCCAGAGCCCTCAGACTCCTCAGAGGATGAGACCTATGAGAGGCCCTCGAAGAAAGCAGGTAGGAAGACCCACAAAGTAGTCAGGGAAGAGGAGGCAGAACGCCTAAAAATGCAAGGCAGCCAGTCCACAATAGAGATGACTATCGGTAGAAATACAAGAGGAAGATCCACAAAGGGAGGAATCCAAAACCCCTCGCCAGGTAAATAATGTGTATAGTCTCTTGGAATTGCAGAGGCCTGGGGACCCAACCAAAAATTGAAGCGGTCAAAGATCTGATGAAAATAGAGCCCTCAGATATCCTCTTGCTCCAAGAGACCAAAATCGAAGGGCAAGCCCTTATGGATATCAGCAAATCTAATTGGAAGAAGAACAGCTCAAGGGGAACTTCAGGAGGCGTAGCAACTCTCTGGTCTGAAGACCAGTTCCATCTGTTGAACTCCCACGAGACCCAACACTGGATCTACAGTGAGCTCAAGCATCTTGAAAGTAAGTTAACTATAGTCTTATTCAATCTCTATGTTCCTGTCATTTATGCTGAAAAAAGAGAATGCTGGAATACTCTCTCTGATTTCTTAGATCTCCACTCCCTAAACAACATCATCTTGGGAGGAGATCTCAACTTAGTCATGAAGCCAAAGGAAAAAAGGTGGGGAAACAGTAGCAGAGATCAACTGTTGCCTTTGGTTGATGAATTAATGCAGCAGAGGGACCTGCTAGATTTTGCCCCGGTGAGAGGCAAATCTACTTGGACCAATAACATAATGGGGTCTGATCACATTGCTGCCCGGTTGGATAGATTCCTGATCCAAAGCTCCCTGCTACTGTAAAACCTCCTTATTTCAACAAAAATTCTCCCCAAACTCTCCTCGGACCATAAGCCAATTCAACTCATTATGGCCCCTAAGGAAGATCTTGGCCCAATCCCCTTTAAATTCAGTCCCCTCTGGATTGAAAAAGAAGGTTTTCTAGACACTATCCAATTAGCTTGGGATATCCCCATCAACGGATCCCCAAGCTATGTGTGGGAGAAAAAATTAAAAGCCACCAAAAAAGCCTTAAAAGAGTGGCTAAGAAATTTCCCCAATCCCCCTTCTCAGCAGAGAAAAGATGAAGTTCAGCAGTTGGAAACTTTGCAAATTGGAATGGAAGGTCTCCACATTACCCCTGAAATATTAAACAAAGAGGCATCTTATCAAAGAAATACCCATCAAGCATTCAGATGGGAAGAAGAGTACTGGAGGCTCAAATCTCGCAGTCTATGGCTCAAGGTAGAAGATCGAAACACTTCGTTCTTCCATCGCCAATATAAAGCCTGCCTATCTCGAAACCACATCACCGAGATCAAGAATAAAGAAGGACAGATCTGCAACAAATTTGACCAAATTAAAACAACAGCTGAAAATCATTTAAAAAATCTCTATGGTCCAGGGAATGAAGGCAGCATAGAAGACACCGAAGATCTCCTCTCCAATATCCCCCACCTTGTCACCCATGAGGACAATCAGGCATTACTGAAACCTTTATCTGAAGAAGAAAGCATCAAGGTCATATGGGCAATGGAATTAGATAAGGCTCCTGGGCCAGACAGATTCACAATCCACTTCTACAAAGTCTGTTGGGACACTATCAAAATGGATCTGCTGAAAATGATACAAGGTTTTTTTGGAAAAGCCAAAGTTGGGGGAGGCA
This sequence comes from Pinus albicaulis, assembly GCA_034641835.2. NCBI lineage: Eukaryota > Viridiplantae > Streptophyta > Pinopsida > Pinales > Pinaceae > Pinus > Pinus albicaulis. The sequence continues at coordinate 474,937,736 of CM076571.1, forward strand.
TCAACTCCACCTTTCTTGCTATAATTCCAAAAGAGGCTAACCCGGAAACTTTCGGTAGGTTCAGGCCCATCTCTCTATGTAACGCCTCTTACAAAATCTTGTCCAAAATCATTGCAAACAGAATCAAACCCCTGCTTGACAAACTAATATCCAGTTCCCAAGGGGGGTTCGTCAAAGGCAGACACATCTTGGATAACGTCATTCAAGTGCAGGAAGCTATCCACTCTAGTAAATAGAGGAAAGAGAAGGGGATGCTGATCAAGCTCGACATGGCTAATGCCTTTGATAGAGTCAACCACTCCTTCCTTCTCCAAGTTCTTTGATCCTTCGGATTCCCTACTCAGTTTATCAATCTCATTAAAGCATGCATCTCAAACCCTTGGATAGCTCCCATGGTTAATGGCCGCCCAAAATCCTTCTTCCAAGCCCATCGTGGACTAAGGCAAGGTTGTCCGCTCTCGCCATTTCTGTATATACTCATGGCAGATTCTCTCAGCAGGAAGCTGGCTGCAGAAATGAACACTGGTGGACTCCCAGGAATTCGAACTGCAAATTCTCTTAAGCCTATAAATCATGCTCTCTTTGCAGACGACTCCCTACTTCTAGGTGGAGCCTCTATTAGAATAGCAGCTAATTTCGACTCTGTTCTAAAAAGTTATTGCAGAGCCTCAGGAGCTGTGATAAATGATAGAAAGAGTTCGATCTATGGATGGAATGTAAGCCAACACAATCTCAACACCATAGCTCAGATTCTTGGTTTTGAGTGCTTTGCCCATTGGGACTGCATCAAATACCTCGGCTTACCTCTCACATCTGGAGTCAATAACAGATCTCTGTGGCATGGCATCATCAACAAAATTAAAGCCAAGATCACCTCCTGGGGAGGTTACTGGCTCACCAAGGGAGGGAAAATTATCTTACCTAAATCTGTTTTATCTGCTCTCCCCATTTATCAAGCCTCTTTCCTCCTTGCTCCGAAACACACAATGGAGCATATCTCTTGTTCCTGAGAGATTTTCTCTGGAAAGGAGGCAGAGGCAATCATAGTAAATTGCATTTGGCAAACTGGGATCTTGTCAAGCGGCCAACATTGGACGAAGGTCTACAGATTAGAGACCCTGCTTTATCTAACCTGGCACTTGGATGCAAGCTCCTTTGGAAAATCTATGTAGACCCCTCACATCCTGTCAGCGAAACGCTCACCTCCAAATATGCGCAGGGGATCTCTCTCAGGCATCTATCAGAGAACAATACTCCCGCAGGCACACAAACTTGGAATCTCTGTAGAAAATGTATCAGCAGCTTCAGGAAACATTTGTATCACATACCTGGTAACGGGGAAATTTTTTTACTATGGAAAGACCGCATTATGAACAGCCCCCCCCTTAATTCCCACGAAGAAATTCACGAGCTAAGAGAATGGCTCCATAGCGCAGGTTCACGGAAGTTGAATGACATCTCCGCGTGGGACAGTAAAGGGAACTGGGTTGACTGGGAATTCCCTCTCGTGCCGGCGCAGCTACACTACCAACTCGCACTGCTCAAAACGCTGCTCTCAAACGCAGCGCCGGTCCATCGCAACAACACAGACAGATGGGGGTGGGGTGACTCCGGATCTTATTCTTCAGCATCGGGTTACATTGCCCTGCAGCCCAAAAAAGACAGACTTCGATCACCAGCCATATGGAAACAGGTTTGGAACACCAATGGGTTACCCAAAGTCAACTTCTTTTTTTGGATTCTTATGCAGAATAAACAGCTCACAGGGGACACTCTGTTAAAAAGAAATATTGCTGGGCCACATAGATGCGCAATGTGCAGAAACTCTGGTGAAACAACCTCTCATCTGTTCATTGAATGTGATTTTGCCAAAGAAGTCTGGAAATTAACCCTACTTGGATTGCAGGCCTCCCCTCCCCAGCACAGTTCCGTGGCAGATCTCTTTTCTGATTGGTTTCAAAGTTATCCTCATAATATCCCCAACAATTCACTCTGGTTCCACATTTGGCTTTCCATCCCCAAATTTGTATGTTGGGAAATCTGGCTTGCCCGGAATGACTCGATCTTCAACAACACTACTCGCTCTCCTGCAAAATCTTCCTCTATTGCAAAATCTCTTCTTCTTGAATCTGTCCTCCTGCATTCTCAAAAACCAGACTCCTCCCTCCTCCCCATCGAAAAGGCATGGCTGAATCTTCATAGCCCTCACCCCAAAAGCAAAGCCCATTCCCTCCCCCTTCCCCTCCCCAATCCATCTTGGAAAATTAGAGAACCTGAAGCTTCCTTTCAAGCTTGGTGGAAGACCCAAAACACAACTTCAATCTTTTTCGATGGTGCCTCCAAGGGAAACCCTGGGGCTGCGGGAGCTGGTGGAGTCATCTACTTCTCAGACAACTCCAGAAAAGTTCGCTTCTGCTGGGGGCTTGGTATTTGTACGAACAACCAGGCAGAGCTCCTTGGTCTCACAAAAGCCTGCCAAATTGTTCGTGATAAAGGCATCAAAGAATGCCAAGCATTCGGAGATTCTGAAATTCTCATTAAGAAGATCACCTCGGATGACCAGTTCAACAACGCCATTCTCAACAAGTCTCTGAAAAGGCTAAAGATCATTCTGCAGGATTTCACTTCCTTCAAAATATATCACATTCTCAGAAGTTTGAATAGTGAGGCAGATGAAATGGCAAACAAAGGATGTCTCTTAGCATCGGGAGTTCTCAACATCAATGATAAAAGCTCTATCCCATATTGTATTTCTTAACTCAAGCGAAAAAATTGAACAAGAAGCATTTAGATGCAAGGAAAAGCTGTGTAATGATGGTTGATTAGGCTTCGGCCCAACCATACTCCAAATAATAAATTATACCCGTTACAGTTAAAAAGAAAAAGAAAAAAAGGTGCTATTAACATGTTTTGTAGTAATGCTCCTAGTTATACATTCAGATTTAGAATTAAAACATAGATGTATGCATGAAACAAAAGAAGATAACAATGACAAGTTTAAAAAAGTACTTCACTCCATATAGCTTATCACAAGGATCCTGAAGTATGATGCCAAAAAGGTGATCAAGTCTGCTGCTCAAATTCGAATTCCAAAGCCTTAAAGTCAACTAAATATCTATAATAGTCTCCAGCAATTTTATTCCACACAAAAATACTTCCAAGAGTGAAGTATTTATATAAAATGTCTTACAAAATATCCTAGATGACTTCCAGGAATAAGCATAGGAAAATTGAATCTCTTACAACAATAATAGTGACAACTTGCTTAACAAACTAGCAAGCTGTCCTATTTTATTCAAAATAAATAGAAACAATTTTAAGATAACAAGCAGCTAGCTTCTTATGTGTCCTCTATGCTGGCCTTTTAGATCTTTTCATAATTAAGTTGCCTTCGCTGATACTCTTTCTTGCTAATACTCTTTATCACTTATACTCTTTACCTTCAGTAAAATTGTCTTTTTGCTGTAAAAATCTGTTTTGACTGTAAAATCAACAAACATAAATTTTCTTTTTCATGTGTTTGCCTTTTCTTTCTTCATAGCAAATCAGTCAATGTCTGCCACTCCTCATTTTTAGGAATTCTAATATTCTTGAGTTTCCTAAAATTCTCATCACCCTCAGTGTACTTGGAAAATGTAGGTTTGATGACAAACAAATGTTTGATTTCATACTGCAAATAAAATAGATCTTCAAAAATTTTTAGCAATACTTTCCCTGTGGGAATCCTTTGGCCTATTGGCTTGTTCACCTGCTCTTTGGCATGTTCTTTGATCTCTTTGTCATAAGCATTTTGAGGCATTAGCTGGTCATTAATCACCATAATATTTGGAAGTCCTTTTTGTCTTAAATTGGTGAATTTAACCATGAATCTAGTGACAACAGTGTTCATTCCTTCACATTTCTCTTCAAGCTCCCTCATTAAATTTCTTTTGGTGGTTACTTTCCTAATTTCAAGGATTGTGGCTGTTCTGTCATTTATTTTCAATTCTTCAAGTTGCTGCCTGTTCTTGCTGTTTAGGAAATTGATTAACCTAACAACTTGTTTTGGTTTATCTGCCAATTCTTCTTGAGCCTTTTGGATTTCTGTTTGAGCTGTCAATAGTAACTCTCTCTACTAAAAAATTACTTGAATTGAAGGCCAAACATCATGAATGGCTTCAATTACATTACTCCATAAGTAATTTTTAATATATGATATTTGGTCCTTGAGATTTAACTCTTTTTGGAGCTTTTTTACCTCTTCACTCAATATGTTAGCATTCTGTTCATGTATTTTAGCATTTATCTGAGCTGCCTTGTTTGTTTTCTCAAGATTTTCAATTATCTTGGTCAATCTATTGATTTCATTGGTCTTCAAGGAAATTTCCTCCATTGCTTTTATTAGTTGACTTCTGTAGGTGGCAACACTGTTGTAGAAGATTCAGTCACTAAAGTAGTTGAAGAATTCACTGACACTGCAGTGGTCAATGGCTCTTTTGGTGCCAATTTCTCTCCTAAAGTAGATGGTACTACTTAAGGGTCTGATTGAAGCTGCAACATTTGGTTTATAGACTCTGCTGTAATGGTAAATAGGACCTCTTTGTTTGCATTGACAATAGTTCTTTGTTCATGAAGGTAGTATTGGTGACATAGTCTGATACTTTCTTGATAGGGGCGAGTCAGGGGGACTACATATTTAGGCAATTTGGATTCTCAAATGTGAACATCTTCTTGATCATCTAGGGATTTCTCAAAACACCAGTTGTGTATATCTAACAAATTGAACTCAACTACAGGATCAGGTATTTTGTAGTCAATGTCTGCTAAAGTAATATGCTCAATATCAACAACTGGGGGCTACAATGGGTTCACTACAATGGCAATATTTGGAGTCATGGCAGGAGTAGCTTTAGGAGTTTTGGAACCTTCAGATTTGTTTTCACTTTGTTTTTTAGGCATTTTTGTAGGCTTCTACAAGTTTAAACTGTTTGCAAAGACAATTTTACTATGACAGAGGCTAGATTAGGCAAATTCAACAAGATAGAATACTTCTATGGCTTTTATGGTCAATTGGGTCTCTCAAATGAAGTTCTGATGCTAAAACTGGTCAAATACAGAAAACAAGAGTTTTTTGAGTCTCTTGACTGCAAATCGAGCTAAAACTCTGATGAAAAAGGTTTTTCAGAAGATATAGGGCACTTGCAAAGGATTATGGCTTTTAGAGTTTGAAATCAACCCTAAAAATTTGGAAAAAAGATAATTTTCTTTGAAAATGGTGCGCAACGGATTCTAGGATTCCTGGAAAAAATTTGCCAGGGTTTCCCTGTTTCTGGGGCTTTATGGCAATTGAATTTAATCAATTTCTTACTCTTATGACAAATGATTTTCTTTTAAAAGTTTTTTTCAATTGACTGTAGGTTAAATTCTGAGAAAAATACCTATTTTGACACAAATATAGGTTTTAATAGGGGATACTTCAGTCTTCTAGTCGATTTGATTGCTTTTGAGGTTGACCTGGAGCAAGTGCGGCTTCTCAGCAATTTTTACAGGTTCTTGGGCAATTTTAGAGGTTCTGGGTGTAAAAATAGCAAGAAATGGCTACAGGGGGCTCTTTTGTAGGTTTATATAATGGAAAGGGCAAACAATGGTTTAAACGCAAAGATATTGAAATAACACATTTACAAAGGTTTTATTAAACAGTATGCATCTGCATTGAATGCAAGGCGGGAAGCGGTTTTCGAATTTCAAAAAAGAAGAAAACCAAAGGTTTATCACATGACTTTTAAGTGGTAAATGGTTTTAGTGAAAACACACGCGATCCAACCATGAGAAGCCACGTGGAGGGGAGGGTTCATTGCGAAACTGTCCATTTCGCGTAGATTTTACAATGGAGCGGTCGGGCATGTTACCTGTGTGATATCGCTTCTAAATCGTCAGATTAAAATCTTTGAAGCAAAGCGCTGAGATTGCTTTGAGCGTTGCGTCAGAGCGGAAAGGTGGAACTGAGTTGGATTAATTGCAACAGAAGGGTGTAATATGTGTTTAAACTTTTATAATAAATCGAGGAGTATAGGTTTAAACACACACACACACATATATATATATATATATATATATATATATATATATATGTAATGGTGGGATGAATGTTTATTAAAACATATGATAATGTTTTAATAAATATACAAGGTGGGGGCTTTAGAAATGGTGTATATATATATATATATATATATATATATATATGGCGGGGTTAATATTTTTATTAAAACATTTGTTTTAAATGCTTTTAATAAAACATAAGTAGGCGGGGTTTATACATTGTATTTATACAGTTTTCAACCATTTTTTATAGTTTAAAAACTATAGGGGTGGGATAAAAATAGAGATAGTTTAGACCAAAGGGCTTTATAACTTGGAATTTTTATTTGCGCACATGGGTAATAGACTTTGGTCATAAACATTTTAATAGTGGTTTTTTTGGGGTTTATTAGATATAATGGAATTAATAATACAAGAAAGGGTATTTTTTTAGGGATTTAATAAAATATGTTAAAAGTTAATATGGGAGGAAAGTGAAAAAAAAAATACACATGATCTCTAGTATAAAATAATCAAGCATTTGCTCATCTTTATATTTCTTTGAATAATACTTAGGATAAATGTGACATGCCAAGACCGATGCAAATCTCCATCTTTATATTTCCTTGAATAATACTATCTACCGACCGATGCAAATCTCCTGAAGAAGCATAATGAATCTGCAGGACATGCCAAGCGGCTGATAACGGATGGAGTTAAGGACTATGTTGTCCCACACATAGCTAAAAAGAAAATAGCTAATGAGATGTGGAAGGCCTTAACATCCCTATATGAGGGAAAGTCTATCTAGAGGAAGATGCTTCTAGAGACTCAGATGTGGTCATTCATGATGCCCAAGGGGGAAGACATGGAGCATTTTCTCTTCAAATTACAGTCGATAAGAGACCAGTTGATTGCTACAGGTGCAAAGGTGGAGGATGATGTGATGGTCAGGACTGCTCTCAATGCAGTCACAGATGAGTGGGAAACCCTTGTCCAAAGTATCTTAGGCAGAGCAGACCTTCCCAACTAGGACAACTTGTGGGCAATCATGCGTCAAGAAGAACTCTGCAGATTCACCAAGCAATACAGAACAAGATCGAGTAAGATGAAGAAGATGCAACCTGGCATCAAAGAAGCAACAAGGGAAGAAGAATTAGGATCTATCAAAGATCAAGTGCTTCCAGTGTGGCGAACTAGGACATTTCACTAGCAATTGTCCTCAAAAGAAAAGGACAAGGAAGCCTCTTCTTCCAAGCCTGTTTTGGCGGATGATGGGTTAGAAGACGATGCAACCATGAGCGCTCAGGAACCACGAAAGTGGAGCAACATGGATCTGTAGAGCAGCTACAGAATGCGAGCGGGATCCTTGAGCATCTCATCTCTTGGATCACATCCAAGCTACGGGAGCCTTAAGACGGTAGCGGGACAAGTGGAGCAGTGGGTGCATAGATCACGGATGAAGCAAAGGTAGATTTGAAAGGTGGAAGGAGCAGCGCAGTGTAGATGCAGCAGTAGTGTAGAGGCAACATCAACGTAGGGGCTGATGTGACTTCTGCAACGTAGAGCAGAGCTGCAGCAACATAGAGGCTTCAGGAGGATAGCGTAGTGCAGCAGCAATAACGTGAGAGATTTCAGCACAAGGGGTTGATGTGACATCAGCAATGTAGAAGGGAGTCTGCTTAAGCAGTGCAGAGTTGTAGCTGTGCATCATCCTCCAGATGACGGCACAAATAAGTAGTCGATGGAGCTTCAGTGACAAGGATGCAGCCCAACTGACTTTTCCATCAAAGATTGGGCAGGAGATTCAGTTGCTTCTCTCAGCAACTGAAGATGTAGTGCATTAGATGACAGCACTGATGCATCAGATTGAGAGGGAGCTGCAGTACAGATGTGGTAGTGATGGTGGCAGTGTCATGGGAAACAGTATAGAATGGCAGCAACAGTGCAGTGATGAAGGGCAGCAGGCCAAAGCATCAACAGCACAAAAACCAATGCCCAAAATCTCGTAATACATGGTGTGATGTATTTCTAGAGCACACTTCGCAGTCTGTGCAGTGTTGATATTTTGTGTATTGGGGTAGCATCGGATGTGCTCTAGCTCCCAAAATTTGTGGAGGGACTAGAGTACGCCTGATCTACAAGACCCAGTAAGGGATTTGGGAAATTTCATCTGGTTTGGGAGATATTTAATTAATTAATTATTTTAATGTATTTCCTAGGTCTAAACTTAGGAAAATTAAATAATTAAAGTTAATTAAATTAAACATGTGATGAAATTGTCTTGAGTCACATGGATCAAGCTTTATTTTAATCTTAGCTGTTGATTCAAGATCTGATCATGGTGGTTGGTTTCCCAACGAGAAAAATATAAAGGAAAGGCTTGGGGTCATTTGTAGACACACAAAGGCATAACACTTAAGATAAGCTGGAATTCTAGGGCGTGGTTTGCTAAGAATTTCCAGAAGTGTTTCAGCTGTAGAGAGGGGAGTTTAGGCAAAGGGGATGGTCTGATCCCAGTGCCTAGAATCAGCAAGAGGCAGAGAGCAGCTTCCAAAGGCAGCGCAGAGAAGCAACAGAAATGGTAACAGGAGACCCTGAGGGGTTACGCAGAGTCCCTCAAGGGCAGCGTAAGGTTTGCGTCACCCATTCTCGGGTTACGCAACCCTCTTCAGGCTAGCGCAGAGGCTACAAAGGCTGACGCAGAGGCTGCAGAGGCTTCAAAGGCAGCGCTGGGGTTTCTAGGGCCAAGATTTGACTAAGTCCTGTAAATCCCATTTAAGGGTGTGGATCAGTCAATATTTTGGCTTCAGAACAACAGGTTAGCTGTAGACTTATATTTTCTCCTTCGGGTTTTCCAGATCTGGAACCTAGATTTGTTGTATTCAGAAAACTCTTAATAATAAACCCTCCAGCAGCCAGAAGACTGGTTTTCTAGCATTTGGTTTTTCTGAGGACTATTGTCCAGAAAATCCTTGTGTCACTTTTCTGTGTACATGTACTTTTATGTTTTAGATCTGAATCAGTGAAGGTTTGTTATGTGTTTGCTTCAATGTTAATCTGAAGTTTTAGTATTGATAACTTAATTAAGTACGAGAAGCATAACTAGATCTAACAGTAGATTTCTGCATAAGTAACATTCAAAAGTTTTCACATACCATTAGGCTCATGGCCAATATCTCTATTTCTCTAAACTTTGTTTTCTCTACATCATTTGATTCATCTGTTGGATTCTTCACCTTTCCTTTGATTAGATCCAAGACTCTATTCTTCTTGAGGATGCGATCCATCATCTGTTTCCATGCCCTGTTATTGGATGATCCTTCTAATTTGTTTTCTCCCTCCAATGAGTTAGACATGGTTAGGCTTGAATCCTTGTATAATATTTATTCAAGTTCCCAAAAACTCCTTATTCTCCTTTCAAAAAATCTTCAAGTTTCCTTTTTCCTTCCTCGCCTTAGCTCTGATACCATGCTGGAAAACAAAAGAGGCAGAAATTTTTTCTTTATGTTGATAATTACTAGTGATATTCCTATGTTCTTATTATCTTTCCTATGTTCTTTTATCTTAGTTTATCAAGAAATTACCAAAACCATAGCATGAAGATCAAAGACACCAAATGTAGGCAGACATCTAAGGAAAAACCCCTATCTAGGGGAAAATACAGTCAACAACTCTTCCTTCGGTAGTTTCACAAAATAATCCAAGACTCTTCGACCTAGACACGGACTTCCTCCAGTCACCAAGTCAACCCTCCCTTCTTCTACAGATGATAACCTTCCACCAACAGAACTTCGACCTAGTAGTAGCAGCATAACTTCGACCTAGAACCAACAACATAAAACTTTGACCTAGAAGCAGCACCAAAAACTTCGACCTAGAAGCAGTAGTAGAAACTTCAGCCTAGATACAACAAAAAAAAATTCGACGTAGAAGCAATAGCACAGTAACTTCACACATGTGAGAGACATGATCCAGAAACTTAGATTCTATCATTTTCTGTAATTCTTCTCCTTCTTCAGTAACTTCACACTTTTTCTGCTTCCTTTTCTTGTAAATCGAACTTGTGTGATTGATGTCCTCCAAATGAATCGAACTGCACCTATTAATAGCCTCTTATGTCAATCAAATTACCCTAATGTAGGTCGACTTGATCAAGTGAGGGCTTACTTAGTGTGGAGGTGACAAATGACTTATTTGACTCAATAATAATTATTTTTACATGATTCAAAAGCCCAAGAAGGGTCTTATAAAATGGACAATGACTCTAATGAATCAATATAAAACCTAAAAGTCCTCAATGGGGACTTTGACCTAGAACATGATGACCCAAGCATGAAATTCATGTTTTAATAAGTCAAAATAATAATATAATAATAATTCATTTCTTTTGATAACTACATTTCCTTATGACACATACAATTATGAAGACCAAACCTAGTTACATTCTTCAACAAGAATGGCTAGATGATTGTATGGAAGGAAAGGTATGCTTATTTTAAGTAACTCTTCTCTAGGGTAAGGTTCATATCTACTGGAATCTTGCAGAAAGAGTTGGGGATATAAAAGTGTGCTCGGTAAGTCTTCCATATGGTTGCATGATGCTCGAAAGAAGAAATTTGACATGCTTTGGAATGGATGGAGATCAAGACTCTCTCACAAGATTGCATGGCATAAATATAACAATGTTGAGCAACATCAATAATAGTCTCAAGAAGAAAGAAAGAAAGTTAACAATGACAACTCCAAGGAAGATTTTGTAGCTTACCTAGTGAACATTCAGATGGGCTATGTACATTGAATAGGTAGTGTGGTATCTCACATAAAGTCCCTCATCATTGTGCTCTAATATAAGAAGAGCTTGTCAAGTTAAGGCATTAATATGATTACAATCCTAGTCATGATGTTGATGCTTAAAGATGGCTTACCGATCCGACTCTTCTTATGAGAACTCTTCAATTTGAGAATATCCTTGTACCAAGTGTACTATTATGAATACCTCCCTAGTTAAGAGGGGGTGTTAAAAAATGTAACTAGTTTCGGTCTTCATAATTGTCATTTTACTCATGTCAATATGTATATCTTATGTAACAACCAAATAGAAGAAAGAAAATTTATTATTTTAAAGCATGGGTTTCATGCTTATTTTGATTGGTATTCTACATAAAGCATGTTCTTCATGCTTATAGGGTTTGTCATGTCATAAAAATTATTGTCAATAGTCGAGTCAATGTCATGCATATAAGACCCAACAGGGGAAGATGTACAAGTCAAAATAAACCTCCTAGCACAAGTCAACCCCGCCAAGCACAAGTCGACCTAGAGAGGGTTATTCGATCTCCACAAATGAGTATAAATAGATGCTTCTCGACCTCATTTGTAGACCAATTTGATCTGCAATCAAGAAGTTCACCTGAAGTGTGAAATACAAGAAGAAAGTCAAGGAGAGAGAAGTTGGAGAAAGGGAGAAGGAAGAACGAGTTTCTAATCTGGTTTTTTCCCTAATTTCTCTAACACATGCGAAGTTCCTGAGCTGCTGCAGGGCCGAAGTTGCACACATATTGCAAGTCCGACCGAAATTCTAAGTTTGTTGCAGTTTTGGAAGGGTTTGACCCTTGTTGACTTGGTTTAACTTTGACTAGTTGGAGAAGCTTTGTTGGAGGGTTCACTTGGTTCTTGGAGGAGGTTTTGGTCTTTCTTTTTTCGGTTTTCTCATTTGAAGCAAATTCTATAACATAAGAGATTCTTTCTAGGTTTTCCCCTTGGAAGGGTTTTTCCCTAGCTTGGAGCCTAATACTTGAGGCCATTGTCTTTATTGTTTTTCTCTTGATAATTGTTTGATGAAAAGATCTAATAAAGAAACACAAAAAGATAACTAAAGTTCACATGAAATTATTAAGGTTAAGGAGAATTTGAACTAATATTTTCCCTGCCGCATTCTCCAACACACATGATCAAGAGTCCTAAGAGCTTGACTTTGTTTTGAAGCTTGATTAGTATCCACTTCCACTGATAACAATAGAATGTTGCATACCAAATAGAATGCCCAAACAACATATGATCTCTCATGGTTTTATTCGCTTCCATTTATGGTTCAACCACAATCATCTTAGCTAATAAAAAAGACCTCAATTTTTCACTCCATTAACCATTCATCCAAAAAAATTTGCAAATGTCTTCAAGCATATAATAGTGCCCACCAAATATTGTTCATTCAATTGAGGCAATAACACAGAATCATCCACAAAGTGAACATTGGGTAGCTGGGTTTTGCCAGGTTAAGAAAATCCTCTCTTGCATTCTCACTGCTTCCAAAATTGTTTAAAGAATCAACTACAATCACATCAAGATAAGAAGTTGCTTAAAACATCAACTACAATCACATCAAGATAAGGACCTAAAGGGAAGCCTTGCCAAATATTTCATTGTAAAAAGGTAGGATTGGAAGTACGGGATTCACACTAACACTTTTCAATGCCCATGAAAAGAGTGTTTCCATTGATTTTAATGTGATAGAAGACATCAAACCCCAACTAATCCAACATAATAAAGATGTGATCCCATTCAGACTTGTCATAAGGTTTATCAAAAGGTTTGTTAAAATCAAGTCTCAAAAGAAGAATTTTTGGGCAATCCCCTAAGCCCATTAGTTGATAGTTGTAAGATTACCTAGGAACTTTATTTGCCCCATTAATGCTTTAGCTAAGGTCTGTAGAAGATTATGGGATGAGTAAAAGGTGTCAACCCCCTACCAAAACCCTTTTAACATCTTGTGGAATAAGCTTGATAATTCCTGCATTAATAAGCTCCCGGGCCTAACCAGCTAACCATAAGCTACATCATGTAGAATCTCCACCAAGAGATTGTCAGGACCATAAAACTTCGGAAGTTTTGAGCTGTTTCATATCTGCCCGCAATTCTTCCAACTATCGTAACTAGCTCCCTACAAAGATAAACCCTCTAGTAAATGTATACCTTCCTGGGAACAACTTGTTTAACAAGTTCAATAAACATAAAGGAACATAAACTTTCGAGGTATGTCTAATCCTTTGAAAATGTTCTTGACATCTAATCTATAAAGTTGCCATTATAATCTCCAAAGAACAAATCCACTCGGAACTGTATATTCTCTTTTGGCGCTAAAAGAAGCATTTAGAAGACATATCCCCTTGAGTGATCTGGATTCTGGAGCATGAGCACCCTAAGGTAGTTCCAAACTCGTTTTTTTGGTTCCTTTTCTTGTTGTAGCGATCATCTAACAAATACAAATAATAAATAAAACCATGACTAAAACATTTCAAGGCTGAAAGGACAATTATTAAATCTTTAACATCGCATAAAACAGTCCTCAATCAACAGTTAATGGCAATGAGAGAAACTTTGCTATGGTCATTTCTGTACATTGACTGTACTTGAGAAATGCATAGAATATAACATATGGAAATGAGAGATAACACAGTGAAATGAGATATTCTATGGAGAAGCTGCTATAGTCATTCTGTACAATGAATGTACCAGAGAACTAGTAGAGTTGAACAGAAATGAGAGAAACTTTCTAATAGTCATTTCTGTATATTAAATTTATTTCATTAATCAAGTAGAGATACAATAAAGTTGAAAACAGTAAAATTTGAAATTGAAATATTCCACTTTCCAACTACCCAAAATATTGATAGTAAGTTTCCAGCTGCCATATACATTACAAAACACTAAAAGTATTCAATGATGAAATAGAATCAATAGTGGAAATAGAAATCAATATATTCCATTTTCCAAATTACCTAGAATATTGACAATCAGTTTCTCTATGGACATGACAAGACTGCCATACACTACAAATCTCTTAAATTATTCAGTGATGAAATAGAACCAAATTTACATCATTCTGCTCTTCCCCTAACCAAAGAAATGGGCAGGATCGTAACTCCTTCTAAAAGAAGTCCACCTTTCCAATTCCGACCTTCCCATTCTCTCATGCAGAACTCTATATTTCCTGGATTATCTCCCTTTTCTTCCACAACAAATCTGCCTGCATCAAATTCCATCCAACCTTCCTCTACATGTCTAAAGGGAGCCATCTGGTACCCTTTAGTTTCAACAGGCTTATTCATGTCACTCAAATATCGAGCATATATCTGGTAATCGCCACAAGGAGTTGTAAGTGAGAATTTGACTGGCTCACGATTCCATCCATATGCTCGAGGCATAGGGGGTGATTCATGGACTTTGAGCATGAGAGAAACGCTATATGCTGCACCAGGAGACAAAAGCTTGCAGTCAAAACTACCTGTCACTTCGAACCAACATACTTCAACTAGTTCAGCCATCTCCTTCAAACTGTAGTCAGTCAAAATTGCATCATTAGCTTTTATTTACAAACTGTCGTGTTGGTATTAACCAAAAACAAAAAAGAACGTTGGATTACCTGGATTCATCCTTAGAAATCCAATGCCAATACCGATCATCATCTCCCCAAGTTATGTTCAAATTTCTCGCAGACAACATAAAGCACAATTTGCTTGTTGCTTGCTCTATCCAGAACTTCTGAAATCAAGAAACATTAATGTCATTAGTGCCAATTATAAACATTCAGTTAAGATAAGAAAACTAGGATATTCCAAGTGGCAACTAAAGTAGCACAAAATAAAAGAGCAAGCCAGGCAATGAACATGGGGTAATTGAGGCTACTATTTGCCTAATGAAAAAGTCAAATTAATATAAAATCATAGTGTTGGCGCCATGTGATATTGTCTATCAACTCAAACTTAATTTCTGACCAAACTTAATTTCTGGTCAGTGGAATTTGAGATCAAGTTGCACCTTCCCCACGCTTATAGCTGCAGCCTTCTCTTGAGGTCAGCCGTTCTACTTTCAACTGACATTAATCAGCTGATAATTTGGTAGCTTTTTTATATTTAGAGATAATGTTTTTCGTGCAGAGACACATAAGCCAACATCTACGAACAACACTACAAACTCTATAACAAGGTTTGCAGATGCATCACCTTTGGCAAACTAAAAACTTAAGACCAGTAAATCTTTATCAACGAATGAGGTGAGTTCCATTTAATGGTTAGTTTCAAATCATTATCAAAAAAATAGATGGAGAGATTTATTTTGAATTGCAAGTGTTACGGATGGATGAGACACGTCCCTCAGCTGAGATGTGGGATACAGGTCTCTTCACTAGGTACAATTAAGAAGTGTGGGATAAACAACATTTAAAACACTGCTTTTCTGGGTAATCTTGGCTTTAAATCCAGTTGGAATTTTATCGATAGTCTGAGTTCCACTTCTATAGGGGTTTTGGCCAATTTTTTGATGACCCAAATAGTTGATTTTCTTCAAAAAATATCATAATATACAGAAATGAGCCTCACTAGACAAAAATAGACTAGCCCGAAATGGGACAATCTGAGTATTCCATATCAAATGCCCAATTATGAATTTCAATTCCAGATAGACGAAGTCATATATTAAGAATTCGTTCTAAACAAATAACTGTAATTTGATATGAGGGATCAAGCTTCTATTAATGCTACGAGGGATCAAGCTTAAATGCCAACCTTGATGGGTTTTAAAATGATTTTCAAGGTGTTTATTTTGACCAAATTTTTTGGGCAAATAATAGATTTGGAGTTAAGGGGTTTAAAATGAATGAGCTTAAGACAATGACGCTTATAAAAGCTTGCAACTTTTTGCAGTCCTTGTCTCGAAGTGGCTTGTTGACAAATGCCCAACTTTATTCATTTATTGTGATCTAATCTGGTGTATTCATCACAAAACGATATTTGAACTAGGGTTGCATGTAAGGCACTATATTCTAGTTATAGAGGCCAACCGGTCATGATAAATTTTGGAAATAATCACATTTGTGAACCCATTTACAAGAAGCTGGTTCAACTGGACAAAAACACTGCATTTATCATGGTGTCATCTAATGTACATTTATGATGGTGTTATTCCTTGTGTAGTTTAAATGTTATAATTCTGATTTTTATTTTAAATTTGAAGTGTGAGAGGAGGTGAAAATGGAAATTCTAGGCTTTCTTCTGCCATGGCAGGGTGGTTTCTGCCATGCCAAATAATCTCTCTCTCCTGCTCTTCATTGTCCTTTTGTTTAGGTACTAGCTCTTGCTCCCCTCAGAGGCTGACCACTTCCTCCTCTAGGTGATGGAGTACTTGGTAGATTACTCAGAGGACCACTGTTTGGGGTTCAGATTTGGGCAGACCCATGGGGCTAGTCCACCACACCTCTGTCATTGTCAAATACAGAACCTACTTCGAATTCAAGAGATGTCCTTTTACCGGTGCAGAAATCATATCTGAGACATGGTTTGTCAAGCACTCTAGATCTGGGTGTCAGCTCTTTTTCAAATGGTTTTCTCTCCCAGCTGGCATGTTTTCTTCCCCTTTTCTTCCTATCAACTTCCCATTGCCTGTTGTTACCCCTCCTCCCTTGGTCAACTGGATTTTCAACATCACAAGCTGTGTGAATTTGAGCATATTTTGTTCCCAGCTACCTACCCCTACTCATCAAACCTATTTCCAGGTGGTTTTATCAGCAGTCTCCTTTCCCAAACACGCAATGTGGTGGCATTTTTCTCTCCTAGAACCCCCCCTTCCACGACTCCACCTATTCGAGAAGCGACCAAACAAAACAAGAAAAGCATCAGAAGAAAGTTAGTCAAGCGAAACCTTGTATTGGAAAAAGAGGTTCAGCTCAACGAAATTCAATCCATGGAGCAGGCTGTGATTATGGGGAGATTCGCGAGTAAACAAATGACAATAAGTGCTTAGGAAATGGACAAAGGTAAATTTCGCAGCCACCCTTGGTTATTCTCCTCATTGTATGTTACTTGCAAAGCGGTGGATGGGCTGGGTAACATTCTCAAGGGAATACACCCAAAAAATTCTTCAAAAGCACTGGCACCAAGGCTCTCATGCCCTGTTTCTTAAAAAACGATCAACAGAAATTGATGCTTGGCCTGAAAAATAGTAGTTATACCAGTTTGGGTGTGCTTACCATGAGACCCTCCATAAGCAATTGCTGGGTTATGAAGGCATACCCTTCAAATGTGACCGGTGTCATCAGGTGTCATACATATAGCTATCTTGGTATCGACTGTTCCTTTATCAAAATAAAGTGGGTAGGTTCAAAATAAAGTCCCATACAAGGAACAACACCAGGATTCAGATGAAAATCAGCTCTCGATCTTGCTGACACAAAAGGACGGCCCCTCTTCTACAAAAATTATCTTGCAACAGGTCAAGGAAGCACCCCATCCCATCCCTTTTCCTCTAGATGGTCAACGCTCTGCACGTACAATTTTGGTTCCCCTCGTATTAAATTTTCCCTCCATCTCTATTGTGAATTACTAATCTGTGAAATCTCTTGGTTCCTCCCCCACTTCTTCCAGAGACTTACTAAAATCTCTAATGGGCTTATCTCTTCCTTCCACTTCTCCCATTTTCTCTATGGTTCCCTTACTAGTTGCAAACTCCTTCCCCTTCTCAAGGGATTTCCCCCTGCAGTGTCTTCATGCAAAATCAAGTACCCCTTGGGTCCAAAATTCCTATAATTTACGTTCCAAATCCTCCTCCTCTTCTCATTTAGATTCCTCTAGTTGAGAATATTCTCTTCTCGATGCCTCTAGTTGCAATCTTAGAATGCTAGAGAAGACAGACTTAAAACCTCCTCTCAAAGGTCGAAAATCCTTACATTCTATTGCTGAACACCAAGCAAATGTCGAGATCAAGTAAGCAAAAATCTATCACTAGTGCTCTTAGAGCATTTCCCTCCTTAAAGGTTTCCTCATGAAAATCCCCTTCCTAAACTATAGAGGATTGGCCAATCCTATAGAAATATTGACTATAAAGAAGCTCCTCGAGACTCACTCATCGCAAATCCTTTTCCTTTAAGGGTCCATGATGAAAAGCAAGCTAACAACAAAATTGTTAGGTGATATATTCAAAAACTGGAATTTCTTGGCTACAGACACCACTAGTAGATCCAAGGGCTTGGTGGCGGGATGGATGAAAGAAGTTATAAAACTTCCATTTGGATGATCTATTTAATCTAGATTGGCTATAGAAATCTCCTCCTTTGATCTGGAGAGGTCTTTCCTTTGTCTAAATATGTACAGGCCCTATGGAAACAAGAAAACTTTCTAGGAAATACATAGGAAAATCCTTCCTTTCATTCTGATAATCTCATTCTGGGAGGTTACCTCAACTTCACAATGGGGGCATGTGAGATTTGGGGGCTTGTAGCACACCAATACCCACTAGCTCATTTCCTAATGGAGAAACTAGATCAATTGTGTCTGGTTGACATAAAAACTCCAAAACTAATGCTCACTTGGAGAAATACCAAATCTAGGGAAGCCAGAATAGCCAAACAACTTGATCGTTTTCTTGTATCAAACTCCCTTGTAGCTTCAAATATGAGAATTTTTCAATGGGTTTTAGTGGGGGGTGAATCAGAACATTGTCGTATTTTTTTGGAATTGATAGAAGCTATTTCAAAGTCCCTGAGGCTTGAGCCCTTTCAAACTAAATCTGCACTGGTTGAGAACCCCTCCTTCCTCAGGCCATAAAAGATGCTTGGATTCCTTACAATCCGAATGAGGATCTACCCCTCCCCTTCAATTCCATGAAAACCTCAAAAAAGAACAATAAACCATCATCCCTTGGGTTCACTAGAAAAAAGAAAGAGACTCCAAACTTCTATCAGATATTGAAGACTCAATTCATTCTTCCCAGACTTTGAAGATGAGGCCCTCTTCTTTGATCAATAAAAGGACTAAATGAGGTCTTTCGTTGGAAAAAAGAAGGAAAATTATCTTGAAAAGGAAAATGAATGGAGAATGATAAACAAGGCCCTTTGGCTGCAAGCTAGAGATGAAAATACAAAATTTTTTCATCGCTTTAGCAATCATAGAAAGTTTGTTAAAACCATTCAAAAAATCACTAGAGGATGGCTCATGTGCTATATCTTTCAAAGACATTTCAATATAAGGTATAAATCATTTTAAGTCTCTTTAATTTGAATCCAAATGCACAATTCAAAATATCCTACAAGTTACTAACATTCACCTAGTTTCTTTCATATTGAAAGAAATGACCAACTGATGGCAAAAGTCGCAGAGGAGGATGTGAAAAAGGTTCTCCACAGTTTCCAAAGGGGAATAAGCCCTAATCCAAATGACTTCCCTATTGAATTCTATGATTTCGTTGGTGAGGATCTCCTAAAGTTGATTGAATATTCCAAATCTTCTCGAAAAATATTAACCCCATTCAAATCTTCCTTTATTGTTGTCATCCCCATCTCTGACAACCCTTCCTCCTTTGACCACTTAAAACCAATCTCTCTCTACAACTTTATCTATAGAATTATTTCCAATATCATTACTATCCATTTGAAGGACATCCTTTCAAAGAACATTCCATCAAAGTAGTTTGGATTTTTAAAAGAAGGTCTACATTCTATCCTATCTTCTAATAAAAAAACAGTGGTATATAAGGTAGATCTCTTAAAAGCTTCCGAACAATTAAGTTGGTTGTATATCAGGCTCCTTCTTCTCCATTAGGGTTTCTCATATAAGTTTGTCACTTGGGTCATAAACTTATATCAGTTCGAAATCCTTTGCAACCCCAATCAATAAGGTAGGTTCGCCCTTCTTCAACGCAGAGAGAACTCTTTGTCAAGGTTGTCCACTTACCCCTTTCTCTTTCTCTTAAGAGAAAAGGATTAAGTTTTTTATTAAATGATGCTATCCACATAAGGTTTGTCACAGGGATTTCCATAAGCCATCTTTGTTCCATATCACAATTGCTGTAATATTCCAAGTAGAAATAAACAACAATATAAAGCACATAAACCAATGTTTTGAAAATCGTTATCGGGATTAAATCGGTGAGGGTAAAAAATCGGAAAAAATCGTAAAAATCGGTAAAAATTGGGGAAAAATTGGAAACATTAAAAAAAAAAATATATATATATATATATTTCAAATTTTTAAGTATTTAAAGCATCCACGATTTTTGACGATTTTTTGGCGATTTTTATGATTTTATCGCGATTTTATACGATTTTATCACTGATTTTTATTTTTATTTTTATTTTTTATTTATTTTTTTTTTTTTTTTTTCATTTTGGAAAAAGTCTTGGCGATTTTTTCAAAAATGAAAAAATCAGTGATTTAATCATGCAGAAAAAATCGCGATGTTCGCAACACTGACATAAACAAAGACAA
Organism: Pinus albicaulis; assembly: GCA_034641835.2. Lineage (NCBI taxonomy): Eukaryota > Viridiplantae > Streptophyta > Pinopsida > Pinales > Pinaceae > Pinus > Pinus albicaulis. Next base: position 474,958,051 of record CM076571.1, read on the forward strand.
ATAGCAACTAGAGAGATATTACATGAACAATAACCAATATGGAGAACGCTGAGCCATTTTATTACTACTTGAAAATAGAAATGAGTACAAAGGTGATCAGAATTATGGCACCTTGGCTTGCAGTAGGCAAGCGTAGAAGTACTCTCAGGTTGTGAAAAGACTGCGTAATCTCCAGTGATGTTGGTGCTGGTGCTGCTACTGCTGGAATGAAAAGCTGATTTGGCATTGTTCCCCTCCTCAGAAAGTTATGAAACTCTGGAAATGGCCTCTCCACACAAAACCTAGAAAATCCCAGAGAGCTTTCTGAAAATGGCTGACCCTCGAAAATACCTCCCTTGAGGCACTACGCTATCCCCAAAGGAGAAACGCTGCCCCTGAGTGCTCTGATGCAAATGATGGCTTCCAACTTTGTGAAAATGCTAGAAAATGGAAGGGTTGATCCCTCTCCAACTCCTCTGGGCAAAATCCCGTGATAAACCCTCAATCCGGAACTCCCTCTATCCAAGACTGCGTCCTCCCTCTCACTGACTGCACTGTCTCTTCCAAAGAATGCTCCCAAATGTGGATGTTGCTATCCCCTCCAGCAAAACAAGGTGGAACTCCTCACCCGAGCAAGTACTCGAAGTCTCCCGGGGCTGAGGTTGGGATCTCCGAACGGAGACACCCGATGCACTGAACAGTACATGCAGACTTTGCTAAACATCAAGCATACTCAATGTCAAATGACAAATCTCAAAGATGCATAATCAGAATGAATGAGAATGAGGAGACCCTCCCTCGTTTTATGCTTGGTGAGCCTTTCCCTCACCTAGGCCCCACCAATCTCTGCGATGTCCCCTTGAGCCACGTTGTCCATCTCTATCTGCGCTGGTTTAGCCCCACGCGTAGAAATACTCTCAGGTTGTGACCCGGAATGGCTGCTAACTCAAGACTGGGTAATCTCCAGTGATGCTGGTGCTGCTACTGCTACTGCTGGAATGAAAAGCTGATTTGAGGTTGTTCCCCTCCTCGGAAAATTATGAAACTCCGGAAATGGCCTCTCCACACAAAACCCAGAAAATCCCAAAGAGCTTTCTGAAATTGGTTGACCCTCGAAAATACCTTCCTTGAGGCACTACGCTATCCCCAAAGGAGAAACACTGCCCCTAAGTGCTTTGATGCAAATGATGGCCTCCAACTTTGTGAAAATGCTAGAAAATGGAAGGGTTGATCCCTCTCCAACTCCTCTGGGCAAAATCCCGTGATAAACCCTCAATCCAGAACTCCCTCTATCCAAGACTGCATCCTCCCTCTCATTGACTATGCTGTCTCTTCCAAAGAATGCTCCCAACTATGGATGCTGCTATCCCCTCCGGCAAAACAAGGTGGAACTCCTCACCCGAGCAAGCACTTGAAGTCTCCCAGGGCTGAGGTTGGGATCTCCGAACGGAGACGCCCGATGTACTGAACAGTACGTGCAGACTTTTCTAAACAACAAGCGTGCTCAATGTCAAATGACAAATCTCAAAGATGAATAATCAAAATGAATGATAATTAGGAGACCCTCCCTCCTTTTATGCTTGGTGAGCCTTTCCCTCACCTAGGCCCCACCAATCTCTGCGTTGTCCCCTTGAGCCACGCTGTCCATCTCTCTCTGCGCTGGCTTGGCCCCACGCTGTCTACGCTGCCCCTTTTCCCACGCTACCACTTGACCACTAGGTCCCACTTTGCCAAATAGACATGTCTCTTAAGTGACTTTAGGAAATACTTTTTATCCTAAGTATCAGCTAAGTGTCCACTTTATTTATAATTTAACTTTATAAAGGCAAGATAGTCAAAATTAATATTTCCAATTAGCTATTGCTAATTGGGAATATTACAGTCCTCCCCGAAAAAACGTTGCTTGTCCTTAAGCAACTGTAATGATGGATGCTGAAGAATCTTCTCACTCTCCCAGGTGGCATCCTAATCCGGTAAATTCCTCCATCTCACTAGGTACGCTCTGACTATCCTGCTCCATAGCTACCTCTCCCTAGTACAATAATGGCCTTCGGTTGTAGAACCAAGTGCACCTCATCATCTGTGGGCGGGAGCTCCTCTGTTGCAGTCACCTATTGTCCCAGTGCCTTCTTTAGGCATGACACGTGAAAAACGTTATGAATCTTGCTACCAATGGGCAGCTCCAACTCATATGCAACCTCTCCAACTCTGCGTGTCACCCTGTATGGTCCTGTTGAAGCCTCGAAAATCGCTGCTACAACATTGGGGGATAACCACCCGGTCTGGACCTTAATACAGCTCCTTTTCTGTTTATGATAGTGGCTCCGACTGGTTTAACTAGGTCCAGTTACCTTTTCCCTATCGCTATTGGTTTATGCTATTTCCTTAAATACCAATAGACAGGGATATCAGATCAATTCTTCATGCTGATCAGGCAAGAGAATGACTCTTAAGCTGATTTGGGTTCAGCCAAACCACAACTAAGATTTTGCCTCTTTGAGAAGAGGACTTAAAAGAATGTAAATTTAATCTAATTGCAAACTTATTCTATAGTGCAAGCAAAAGAAACTAATCTAAATCCTATCTCAATTAGGTAGATGAAAATCTAACCCAACTAAGAGCAAGATAATTAAGTAATGAGGATTAAAATATGTCTGGCTTTAAATTAATGTCAAGCTAACGAAGAAATTCAATTAGCTCACATTTGTGAGTACCAAAACACATTCTATTGAGACCATTTGACTAAAATAATAAATCAACAACACTCCGGAAGAAATTCACAAGAATGATATCGATTATCATATCAGTCAAACTAATAATTAAACAATAACATGTGGAAGAAATTCACAACACATTACTATTTAATAAATCAGTGTTATAAGACAGATTTCTGTGTAATGGTTACTCAGAAATCAGAGTTAAATCCATAAGAACAGAGATACATAACAATTTGAGACAAATTATCCATATCAACAGAAATGCATAAACATGAATAAAATGAAACACCAATTTTATTAACATAAAAATGAAACTGATATTTGATACAGAAATGCCAAAAATACCAGTTAATTGAATCTGCTTCTCTAATCCTGGTCTCTAACAGTACTTTACATTACTTGAATTTCTGCTTTCAAGACTAGAGCTGCAGAAATGCAAACTCTGCCCATCATGCATAATTCAAGATATAAAGAATAAACCCTCAATAATGTTCAGATCTGAAACTTTCTCTCCTCCCCATCTACAACTCTAAATTCCTATAACAGAAATGCTTTTAGAAGTCTGGAATTGCAGAGGAGAGCAGCCCTTATTCCATTCTGCAATCCGCTATTTATAATATTTGCAAAGGAATTCTTGAGATGAAAGTTTGTTGAAGAAAATCTGCCCAATCACTTTTATTTGCTCAAAAATTCCAATCTTTTAATTGCTGGAGCATTCTCATTGATTGAAGTCTTTTTCTCCATATATCTTCTACTGTTTTCCTGAAAAAAGAAATCAAAATGAATTAAAATGTAACAATAAAATCAAAATACCATTTCTGGCATTAAAACAAATCCAATCAAATTTAATTTAAATAAATCATTGAAAATAAAATATAAGCTCTCTATTGATGCCTAGGATAGTTTAATTGGTCAAATATATCATTGATGAGGAATCTACAATTAAAAGAGGTCAGACAAAATGAAAATGCGTAAAATAAATCGTAAAATTGATTTTGCTTTAGAAATCAGATACTGAGATTTTCTGCATATTTTGACCTACTAATGAACAAACTACTATAAACACCCTCTAGAAATTTTCCTGATTTTATCTTTTCATCTGCACGTCCATGGCTCCAATGTCGAAAGAAGAACTCATTTCTATGAGCTTAATTAAAGTTGATGAGTCAGAACTGGGCATAAATTATGAATTCTCATTGTTGGCCAAATTGTCGAATTTTTAATTACCTCAACTGCACTTTAACTATAATTTTTCTTAAAATTCCTCATAAATTAAAATATTTCAAAACTCTATATCAGTCCTTAATTAGTTGTAGAGATAAAGCAGGGGTCACTTTACAGCTTAGCTTTTAAAATATACTCATTTGTCACAGGTAGAGCCACTGTTGCCAGCAAACATCTATAGTCTCGACAGGGTTACCTTTTAACCACCAATGATTCAGAATCTCATCTCTTTAAGAATTATTGACCTAGAGATAAATCCATTTATATTATTTTTATTTTTATTTTTATTTTTTTATTTTTTTATTTTTTAATATTATAAATCTTAAAAGTCATTGTCCTGGTTTGGTAGCCAGATAGTTGACAATGCCATTCACTGGTTATAATTGGACTGAACAAGCTGGCTCATGATGAGACCCCTTGTCTTATAATTGTTTGCAATCATAAGCCATTACCCTGGTTTGTTTAGCAGTGTTGGTAATGTCAGCCTATTTTTCCCCTATGATCATGGTAAACAAACTCATGATGAGACATCTTATCTTTTAAGTTTAAATATATCTCTGGATTATACTCTAGAAAAATAAGACTCTTCGGGACAGGGAGAATCATTGACTCCTTAAGAGTTAAGAATGACAATTTCAGAGTTAAAAGGTGCTTTGCTGTAAAGTGTCTTTACTTGGTTAAAAATAGCTTTTCTTGACTGATAATAAAACTTTGAAAGATCTTAATAAAATATTGAAATCTCAAAATGATTACAATTTTGATGAAAATCTAGATTTTATGATACTTTGTCAACTTCTCTAAATTGGTAATCTCTTCCTTAAGTATGTCTACCTTTATAATAAGAAAATCAAACTTTACTAAGAGATTTAAGAAAAAGCTAATAGATGACTATTAACAATTTTTTTCCATGTATGCTGACCATTGTTAGGTAACAAGAAGACCTTCCATATAAATCATGGCAAAGTCACCAAAATCAAAACTGAGAATCAAAGGAAAATAATTCTTATTCTAAAATAAGAAAGAAACTAACAAACAAAAATAAAAATGAAGAAATTTAAAAGTGGAAAGGAAAATCCAAATTTCGCAAGATAAACTCAAACAAGAATGTTTATACCAATGTCTCAACAATATGAAGAAAAAAAATAATCGTGTAATCAATCCTTCTTATGTCGAGATTTAGAAAAATCATACCTTGCAGGGTTGTAAGTGTTTTAGGCTTTTTAGATAGCAGTGACGATAAAATTCAGCCATAATGAAAACTTTCTGTCTGATTTCAATCTTTTTGTTTCCCAGCATCATCTTAATAATTTTCTAATAAAAAAGAATGCTTAAAGAAACATATTAAAGGTTCAGAAACTTCCTGATGTAGCTATTTCAATGAGGATTATCGCCGCTTCTTGAAATTAAGCCAGGATAAGAGTATGGACTTCAAAAATATGATCTGGCGGAGGATTGGAAGGTTTTATGAAGAGCTGCAAAATAGATTTATATATCAGAAAAACAAAACTGAAACTAAAGTAACGAAATGGAAATAAATGAAAGTGGGTACATGAATCTTACCATTGGATGATTGCTTTTGATCTTACCTGAAAGGTATCAGTTTCTCCAAACTAGCTAACTTCTTATTTTAATTAACATTAAAAACATGAAGAAGTCAAACTAACCAAAATCCTATAACCCAAAATCATTATTTATTTTATTTACACTAAAGCAAGCAGTAATATGTAAAAATGGAATGCTTAGTGCTCAAGGAAATTGAAATTAAAAGAAATGCATCAGAAATGAGAATGCGAATTTGCAGTAACGAATGTTTCTCAAAATATTATAAGTTTCATATAAACTCTATGATTTTATAAATTGTCCAGCATTAAGACCAAATCCAAAATAATAAAATTTAAATATGAAAATAGAGATGTCTTGAATTCCATATTTAATTATGGAATTATATATTTAAAACTGAAATATATGAGAAATCAAAATGATTTGAATATGCCGCAAATTTATCATCAGCTGCTTTCTTACCATAGTGGTTACCCAAGCTCGCTTTTAAAATAACACATCGCCGTATTGGATGATTCGCATCACATGTTTCTTCACCATGCTTCAATTTTAATTTGCAAGACTTCACATTTGTTGCTATGCCATATATCGACTAAATGTTAATGGCTCAGAGGCATGCATTGAAAGCTATCACATCAGAGATTGCAATGGCAAATTGCCGATATGAAAACATGTAATGAGAACATGTGCAATGAAAAGAAGCGATCACATCATTAAAGATATATTATATTGGGGATCAGTGAATATTGACATTGTGCTTCCCTTATTGCACATCGCACATCGCATATTCTGAATTGTGATGTGAGTATAATTAAAAATGCGATGAAGCGATTGCGATATCGGCAATTTCTAATTGGCGATGCTAATCGACGATTGGTGAATGTTTTGGTACCCGATGTAATACAATATGATTCTTGCGATGTCGATATGCGATGAAGAGTGGAGAGCAGGTTGAGAATATTGCAAACATTTTCACTGAAGTATTAGCAATATGAAAATTACGTTGAATCCTATGATATTGCTTGAAATTTTAATTGGGTTTTCTGATGGTTGAAATCAAAGTTAAAAATGCTCAAATTCTCAAAATAAAATTTCCCTGAACCTGTTGCAAATTTGAAATGGGTTTGCTGCTTGCTTCAAGTTTTGAAAACAAATGAAAACCTGCAATTAAAACAGAAAAATAATAAAAAATAAACTAAAGAATAGATAAACTAACAATAGATGAAAATGAACTTGTAAATGCATACCTGGAAGGAAATTGTATGTAGATTTTACCTCATGAATTTTCAAATTATTCCTTCGATTTATCAAAATTCTGACTTTGTTCAAAATCATCTCATCATTTATTCTAAGTCAGGGTGAGCAATCAGCCTAAATAAAATCTGCTTGTTCATGTTCAGGAAATATAAAATTTACTAAAAATAAATATGAAAATAGTCTTCCCTTTTGAATTGAAACAACAATTTATTACCTCTGCACATTCCGAATTAACTTGAGAAAAATCTGTATTGTTATAGTGACTGTTCAATAATGCCTTTAGTAAATGAATATGATGCATATTGCAGCATCAAATAATAAACTAAAGGTTTGAATGGGATAAAGCCACTAATTGTGGAAAAATGTCAAAACAGATTTGAATGTGTGCACACAGCAAAATGGACATCCTAAAGGTTGGCTTAACAAATTTCGAGGAAGATAGTATGAAATTCATATGATTACCACGAAAGGTTAGACTGACTAATAATGATTGAGTCAGAGTTAAGCTTATCATAGACAGTCATACATTTCATGGGATAATGAGATCATGAAGTTTTTGTATTCTCAAAACCTTTATCATATAAATTTTAAAAGAAAATCTTAGAAGGAAATCCCGAAATTAAGAAAAGTGGCTTTGAGGCGATTGATGCCAAGTGCAACCTTAATTGAATTTAATTAAGAAATTATTCAAAATAGACAGAGTAGAGGTATTGTTGTAAGAAATTTTAAAAAGAAAAGCAAGAATTAAAATTTTTTGTTTGGGAGAATCACTGAACATGTATGAAAATGGCTGATTGCTTTGTTTTATTTTTAATCTACATAACTGTTGAAAATAAATTAACTACATAAAACAAACAAACTAAATTAATTCTACTCCTATTCTAACCATATACATGAAAATGACCAGGTATAGTCATATTTCCAGTGTAACCATTTTCTCATTTTAATCCCTGCATGTATGTACAATTCAAATGTTAGTAATAAGAATACAAATCTAATTGAATTAAGAAAATTAAACCTGAAATCAGAATGTACAACTATTGTTAGAAGCTTATCTAAAATCTCCTTCTCATGAAGTTTTCTTTCCAATTGAATACCAATTGGATCATAGAAATCTGGATGGATTTCTATTAAAAATTGGGAAATGTTCAAAAGAGGAGATGAAAGGCCAGATCGTGGATATGAGCTTTTAGATTCAGAGGCCTGGAAGAAACGGTTAGTGTTATGTGTAAATGTTAAGCTATTGACAATCTTCCATGAAGGAAAACTTTCCAAATATTTTTCAAATGAATCAAACAAAAATGGATGGAAATCTTTCAAATGAAATGGAAAATTACTGGCAGATTTCTAAAAATACATTCTCTTGTTGATATTGCCTTTGAGAAGATAGAAGCTTTTGATAAAACATTAACATCGTTTGAAATTGAAATAGCTTTTGATGCTCTTGATTATAATATAAAATTTCAATTTTCCAAGAGGACAATGCATCAATTGAATGTTTGACAGTAAAGTGCGCAATATGCCAGCGTAATGTATCAAAAATCTGAAAATAAATCTGATTTAATACAAAATAAGTGAGGAAACAAAAATAAAAGGAAATCACTATTGTTACAACTAATGTTACAGCACGATTGGGATCGCTTTGAAATAATTTCTTTTTCACAAGGATTGGTCAGAATTATGGAATTTGAGTAATTTTGAATTCCAACTTGTGAATTAGAAAGAGATTTATGATTATGAACAGGAATGAAAGCTTGATCATGATATGAATCATAAATTGGAATATTTTCTCGAATAGTGAAATCATGAAGATGATTATCTGCTTTAGAATGAGGATTGGTTGGAATAATTTCTAAATTAAAATGTCTCTCATTCTCAGATGTTATTTGAAGTTTCTGATGATGATTTTCTCGAGAAAAATCAACATCTTCAATGTCAGAGTAATTATCATAAATGACTTCACAAGATTCTCTATAATTCCCTTCAATTTCATCCAGTATATCCAAACACGGAGTAACAAGAATTTCATGTTCATTAATGGCAAAATAATGATCATTAATTGCTTCTCTATCTTGATAAAAACTTAATGGTAATTCATTTATATCAGCCTCTGTTTTTTCTGAAATATCATTAACACCAAGAGGGGAAAATTTACCATCATAAAAAATATCAGGATAAAGGGAAAAATGTGAATATGAAATAATGCAATTAAAAATGTCTCGGTTTGATAACTCTTGTGCATTATAATCATTGTAAATTTCAGATTCCAGATCATTCCTTTGTGTGCGCATGCTTTCTTGAAGAACGCTGCTTTGCTGCTCTGATTTCGACATTTGTTCACCATGGGAAAATTCAGAAATTTGTACAGCAGTTTGCATTTTATTATTTACTTTGAATGCTGTTTGCACTTGCTGATTGGAAATCTGATTTTCTGAATTTAATGCAGAGAAACTTTCAGATTCTAATGCAGGTCTTTCTCCAAAATTGCTGTTGTTGTCTTCTTGCATTTGATTAGAAATATTTTCCAAACTTTGTGAAACCTCTTCATCACAATTTATTTGTACATCCAAATTGGATTTCTCATTTATATTGGAAGGGGATGGAACAACGCTTGAACTAATTTCATATGGATCGGGACTAGTGGGAAGAGAATAATTATGTTCAAACCAATCTAGTGATTCTTCTTTCATAGGTTCATCTTTGACATTAAATTTTAAACAATTCAAATGAAGTCGAATATTAAAATCTCTAACAGACTCATTTTCATTTCGTAGATATTCAATTTCATCACATACCCGATCATAATCATAGTGGTCAAATTTACAAACGAAAATTGTAACAAATTGATCCCAGCTGTGAATTGAGGCAACCGGAAGAGTTCTACACCAGTTTCTGGCTTCTGCCGCAAATGTGAGAGTAAAAATTCTGCATAATATACCTTCATCAATTCCTTGAAAATCATAATTTGAAACATTTTGAATAAATTGAAAGACATGATTAAAAGCAGAAGAATTTCTCTTACCATTGAATTTTACCTGAGACAAGAGTCTTACCACTTCGGGTGGAGTATTGGAAGATGCACGTCCATGGATACAACTCCAAATTGGAAGTTTAAGAGGAGCCATCGTGATTAAATAAAATGTTAAAATTGAAAAGACTCCAACAAACAACAAGTTTCAGGCCCTCCTTCTAGCGCCAAAAATGTTGAAGCCTCGAAAATCGCTGCTACAACATTGGGGGATAACCACCCGGTCCGGACCTTAATACAACTCCTTTTCCGTTTATGATAGTGGCTCTGACTGGTTTAACTAGGTCCAGTTACCTCTTCCCTATCGCTATTGGTTTATGATGTTTCCTTAAATACCAATAGACAGGGATATCAGATCAATTCTTCTTGCTGATCAGGCAAGAGAATGACCCTTAAGCTGATTTGGGTTCAGCCAAACCACAACTAAGATTTTTCCTCTTTGAGAAGAGGACTTAAAAGAATGTAAATTTAATCTAATTGCAAATTTATTCTATAGTGCAAGCAAAAAAAACTAATCTAAATCCTATCTCAATTAGGTAGATGAAAATCTAACCCAACTAAGAGCAAGATGATTAAATAATGAGAATTAAAATATGTCTGGTTTTAAATTAATGTTAAGCTAACGAAGAAATTCAATTAACTCACATTTGTGAGTACCAAAACACATTCTATTGAGACCATTTGATTGAAATAATAAATCAACAACACTCCGGAAGAAATTCACAAAAATTGATATCGATTATCATATTAGTCAAACTAATAATTAAACGATAACATGTGGAAGAAATTCACAACACATTACTATTTAATAAATCAGTGTTATAAGACAGATTTCTGAGTAATGGTTACTCAGAAATCAGAGTTTAATTCATAAGAGCAGAGATACATAACAATTTGAGACAAATTATCCATATCAACAGCAATGCTAAAACATGAATAAAATGTAACAACAATTTTATTAACATAAAAATGAAACTGATATTTGATACAGAAATGCCAAAAATACCAGTTAATTGAATCTGCTTTTTTGATCCTGGTCTCTAACAGTACTTTACATTACTTGAATTTCTGCTTTCAAGACTAGAGCTGCAGAAATGCAAACTCTGCCCATCATGCATAATTCAAGATATAAAGAATAAACCCTCATTAATGTTCAGATCTGAAATTTTCTCTCCTCCCCATCTACAACTCTAAATTCCTATTACAGAAATGCTTTTAGAAGTCTGGAATTGCAGAGGAGAGCCGCCCTCCTGATTCCATTCTGCAATCTGCTATTTATAATATTTGCAAAGGAATTCTTGAGATGAAAGTTTGTTGAAGAAAATCTATCCAATCACTTTTATTTGCTCAAAAATTCCAATATTTTAATTGCTGTAGCATTCTCATTGATTGAAGTCTTTTTCTCCATATATCTTCTACTGTTTTCCTGCAAAAAGAAATCAAAATGAATTAAAATGTAACAATAAAATCAAAATACCATTTCTGGCATTAAAACAAATCCAATCAAATTTAATTTAAATAAATCATTAAAAATAAAATATAAGCTCTCTATTGATGCCTAGGATAGTTTAATTGGCCAAATATATCATTGATGAGCGAATCTATAATTAAAAGAGGCTTGGACAAATGAAAATGCAGAAAATAAATCAGAAAATTGATTTTGCTTTAGAAATTCGGAGCTTGATTTTCTGCATGATTTTTGACGAAATTAATGAACAAATCTATTAGTGAAACCTCCTCAGAAATTTTCTCCTTGATTTTATCTTTCCAATGAGCCATCCTGGGCCTCATTTGGCCAAGTAAAACTCATTCTATGAGCTTCTAAAGTTGATGAGTCAAATCTGGCATAAATTTGGAAATTCTGTTTGCTGGGCTAAAAATCAGAATTTTTAATTAGAATTTTAATCCTAAATTAGATTCTAATTATCTAGTAATTAATTCTAAATTAATTATTAACTAACTAATATATACAATTAATTCTAATTAATTATCACCTAATTTAGAAATTAATTAAGTTACAAAATTAAATTAATATACGAATGATTTGAAAAAATTAATTTAAATATGATTAATATTATAATTCAAATTATATTAAAATTATAATATAATTATTATAATATAAAAATATAAAAATTAATTTACAAACCATTGGAATCAATCCAAACCCAAAATTCATAAAACAAACCATTGAAATCAATCAAAACTCATTAATTCATCCATGTAAGTTTGTGGAAGGATATGGTGAGTGGAGTGTGAGGTGAGGGTGACGTGAGGTGAAACAAAAACTTTATATTAAAAAAAAATTAACACATCGCATATCGCAAGAACCCTTGATCGGGGTTTTTTAAATGTGCATGTTCTAAAAATTGCGATGGATCCGAAATTGCGAAATTGCGATCTTGCGATGGATCCGAAATTTGCGATCTGCGATGAATCTGAAATTTGCGATCTGCGACGGATTCGAATTTGCGATTTGCGATCTGCGATGGATCTGAAATTTGCAATCTGTGATCTGCGATGAATTTGAAATTTGCGATCTGCGATCTGCGACGAATCTGAAATTTGCGATCTGCGATCTGCGACAAATCTAAAATTTACGATCTGCGATCTGCGACGAATCTGAAATTTACGATCTGCGATCTGCGACAAATCTGAAATTTGCGATCTGCAACGAATCTGAAATTTGCAATCTGCGATCTGCGACGAATCTGAAATTTGCGATCTGCGATCTGCGATGGATCCGATGATGTAATAATAATTTTTTTATTTTTATTTTTTGGTTTTATTTTAATGATGGTTAGTTTAGCTATGAAATTTTCTGAACTACAGCCACTCCGAAAAAGAATAATAAAAAAAATAGCATTTTTAACCCAGACTAGAAAAATGATGGTACTTCAAAGGAGTACCATTTTTAAGCCAGTTGACCAAATGAGGCGAAACAAGCGTCAATGGGAGGCTTATAAAAAATCGATTCAATCAAAACAAGAATCCAAAGAAAATGAAAAATTAACAAAAGCGTAGGACAATCATTAATATAAAATCCTAAAAGGTGCTTAGCCAAAAATTTATAAAAAGGGTCCCCATTATTTGAAGTGAACAAGTCAAAAATGGGGGGGTTGTGTTTTACCACAACAGGTCCATAGAAGCGAGGCTTAAGCTTTTCATCCCCCTTCTGCTTCAGCGTGGACTGCCGATATGGCTGCAAGCATAGGTAGACCAAGTCCCCTACCTCAAATTGCCTCTTAACACGTCCCCTGTCGGCGTACAACTTCTGTTGATTCTGCGTTGTAGCTATGTTATCCTTGAGAGCTCGGAGTATATCCTAACTCTCCTAGATCCACTCCTTGGCTCTAGGAGCCTTGCTAGCACAAAACATCATGTCAACAAAAGATAAAGCATGATATCAATATAATGCATAAAATGGAGACATACTGATGGACATATTATGAGTGTTGTTGTAGCAATACTCCCCCAAGTGCAACCATCTCAACCATGCCTTCTGCTGCCCGCTGACATAGTTACACAAGTAGCCCTCCAGCCACTTGTTCACTATCTCTGTTTGTCCATCCGTTTGGGGGTGGTAACTAGTACTCGGTGTCAACTCAATGCCCACCAAACAAAAAAGCTCCTGCCAAAACCTGCCCATGAAGCAGATGTCCCTGTCACTAACAATGGTCTTTGGGAGGCCATGCAATATGAAAACGTCCCTGAAGAACAACCCTGCTACCTGTGCTACAGTGTAATGTGTCGATATAGCAAAAAAAATGAGCATAGTTAGTCAGTCGATCAACGACTACAAATATGCAATCCGTGCCCTGCACAGTGGGCAACCTTGTAATGAAGTCCATCAAAATACTCTCCCATTTCCCCTCAGGTATGGGAAGAGGCTGCAATAACCCTGTCGGATGGCTCATTTCTCCCTTGTTACACTGGCAAACTTCGCACTCCCTGACATGTTGGAGCACGTCCTCCTTGAGGCCCTTCCAAGAGAACCTCTCCCTGATGGCCCTATAGGTTTTGGTAAACCCCTGGTGGCCTGATAATGGTGAATCATGTGAGGCGTGCAATATCTTATTCTTGAGCTGGGAGCCCTCAGTCAAGAAGATCCTGTCCCTGTAATAGATCACCTCGTCCATCACTCTGTACCTGTCATCTGTCACCTTCCCATCCAAAATCTCACAGGAAAAACAGTCCTTGTTGTACTCTACCAACAGTTGAGCCCTCCATTCTGTGTCCAGACTCGTCAAGGACAACGTTTCCGGTCTACGTGAAAGTCCATCTGCCACAACGTTGTTGTTCCCCTTGACATACTCGATGTCAAAGTCATAAGCCTGGATTTTGCTGACCCACTTTTGCTACCTCTCCTGCAACTGTTTTTGCTCTAGAAAGAATCGGAGGCTGTTGTGATCCATCCTCACCCTGAATCTGTTCCCTACCAGGTACTGTCAAAACTTGGCCAACATCTCCTTGTCGTATATAGCATACAACCTCTCATGTGGCAATAGCTTTCGGCTCTCGAAAGCTATGGGGTGGCCTCCCTACATCAAAACTGTGCTGATCCCCTCCCCTGATGCATCAGACTCCAAGACAAAGGGTTGTGTACAATTTGGAAATGCTAACACCGGATAGCTGCTCATCACCTCCTTGAGCCTATCAAAAGCCCTCTATGCTGTATCCGTCCAATTGAATGCCTCCTTCTTGGTGAGGTCTGTAAGGGGTGCAGCAAGTTGGGAAAATCCCTTGACGAACTTTCGGTAGTAGGTGCAGATCCCCACAAATCCCTGAAGTTTTTGTCACATTCTTCGGCTCTGGCCAATCCCTGATGGCCCTGATCTTCTCCTCATGGACCTTCACTCCGTCCACCCCGATGATGTGCCCCAAGTAGAGCATCTCGGTCAGCCCAAACTCGCATTTGGAGAGCTTAGCATAAAACTGATGCTCTTCCAAAATGCACAATACAACCTCTATATGTTGGAGGTGCTCTTCACATGCCCTGCTGTAAATCAAAATGTCGTCAAAAAACATTAACATACACTTCCTCAAGTGATTGCGGAAGATGTGATTCATGCATGACTGAAAGGTGGTCGGGGCATTGGTTAGCCCATAGGGCATCACCAAAAACTCAAAATGGCTGTAATGACACCGGAAAGAGGTCTTGGGAATGTCCTACTCCCTCACGCGAATCTGATGGTACCCAGATCTCAAATCAATCTTTTAGAATAACTTGGCCCCTCTCAACTCATCCATCAACTCATTGTTACATGGGATGGGGTACCGGTTCTTCATGGTCTTCTTGTTCAGGGCCCTGTAATTGATGCACATCCTCAACATGTCGTCCTTCTTCTTCATCATCACTACTGAAGAAGCAAAGGGGTTGGTGCTAGGACGGATGTGTCCAAGAGCTAAGAGCTCATGGATAGCCCTCTCAATCTCATCCCGATAGGCTTTGGGGTGCCTATAGGGTGTAGTGACAACCTAGATACCTTGCTCCAGCTCAATAGTGTGCTCAAACCCCCGATCTGGTGGCTGTCCTGGTGGTATCTCCCCAAATACCGTAGCATAGCTATTGAGAATGGACTGTACATCTGGGTGTACGACCTGCCCTATAGATCCTGCCTCCGACACACGCAACTCCACTGCCCACTCTATATCCCCCTTCCAGAAATCTGCCTCCATCCGGTGTGCTGAAACTATCTATGGTGGGTAGGTGTGCATCCCTTGAATCTTCTCATGCCTCCTAGTATTGTTATTCGTCCACTCCATCTCTAAGGTCTCCCAGTCAGTGGTGACCTTTCCCAGCGTGATCAGCCACTGAACCCCCAATATCACATTGGTGTCTGGAATGTCCACCACGAAAAAATGATTTGTTAGGGTGTACGTCCCCATGGTCACTGCCAAGGCTGGCACATACTTGGCACACTACATAGTCCGATCCCCTGGAACCAGTACCAAAAACCCATTAAAGGTCTCTGTCGGTATGCCCCTTCGCTCTACCAACTGGGCATCAATGAAGTTGTGGGTGGCCCCACTGTCTACCAACACTAAGACACGTTGCCCTCGTACTATGCCTCGGACACGTAGTGTCAAATACTTGGGAACTCCTCGCAAAGCTGCAAGGGCTCCCCCGGTGGGTGCAAAAGCTGCACCTCCTACTCCTGGCGGTGGCAGTGGCAGATGATCCCCTCTCTGCGCTGTATTGTTGCCTCCGGCATCTATCTCCTCATACTCCTCTTCTTCCCCGCTGCTATCGGAGAGAACCTCAAAGTAGTGTGCCTTCCTTGCAGCACAACGGTGTCCTGGTGCCAATGGCTCCTGACACGTGAAGCATAACCTCCTCTGCTTCAGATCTCTCCTGGCCTCATCATCTCCAAGCCCTCTACCCTGTTTCCCCCTGGGAGGTGGAACCCTATCGTCCTTTCCCTTTGAATGGAATGCCGGTCTCTGGGAAAAGGAGCTCTAGTCCCGGGCAGTGCATCCTACAAATCTTGAGTCCTCTCAACTGCATCATGGAGTGTCGTTGGTCTTGGCAATCTGACTAATCCCCGTAGAGGCTCTGCCAATACATCTATGAACATACAGATCATCCGGGCTGTGGATAAATTAGGTACCATCATGGAGAGTCTCAAAAACTCTAACATGTACGTGTCCGGTCTCCCAGTCTGCTTGAGCTTTGTCAGCGCAACAAAATACTCCTCTGGATCCCTTCGATCAAAACGCTCTACCAACCTCCACGTGAACTCGGCATATGCTGTCACTCTCGAGTGCCCCAGCGTAACCATCCCGTGAAACCACCAATCCTGGGCCTTGCCCTCTAGGTGCAGCATTGCCACCTTGATGGCATCTAGCTCTGTCATCTGATTAAGCTGGAAATATATATCCAACTTCTCCACCCAACCTTTTGCCTAACACTTGGAAGATCTGTCAAATGTCGGAAGATGGAATCTACCCACCATGCACTGTAAGTCCCCGTCATGTGAATGCATGTTCCCCCTATGATGGTTGTGGGGTCTGCTGTCCAGCTTGAGCTGAACAAAATCATAGAAAGTGAGGGCATCTTTGAACTCCTGACCATATGACTGGTACTCAGCGAAGTAATCTCCCATGTGTGTCGGTTCCTGCTCCTGCTGTGCTTCTACCCCAATGTCTGCGGCAAGAAATGTAGGCATCGTGGAACGGGAGGGTGTGTGTGATGCCATCTGCTGCGCTGTGAGATGCTCCTGTGAATGATGAAATGTGCATGAGCCCTCTCCAACATGGAAACCCCTTGGGGTTTCGTGTTGTCTAGACTCTGCCGTGAATCTCTGCCCCATCTCCTCTATCCGTCCCGACAAATCCTGTACTGATTTGAGGAGAAGTTCCCTGAACTCCTTATTGACATTTATTTCCTCTGCCATTGGTCCTTCTTCCTCTGCGTCCACCACTGGAACGCTATCACCTTTTCCGAAGGTGATATCTAACCTCCGCTCTTGGTCTTTATATTTTCTTCCCTGGTAAGTGATGTATGGTTTTCCTGCTGGTGTCATAGACAATCTGCTCCACAGACTGAGCCAAGTCTATGAGCTCTGATACCACTGTAATATTCCAAGTAGAAATAAACAACAATATAAAGCACATAAACAAAGACAAACAACAACTAGAGAGATATCACATGAACAATAACCAATATGGAGAACGCTGAGCCATTTTAATAATACTGAAAGATAGAAATGAGTACAAAGGTGATCAGAATGATGGCACCTTGGCTTGCACTAGGCAAGCGTAAAAATACTCTCAAGTTGTGACCCGGAATGGTTGCTAACTCAAGACTGTGTAATCTCCAGTGTTACTGTTGCTGCTGCTGGAATGAAAAGTTGATTTGGGGTTGTTCCCCTCCTCGGAAAATTATGATACTCCGGAAATGGCCTCTCCACACAAAACCCAGAAAATCCCAGAGAGCTTTCTGAAAATGGCTGACCCTCGAAAATACCTCCCTTGAGGCACTACGCTATCCCCAAAGGAGAAACGCTTCCCCTGAGCGCTCTGATGCAAATGATGGCCTCCAACTCTATGAAAATGCTAGAAAATGGAAGGGTTGATCCCTCTCCAACTCCTTCGGGCAAAATCCTATGATAAACCCTCAATCCGGAACTCCCTCTGTCCAAGACTGCGTCCTCCCTCTCACTGATTGCGCTGTATCTTCCAAAGAATTCTCCCAACTGTGGATGTTGCTATCCCCTCCGGAAAAACAAGGTGGAACTCCTCACTTGAGCAAGCACTCGAAGTCTCCCGGGGCTGAGGTTGGGATCTCCGAACGGAGACATCCGATGTACTGAACAGTACATGAAAACTTTGCTAAATAGCAAGCGTGCTCATTGTCAAATGACAAATCTCAAAGATGCATAATCAGAATGAGTGAGAATGAGGAGACCCTCCCTCCTTTTATGCTTGGTAAGCCTTTCCATCACCTAGGCCCCACCAATATCTGCGGTGACCCCCTGAGCCACGCTGTCCATCTCTCTCTGCGCTGGCTTGGCCCCACGCTGTCTATGCTGCCCCTTTTCCCACGCTGCCACTTGACCACTAGGCCCCACTTTTCAAAATAGACATGTCTCTTAAGTGACTTTAGGAAATACTTTTTATCCTAAGTGTGAGCTAAGTGTCCTCTTCACCCACTTTATTTATAATTTAACTTTATAAAGGAAAAATAGTCAAAATTAATATTTCCAATTAGCTATTGCTAATTGGGAATATTACACTTGCTCTTTGTTGTTGAAATTTTAATCTTCTTTGATGGGAACTTTAGACACCTAGAACATCTACAAGGCTTGCTGGAAACATTCTCACTGGCAACTAGTATGTTAATTGATAGAGAAAAGTCCTTGTTATATGGCTAGGGACTAAATCATGAGAAAATCCCTATCATTGAAAATGCACTATCCTCTTGAAATGAAGAACTAGGAGAAGGCATAAAATATTTGGGGTTTATTCTTAAACCCAACTCATATTTAAAAGCAGACTAGTTTTGGCTTTTCTCAAAAATTGAAAGTGAATTCTAGTGGGGTGTAATAGATGGCTCTCCCGAGTTGGAAGACGCATTCTAGTAAAATCAATTGTAGAAGAAATCTCAGTGCATTGGGCTCCTCTTCCATGGATTCCCAAGGAAATCTTAAATAAAATAAAGCAATTGTCTCTTTGATTTCTATGGGCTAGGAAACATGACAAGAAACCTTCTGCTCTTACTGTATGGAAATCCAATGCCACATCACAAACTCAAGGTGGATGAGGCCTCAATAACCTTCTTCTCTTCTCAAAAGCACTTGCAATAAAAGGTGTCTGGCACCTTATCTATGGGAAAGGCCTCTAGGCTGAAACCATGTATCAAAAATATATAAGACCCTTATCAACCACAAATTAGATACGTAACCTAGTAAAATTTTCACGAAATGGGTCAATTGTTTGGAAGGCCATCATACACACTATCCCTCTAATTGGTAAGGGACTATACTGGAAAATAGAGGATGGCTCAATAGTCTCACTTGAGAAATATTCTTGTACAGGGAGCCAACAAAATAATCTACTACCTGATCCCCTGGTTTCAGGCCTTAATCATGAAGGATTCCCATTCTTAAGTCAAATCTCTAGGAGAGATCTAGTATGAGGCACTAGGAATTAGCTATCTGCTCATGAATTACAAATGGAAGAAGAACACATTTGGGTTTGGGAAAATTGTTTTCAGTATTTACAACAACCCTTTGTTTCGCTCTTTGACTCCCTGGATAAGCTCATTGGAGCTCATCACCCTCGGAGAAGTACTCACCAAAATTTGGCTTTTCACAAATGGTGCAAGTCAACTAGAATCATACATCTCCTTGGTGGGGAAAAACTTTTGAAGATCAAATTTCCCTCAAAGGAAAATTTAGTTACATGGTTACTTCTCAGGAAAATAGGTTCTACTTGGGACTACTTACAAAACGATTCTATTCATCGACCCAACCTATGTCACAAGGTTCGTCGAAATTCAACCTTGAGATTCGAATTTCTGAAACCTTAATTTTTTTTTGAGGTTTGGAGAACCTCATTGAGCCTCATAGCCATTTACCAAGTCCATAGGTAAAAACTCATAACCTCATGTGACAACTCAAGCTACAATCTATCCATGCAATTTCCATGTTCATGATAGCATTTTTTATGTTTATTGATGTTGATAATATATATATATATATATATATATATATATATATATATATATATATATAAAAGATTTTCGAGAGCCTCGGAAAGGTAATTTATCATAGGAATTACAATAGAATTGGAAAGGTTTATGTTTAATACGAAAAGATGACTAAAGGCTACTTTTTGATTGACAAATAGGAATTCGGAGAGGTGAACAGCTATACCAAAGGCGGGGTTGAGTATAATTTAACTACTGCTCCATCAACGTTGAATCATATCCAGCCAAAGGCAAGGAGATCTGAACGAATAGCCCAGAAAAGAGAGGGAATAGCTCAGCCTCAGTCAGCACGAACAGAATGATGACTAAACACAGAGGAGCGAATCCCTCAGGATCTTTCGATCCTGAGGGATCGTTGTTCAAACTCATCTTGTTCCTTGATTGGTCCGTCGAGATTTGATATATAAAGCCATGTCCCTTAGTGACAAGAAAACGGATTGTTGTTGAAGTTAGAAAGTGGTCGAAAGACTTTACATTTTCTCTGTAATGTAATGTTTTATTAACTCTCTGTTTTGAGAAAAACTTCTCTGTAAGACTTTATGTTGGTTTAATATAAGGAACGCGTTTTATCTACCTTCTATAGTTCTGAATTAGCCTAGCAGTATTTCACTGGCGCTAAGGGCCCGACTCTGGTGGAATCACTTCGCTGTTTGTATTTTAATCTTTGCTTACTGTCGTGTGGAGTGCGTTTAATGTTTGTTTTAATCACAGAATTGGTTTATTGTTGATTGGATCAAATACAGAGTCATCGCTATTTCCTTCTTTACAAGAAGCACGATTCGCTGTTCGATTATCTTGCTGTTATTATAAAGCTTCACTGACTTTTATTTGATTTGAGTTGCTGTTCCATTAGTTTATAGTCTGTTATAATTGATTGTTGCGTGGTAATAAGCTGTCAACAGAATTGAAGTATAGAAATCTAGTGCCTTGAATATGTTAGAATTGTAATTGCTGTTCATTTCACGTTGTTGTTCCATTTCTGTTCATTACTTATTCATAGTCTTTGATTAGCAAACAGATGAGTTGTAGTTACATGCTGCTGTTTCTTTTCAGATTGCGTTTCTTTTAAGTTGCTTTCATTGAATCTGCTTTCGTTTCAATTGCTTTAAGATCTCCAACTGTAGAGGATAGAGGCCTTTGCTTCCAAGTCCCCAGATTGGTCATCTTGCATCGATTTCTAAGGGAAAGAGTTACTGCTACTGCATCCCTGATCGATGTTCTGCAAGATTGAAGTAGTTTAATCTTTACATTCATGTCACTGTAATTAGGTTTCTTTTCAAGCATTTTTTACTTTTGCATTTGTTATTTTGTACTACATCTTCACAGCATTGCTCTTAGACAATTGCAGCCTCAGACAGAGTACACTCTTGAAATAAAAAGACGCTCCCGGATTGATGATTAATGTAGGCTAATTAGGTGTTAAAAAGATACCTTTTTATGACCCAACATTTTGGCGCCGTTGCCGGGGAGAGTGTATGCCATTTTAAAGGAGTAATGCACAGCTGATTTTCTTCTACTTGCGGAGAATTGGGTATTAAAGACGGAAGGTAAGAACCTGCGCACTGGGAAAGAAACACACTTTCTCGCAGCCCGCTTCACAGCAGAAGTAGGTAAGCTTCTTTCTTTAGGTAGGAATGAAGGTTTGTTTCTTTGAATGAATAAATCAACTAAGCGAAACAAAATTCCTCCTAAAAATGAAAAACCTAAGGGACCGGTGACCCTTGGGCGCACAACCTTTATTGACGAAATACTTAAAAGAACTAAATCTCAGCCATCAGTAGGATTTAAAAGAACTACTTCTAGACAACCTACTAGTTCCCTTCAGGCTATAGAGTCACCATCTGAAGCCTTTGCTGAGATACACAATCAAAGAGAGGGAATTGAGCAAGATTCCCAAGAAATTGAGAATCCTTGCATAAGTTTCCTTCAAGAAAGGAACACTAGCAATCTCCGAGAAGGAGAAGGGGAAACGGGAGAAATCACAAACTTGAAATCTCCTATTGAAACTACCCAAACAATAAGCAGCCCAGATAAGGGAAGTGCTGTTCAACTTATTCAGAACCAAGGTCCTGAATCACCTCAAACAGTAGGTCGACAGGAAATACTTATTATCCCAGACAAAGGGAGTGCTGTCAAAGCCATTCCTGCCCTTGCCCGTCAACCTAGAAATTCCTTGGAAATCCCAGAGGGATATTGGCATATCTTCGATCAAATGGCCCAGAACCAAAATCAGAATCAGCAGCAGACCTCTACGCTGCAGTATCCTATAGTAGATACTGCAGTCAATGCACCCATGAAAGCTATTCCTCTTCAACATATTCCCACATTTCAAGGCTTAACATCAGAGGACCCAGATGCGTTTTTATTTGAATTTGATGTGCTATGCAGAGGATACGATTACACCACCGATGCCCAAAAACTAAAACTATTCCCTTCTACATTAAAAGGGGCAGCCCTACGATGGTTTATGGGATTAGGTGGGGGTGTCATAACCGATTGGGATTATATGAAGGCTGCATTTTTAAAGAAGCATCAAGATTATTGCAGGTCTCGGGAATTAAAAGATGAGATATTCCAAATGACAGCAAAACCAAATGAGACCTTGGAAGAGTATGTGGAACGGTTTTAATACAATCTTCAGAGATCCCCTTATGCATCTTTACCCTTGCCTGATAATGTTTTGAAAACCACATTAATTAGGGGAATGAAAGATCAATGGGTTGAAACTTTGAATATTATGGGAAAAAGTGATATATATCAGGAAAGTTATCCTAACATCATTGATTTGTGTATCAGGAGTTCGAAGGGCAATACAAGGTTGAAATCAACAGAACGTGATATAATCACAAGGGAAAATAAGACCTATAATGAAGGTGTGACTCGTGCAGAGATTGGAAATCTGCTAGAAGACTTTAAGACAGACATACTTGGGACTCTAACAACACAGTTCGATATTATGCGAGCCAAACAGAAACAGGCAGAAGCAGAGCAGAACTTGGCAATATTCTGTCTTAGATGTAGAAAGAAGCACAGCCACAAAGAATGTTCGTTGGATGTGATTAAAGTCTGCGCCATTTGCACAAAAGATCACCCTACAGAAGGATGTCCTTCACTTCCTGGTCTAAAAGCAGTTTATAAGGAGGCAGAAGAGGAATTAGAAGTGGTATGTCTACTTAATCAGTGCCAACAATCACAGCCACGACCATCAGGTATGCCAAATGATCCATTTTCTTTTCAACCTCCTCAATATAATGCTCAACAATATAGTGGGATGTGGCAGAATCAACCATCTTTCCCTAATTGGTCACAACAACCATTTCCTCCCACATCTTGGAAAAATCAAACAAATCAAAATAATTGGCCTAGCTTTCCTTTCTACCCACCTTTCTGGCCTACACAATGGTCCCCCTCTACTTCCCAGAGTCAGGCCTGACAGTCAAACTGGAAAAAACCTACAAATAAGCCAGCTGGATCAATTCCTCTCTCTCAACCTACACTGCCAGCTCCTTATACAAACCCCCAGACCAATTTAACACCACAACTCCCAGCCCAACCCAACCCAAACCCAAACAATATGCCAGTTTAGTCTGTTCAAATAATGGAACCCCCAGAAGTAGAAATTTAACTGAGGGAGTGTAATGATCTTCAATTAAGGTCTGGGCGCATAGTCGAAACAGAGAGAAACAATGATGTCCACATTGAAGATTCGTTACCTGTAGAACAAACAATACAAAGTGAGAAGGAAGTTCAACAACAAAATCAACAACGAAGTCAACAACAAGTAACAAATTCCTCTCCACCATTCCCAGAACGATTAATTATACCTCGTCCATTAGAACAACCTAATTTTGATCTTCTGGGAGAATTAAAAAATTTGTGTATAAAAGACCCTCTCCTCCAAGCTATTCAAGATATTCCTATATATGCAAAAACTATTAAGGAACTATGCATAAAGAAGCCAAAGAGGAGAACAAAAACCAATCCTACTGTCCAAATAGTCGGTACCTTATCTGACTTATTATCAGGAATGGAAACACCCATCAAATATGAAGACCCAAGAAATCCTATAGTGACAGTGCAGATCAATGGCCAATCATTTCCAAATGCCTTAGTTGATTTGGGGGCAGCAATTAACATTTTAACAACCACCACCTGTCAAAAACTTGGCATTACATCACTGGAACCAACAACAACCTTGTTGGAATTGGCTGACCGATCAGTAGTCAAACCAGAAGGTATACTACAAGATGTAATGGTATCTGTAGATTCCTGGGAATACCCTGTTGACTTCTTGGTTATCAATCCAAAGAATCAACTAGATGGACATCCATTAATTCTAGGTAGACCTTGGTTGGAAACTGCCGATGCTTATATTGGATGCCAATAAGGCAATATGACAATTACAAGGGGAAATTATGTCAAGAATCTAGCCCTATATCCCCCAGCCCAGCCAAGTCTATCAATAATCAAAACAAGAAAACCACCTGCATCATATCTTTTGGAGAATATGAGATCACCTCTAACTATAGAAAATGCTCTTGATTTTAAAGATGAAACAGAGGATGATATCATTAATAATTTTATTAATAAGTCACAAACCGGATCTCATTTCCAATGTCACATGATCAGAGCAGCATTCGATAATAAAGAAGAAGAAGATCCTTTCAAAGATATTCCTGATCAAACAATACCTACTACTTCTTTGAGCAATAGCAAGGTTGTAGAAATTGAGCCAGGAAAAACTTTAAATATTAATAAAAATCTCACTACTGAACAAGAAGAGAAATTGGTCCAATTACTACAAAAATACAAAGCAGCCTTTGCATGGGATTACCCCGATATGAAAGGAATTGATCCTCAATTGTGTACTCACCACATTTACATTGAAAAAGATTCAAGACCCATTCGCCAACCTCAAAGGAGACTAAATCCTCACCTTAAAGATATTGTGAAAGCTGAATTACAAAAACTATTGGATGTTAATTTCATCTACCCAATATCTGATAGCAAGTGGGTCTCCCCATTAGTGGTAGTACCAAAAAAGAACAGAAAGTGGAGGATATGTGTAGATTACCGTGAACTTAATAAGGCAACACAGAAAGACCACCTTCCCCTTCCTTTCATTGACTAGGTATTAGACACATTGGCAGGGAAGAAATTCTTCTCTTTCCTCGATGGCTTCAGTGGGTACAACCAAATCCAGATTACCCCTGAAGATCAGGACAAAACTACTTTTACCTGTCCATGGGGGACATTTGCCTACCGAGTCCTACCTTTTGGCCTATGCAATGCTCCTGCTACATTCCAAAGGGAAATTCTCAGCATTTTTGCAGACTTAATAAATGAAGGCCTCGAAGTATATATGGATGATTTCACACCCTATGGGGATGACTTTGAGCCTGCATTGGAAAACCTAGAAAAATTATTGCAAAGATGTATTGACACTAGGCTTTTCTTAAGCAACGAAAAGTGTCTTATGATGATGACTGAAGGAGTTATCTTAGGGCATTATAATTCAGCAGCTGGAATACAAGTAGACCTGGCTAAAATTCAAATACTCTTGTTAATTCCTACACCTACTACACAAACATAGGTATGTAGCTTTCTTGGATTTTCTGGTTACTATATAAGATTTATAGAACATTATTCTCGAATAGCTGCACCTTTATATGCACTGACTGTGAATGTTGATTTAATTTGGATAGATAAATGTGACAAAGCCTTTAATGATATGAAGAAGCTCGTTTCAACAGCCCCAGTGCTGAGGGGCCCAAATTGGAATTTTCCGTTCCAAATTTCATCTGATGCCTCAGATAAAACAATTGGAGCAGTACTTGGGCAGGAGGAAGACAAGAAGCCATATGAAATTTACTATATTAGCAAAAATCTATCCCCTGCTGAATTAAATTATACTGTGATTGAGAAAGAATTTTTAGCTGTAGTTCATGCTATAAACAAATTTAGGCATTACATAACTGGGTATCCTGTAGTACTATATACTGATCACTCTGCCATTAAATTTTTAGCAAATAAACCTGTTACAAACGGAAGAGTGACAAGATGGTTGATTTTACTGCAGGAATTCGACATCACAATCAGAGATCGACTTGGGAAAGAGAACCCTGTAGCTGAATTTCTATCAAGAATGCCAAAGCCAACAGATATAGAAACAGTTGAAGACCACTTTTCAGATGAACATCTCTTCGCTGTTACTATCAGAACACCGTGGTATGCTGATATAGAGAACTATTTGGAAATAGGTAAATTACCTAAACATCTGTCCCTTAATGAACGTAAGCAAATAATACACTGTAGTACCCGCTTCTCCTAGATTGGAGGCCACCTATTTCATACAGGTGCATATATGCAAATAAGGAGATGCGTTAGGGAGGATGAGATATTTGACATCTTGAAAGCATGCCATGATGGACAGTGTGGCGGACATTTTGTAGATCGTAGAACTGCCCATAAAGTTTTACGAACAGGCTATTATTGGCCTACTATCTTTAAAGATGCTAAAAAATTCGTGCAGGCCTGTGATAGCTGCCAAAGGGCAGGTCGCCCTGGGCAGTCTGATGAAATGCCTCTGAACCCTCAACTAGTGATCGAACCATTTGAACATTGGGCTCTTGAATTTGTTGGTCCTATTAGCCCCCCATCAAACCAAAAAACATATATCCTAGTTGCAACTGAGTATGTCACCAAATGGGTTGAGGCAGAAGCTCTTTCAAAAGCTACAGAGGACTCTGTAATACAATTTCTTTTCCAAATATTTGTGCACTATGGCTAGCCAAGAGACATAATCACAGATGGAAGACCACAATTTGTAGGTAACAAATTAGCTGAAACATTGCAAAACTACCACGTTCAGCACAAGATAACGACTCCATATCACCCACAGGCCAATGGCCAAGTAGAGAGCACGAACAAAGTAATCGAATCTATATTAACAAAAACAGTTGCTTCTCATAGATAAGATTGGGCCTACAAATTTCCAGAAGCATTGTGGGCATATCGAACAACGTGGAGACCTACCACAGGATATTCACCATACCAATTGGTATTCGGAAAGGAACTCATCTTTCCTATAGAATTCAAAATTCAAACATTGCAAACAGCTCAAAAGGTGGGTCTAAATTTAAATGAAGCCTAGGCTAAAAGACTGCAGCAAATTAATGAGCTAGATGAAATTAGGCTCTCTGCTCTTCAGCACACATCATTAATTCAGCAACAGAGAGCCAAATGGCATGACGCCCATATCAAAGAAAATATCTTCCACGAAGGAGACTGGGCACTCCTATATGATTCCAGGTTTCAGGATTTCCCAGGAAAACTCCAAACACGATGGCTTGGACCCTATGAAATACAAAAAGTGCATGATAATGGCACTGTTACATTAGTTACCATTGATGGATCTGGACATTCCTTTAAGGTAAACGGTCATCGAGTACGATTGTATCATAAACCGCTTACCCGGGAATCCTTTTACCAACAGTTACGGGAAGATTCTACCATGGAAATTCTCGCTGAAGGGGAGAATTCCTCCTCGGCATCAGTTTGATAAATCATCTCTTTTTTTAATTTTTGTACATAAAGCATTTTTTTTGTTTTTCGATTGTTGTTTTATGGAATTTGTTTTTTTAACATTCTGTTAATATAACTGCTTTATTTCTTCATCGTTTGTTTCATGAAATTCAGTTTCTTCAAAAAAGAAAAAGAGAAAAAATTCTGTTTATTTCGTTTGTTTTGCTATTCCTTTCTAAAGGAACAACACCGCTGCTATTCCTTTCGAAAGGAACAACAGTTTCGCAGACTGCTATTGTTCCTTTCGAAAGGAACAACAATTTCGTAGAGCACTTTTGCTGTTCCTTTCCAAAGGAACTGCACTTCCACAGAGTATTTTTTGCTGTTTCTTTTGAAAGGAACAACAGTTCCGCAAATTGTTTTTGCTGTTCTTTTTAAAGGAAAAACACTTTTTTTGTGGATTGTTTTTTTTGTTTTAAGCCAACATTTTGAATTTTTGATTACTTTTCTGAAGGAAAATATATCATTTATATACAATCATACAAATTAAAGCTTACTGTAATCAACAAATAAAAAGAAATCGTCACTTTTTAAAGAAAATTGTCTAGTAATGATAAGAAAAAAAGGAAAAAGGGGCATGATCAATAACATAACTTTGCTATTTTATTACCATTGAATTAATCTGATCGATTATTTTTATCATGATTGGTTCTTTCCCACATGCTATAATTTTCTTTGATGTTTATCTATGGAATAAGAATAAGGGAATATTTTTTTTCTATTGATATGTTCAGACTTCTTCCACCATCCCTACTCTTAAGGAGTGTTGAGCCACCCCTTATGAATAACTGAGGAAAAATGCTCTGTGAAAAAGAAAAGAAGAAAAAATATTTATATATTTCATTAATAATGATTTTGCAGATGGAGGATAGGGGGTCTCACCAAGAGCCAGCCTACCGTGATCATAGGGAAGGCAATGAAGTGGCATTCCCATTATGGCCACCAAACCAGGGAAATGGTCCAATAGACAATTGAAAAAATCAAGAAGTCCTTGGAACAGGAAGTCTCATCACAAGCCGGCCTGCCCACCTTTCACTTCTTCCCGGTGAACGACATTGTGGTTTATCTGGTCACTAAGCCAGCACAATGGCCTCCATCATGATATTCAATAAAAAAACACTTCCTCAACATACATAAAGGACAATGGTTTCGTGGGTAAGAAAGCAACTCTGTCAAGGTTATGGACACCTGTGGGCAACAGAGCTCTGCTGATGGTATTGGAGTCACATTTATACACATCAATAGTTATATTTAACCCTTTTCCTATATCTTTATTTAAATGTCAAATGAAATATGAATCCCTTACCTTTCCCTCCGAACCTATTATACATGAAAATCATTACAAATCGATCATATTAGTTCAAAATGGTAAAGAACACAATTGTATTTATGATTATCTTATGCTGTCCCTTCTCCTCGTATTTGAATCATTACAAAACGATTTTCTATTTATTAACGATTCATCACATGCATTGATTTCAGTAATTGCTGTAATTTGATTGAATGTATCATAATTACGCCTGCTTTTTACTGCTTCTGTGCCACACATGCTCCTTTCAATTGACGGTCGAGGGCGACCTTTCATTCATTCGGGGGGCGCAGATGTCTGCATGCAAATCAAAATCCAAGATTTACTTACCTGTATACGGACTAAAATCCCTGCATTTTAGGAAATAACAAATTTTCAACGAACTGTGCTGTGTTGTTCCATTGTGATTACTGTGTGTTGAGAAATTAACAGAACGCAGAAATGGGAGGATGGCCAATTCGCAGTGAACCGCAAGTACTGATCGTCTCTGATGCTGCACGGGAAATTTTAGAAAGAATGGGGTGGATTACATATTTCTTGAGAATGCAGCAACCCCATGAAGCAGTGGCCACCGAATTTTTATTGAACCTACAGGATGGATCCTCTATGGTTAGAGGGAGGTAGATAGCTGTATCCGACGAGATAATTGCAGAAGTGTCTGGCATTCCCGCGCAAGGGACTATTTGGACTCAGAAGAAGATTAGGGTTTGGGAAGCCATGAAATTTTTTCAAGATGATGGACAAACGTTAGTTATCAAAGGTAAACGAGTCCAGCCAGCATCATTAGGAGAACCATGGACAGAGTTGGCCAAGATTGTGCAGGCTTACATAATGTGCGACGGAAGAAAGGATGTGGTAAGACCTCGCCACCTTAAGCTACTAGCTATATTAAAACATAAATGCATCATTAATTTTCCTGCATTTTTAAATTCTTTGTTGCATGATACTGCTCGTGGTATAAGAAAAGCCCAGCATGCAGATATGGTGGTCAACCACCATTGTCTAATTCGTTTAATAGTGAGTCGTAGCCTTGCCCAGCAACAGACCAGCTGGGAAGAATTAATATTTTCCATTGACGGAGGGTTAGCGCTACCCGCTCCAAAACGGAAGAGGATGGCCGGCTCAATTGCATAGCCTTCTACTCATAGAAAGTCCCTTCGATTGAAATGAAATAGAAGGATGGTGGAAGGAATTCCGGGCAGCAGCAGCCAGCCCCTGGAATTCCAAAGCTCAGAGGAGGAACAACCTCCACAATTTGAGGTAGTAAGCCCTTGTACTGATGAGGAAAAAGAATTGGAAGGAGAAATTCGCTACTCGGACGAAGAAGAAATAAGTCATCATATCGGTAGTGAAAAACAATCCAGTGCAGAGGAAGGAGATAATAAGGAAGAAGGAATTGAAGGAAATTCTGAAGAAGAAGAAGTTGAAGGAGAAATTCGGTATTCAGATGAGGAGGAAGGAAGTTATCACACATGTGAGGAGGATGAGGACAATCATAGCAGCAATCAGGATGAAACAGAGCTGCCCGAAAATGTTATCGTAAGCCCTTTATGGGAAGACCAATTGGCTCATATTTTGGCCAATATGAGTGATTATGCACGGCTTCATAGCCCCTTGGACCTCAATATTGATATTAATAAACTACCAGAATACTCTGCTATTGATAAAGAAACAGCTGGAGAAAAACTGAATGAAACAGCAAACCCTAGCGAAGCTAGGGTTGCTTCTCCTGAGAGGTGTGAACAAGAGAAAGAAGACAATGAAGCAGGAAGCCCCCAGGAGACTGCATAGTTAACTGAGAATGTGATTCATGGAGAATTGAGCCAAGGGCGTATGAATGTAGAAGAAGAGCCTCAAGGAGAATAACAAGAAGAGAATTTTACTGAAGGAACGGCTGATATCGGCCAAAATTCTGTTGAGCAAACAGGTTCAGATAAAGGAGCGGTTGTTCCATTAAGAAAGAGGAGGAAAATAACTGAGATTGAGAAGCTTCGCAGGGAGCGAATAAAGCTTCATAAACTAGTAGAACAACTCAGGCAAACCATTAGGGTTCTGAGAATGAAACAAATGCCTAAGCGAGCCCCTAAGAGAAGGAGCATTGCCATCAAAAGAAGCTCGAAAAAGAGAAGAGTGACCGCTGATAGGAACCCCCAAGTTACAGAAGAAACCATAACTGAGCCTAATTATAAGGATGCGGAGAAAAAAACAGCTGTTCCAGAGGAACCGGTTTTGAGTGAAAATATGCAATCTAGCAGTTAGCACACTTTCAGTGAGCTGACACTGGTCAGACTTCAAGAATAATTGACACAGGCCCGAATAGAAAGACAGAGACTGGAGGAAGATACTGTCCCAAGAAAAAGATATCAGGAATTGTAGCAACAAATGAGAACTATTCATGAAGCAGAAGCTGAAGCTCATGAAAAACAACGGAAAGCAGAGGTAAAGGCTGATAAGGTAATGAACCAACTAAAACTAGCCTACACTCAAATGGACACTCTCTGCTCCTTGTATACTGATGTCTTAGCCTGTAGATGCCCCACCAAAAACTATGCTTTGTTTTTACTAGAAAGATATTTACAATTAAAGATCAAGGCAGTTAGGTCAGGGAAATCCATAGAGCTAAAAACAATAGATGACTTGATATCATGCTGCAAACTTTATGGGGTCAAAGTACAACGCCTGTTATGTGAATTTTAATTGCATAATATAATACTTGAAAATGACTGTGAATCAAACCCTAGCCCTTTTATTGGAGATGTTCAGTTTCAGGCATTTATTTCCTTTGCTGTAAACCAATTAAAATGGTTTAAAGCCTATAATGCCTTTCAAAGGCAGGAAAATGAATTAGATCTATGGGTCAGAAGTGAACCTCAGGACCCACTTCAATTTTGGGCTAGACAGAAAAGTTTGATGACAAAGGAAGGCGTTACCCAAACTCTGGGGCCTGTCCACAAATCAATTATTTTGAATGGAACAGACTATTTTTCATCCATTAGGAACCAAGCTTATATAGCGGCCAAGGTCCGGTGGAGAACCTCGAATCATAATGTGCAAATTAGGGAACCATTTAATTATAGAAACTTTGGGCTAGCTGCAGACCGCTTCATTTCCTATAGCCATCTCGTTTTAAAAGAATGACCATATTGGTTAGGATGTAGGTTCCGCAACCCTATTGCATGGTACCCTGCTTCGGACTACAAAGCTATTTATGAACTTCTTGAAGGACAGACATAACATGTTTTTGAGGAATTAGCTGCACTACATGGTTTTAGGCCTGTGGATGACAAACCTTATTCGGCTTATTCTTTGACTGCTCTCCATGTGAACTATAGTTTTCATGAGGGCATGAAAAAGATTAAGCAGGGGGGTATGTTGGGCAGTGAAAGAGGTATGAAATTATTGTGTATTTACTCATTCTTTTACCATAGATATACTCCTGTTTGCCTCAGAAAGGTAATTTATCATAGGAATTACAATAGAATTGGAAAGGTTTATGTTTAATACGAAAAGATGACTAAAGGTTACTTTTTGATTGACAAACAAGAATTCAGAGAGGTGAACAACTGTACCAAAGGTGGGGTTGAGAATAATTTAACTACTGCTCCATCAATGTTGAATCATATCCAGCCAAAGGCAAGGAGATCTGAACGAATAGCCCAGAAAAGACAGGGAACAGCTCGGCCTTAGTCAGCACAAACAGAATGATGACTAAACACAGAGGAGCGAATCCCTCAGGATCTTTCGATCCTGAGGGATTGCTGTTCAAACTCGTCTTGTTCCTTGATTGGTCCGTCGAGATTTGATATATAAATCCATGTCCCTTAGTGACAAGAAAACAGATTGTTGTTGAAGTTAGAAAGTGGTCGAAAGACTTTACATTTTCTCTGTAATGTAATGTTTTATTAACTCTCTGTTTTGAGAAAAACTTCTCTGTAAGACTTTATGTTGGTTTAATATAAGGAACATGTTTTATCTACCTTCTATAGTTCTGAATTAGCCCAGCAATATTTCACTGGCGCTAAGGGCCCGACTCTGGTGGAATCACTTCGCTGTTTGTATTCTAATCTTTGCATACTGTCATGTGGAGTGCGTTTAATGTTTGTTTTAATCACAGAATTGGTTTATTGTTGATTGGATCAAATAAAGAGTCATCGCTATTTCCTTCTTTACAAGAAGCACGATTCGCTGTTCGATTATCTTGCTGTTATTATAAAGCTTCGCTGACTTGTATCTGATTTGAGTTGCTGTTCCATTAGTTTATAGTCTGTTATAATTGATTGTTGCGTGGTAAGAAGCTGTCGACAGAATTGAAGTATAGAAATCTAGTGCCTTGAATATGTTAGAATTGTAATTGCTGTTCATTTCAGGTTGCTGTTCCATTTCTGTTCATTACTTATTCATAGTCTTTGATTAGCAAACATATGAGTTGTAGTTACATGCTGTTGTTCCTTTTCAGATTGTGTTTCTTTTAAGTTTCTTTCATTGAATCTGCTTTCGTTTCAATTTCTTTAAGATCTCCAACTGTAGAGGATAGAGGCCTTTGCTTCCAAGTCCCCAGATTGGTCATCTTGCATCGATTTCTAAGGGAAAGAGTTACTGCTACCGCATCCCTGATCGATGTTCTGCAAGATTGAAGTAGTTTAATCTTTCCATTCATGTCAATGTAATTAGGTTTCTTTTCAAGCATTTGTTACTTTTGCATTTGTTATTTTGTACTACATCTTCACAACATTTCTCTTAGACAATTGCAGCCTCAGACAGAGTACACTCTTGAAATAAAAAGACGCTC
Organism: Pinus albicaulis; assembly: GCA_034641835.2. Lineage (NCBI taxonomy): Eukaryota > Viridiplantae > Streptophyta > Pinopsida > Pinales > Pinaceae > Pinus > Pinus albicaulis. The sequence goes on from CM076571.1 coordinate 474,991,708, forward strand.
CCGGATTGATGATTAATGTAGGCTAAATTAGGTGTTCAAAAGATACCTTTTTATGACCCAACAAAATGCTATTAGCATCTAATACAAACACATCTTAGATAAGAGAGGGAAACCAAATATAAAAAGATAATACAAGGAGTAAGATACTCATCTCTGGTAAAATGGTGAGGGCTCCCTCTTAATCCAATCTTGAGGGATACCTATAACTTTATTAAAACAAATAAAAAATGTTCTTCCAAAGCATGTTAAACCTATAAGTACTAGAAATCAAAGCATAAAGGAAAACAATTCAAAACTTGGAGTAGTGGATTAACAGAGAGAGGACTTAGTAGTATAGGTTTTTTATTTTTAATTCTTCGGTCTCGTTCTTCTTTCGAGATCCTTCATCGGCAACATTCACTTCATCCATGTTTCTCTTTTTATTGCTTGGATTCTTAGGACAATTACTTCTATAGTGACCAACCATGTGATAATTGTAGCATTCAATCTTGGATAGGTCTATATTCTTCCTTGGCCCTTTGGATTTCTTGAAGGTTCCTTTATTCTTGTGATGAGCAAAATAGGCATTTGAAATTTTCTCCTCTTCATTCTCTTCATTGCTTACTAATGAAATTATGACTTCTTCTTGACTACATGCATTCCATAATTGTTCGAATGTAGGAGTGTCCTTCCAACTTTTGAACCCTGATGCAAAGACACTCCAAGATGTTGGTAGTCCTAGAATAGCAGTGATCACGAGCTATTTTTTAGGTACTATCTCATCTATTGCTTGGAGATCATCTTTGATTCTAGCTATCCTTACAAAGAAAGATGCCACATGTCACCCTTTGTCATCTAAATAGTTCTTAGTTCATTCTTAAGACTTGCAATTTGACCAAGATTCTTCATTGTGAATAATTTGGATAAGGCCTCATACATCTATTGAGCGGAATCTATGTTAGAAATATGTGGGATGAGATTATCCTTTATTCCATCTACCATGTTGAGATTTTGTGTATTGGGGTAGCATCGGATGTGCTCTAGCTCCCAAAATTTGTGGAGGGACTAGAGTACACCTGGTCTACAAGACCCAAAAAGGGATTTGGGAAATTTCATCTGGTTTGAGAGATATTTAATTAATTAATTATTTTTAATGTATTTCCTAAGTCGAAACTTAGGAAAATTAAATAATTAAAGTTAATTAAATTAAACTTGTGATGAAATTGTCTTGAGTCACACAGATCAAGATTTATTTAAATATTAGCCATTGATTCAAATCTGATGATGGTCGTTGGTTTCCCAACAAGAAAAATATAAAGGAAAGGCTTGGGGTCATTTGTAGACACACACAAAGGTAGAGCACTGAAGCTAAGTTGGAATTCTAGGGCGTGGTTTGCTAAGAATTTTCAGAAGTGTTTCAGCTGCAGAGAGGGGAGTTTAGGTAAAGGGAATGGTCTGATCTCAGTGCCTAGAATTAGCAAGAGGCAGAGAGAAACTTCCAGAGGCAGCACAGAGAAGCAGCAGCAGCAAGGGCAGTCGTTGTACAGCGCAGGGGCAGCTTCAGCTACGAAGTCTCTCCCAGGGCAGCGTTGGGCAGCAGGAGACCCTTAGGGGTTAATGCAGAGTCCCTCAAAGGCAGCGTAGGGTCTGTGTCACCCATTCTCAAGTTACACAGCCCTCTCCAGGCCAACACAGAGGCTTCAGGGGCAGTGCTGGGATTCCTAGGGCCAAGATCTGGCTGAGTCCTGTAAATCGCGTTTGAGGGTGTGGATCAATCAATATTTTGGAGCAGGTTAGCGGCAGAGCTATATTTTCTCTGTCAGGTTTTCCAGACCTGGAACCCAGATTTGTTGTATTCAGAAAAATCTCAATAATAAAACCCTCCAGCAGCCAGAAGACCGGTTTAAATGCATTGGGTTTTTCTGGGGACTATTGTCCAGAAAATCCTTGTGTCACTTTGTCTATGTCTGCATGTATTTTTCTGTTTTAGATCTGAATTAGTGAAAGTCTGTTATGCATTTGCTTCGATGTTAATCTGAAGTTTCAACATTAATAACTTAATTAAGTAGGAGAAGCATTACCAGATCTAACAGTAGATTTCTGCATAAGTAACATTCAAAAATTTTCACATGGTATCAGAGCGATTGCAGATCTAGTAGGGTCAGCAGCAGAAGACTAAAGGATCTTGCTGCAGAAAGAAGCAGGAAGAGTAGCAGCAACAGCAGCAGAAGGCCAGATCTGAATGGACAACATAGTTTCAGAGGGAGCATAATCACGCAAAGGGCAAGGTGATGCAGTCTTACTCTGTCTCCACGCAGGCCCACGTACCTATTGCGCAGAGGCAGTGCTAGGATTGTCTGAAGCCAGCCAGGGTGACGCAGATCTGAAGTTGTCTGATCCAAAAGTGCCGGAAGCAGAGCTGCAAAACTTCAGAAGGTTCTGGTGGAGTTAAATTTCTGAAGTTTTCAGAATTTTAGCTTAAGCACTAGTGACAAAGAGTGAGAGGAGATCATCTTCTCAGAGGTTTTCTAGCCAAAGAAACTTGTAAATCGATCGGAGGATCAAAGAGAGCTGAATCATTGATTGATTTGGCAGATTTCCAAGAAGGGAAATCAGCTGTTAGAGGGAGCAGAAGGTGCCTGTTTCACACAAGTCCTTAGATCCAGATCTCTAGCACAGAGAAGAGGAGCTCCGTCATATTTCTGAGCAGATGGCACCTCACGGACTGCGTGATTAGGATAGATTAGATGGCCTATCCAACTTTTCAGTTTGGAATGCTAGAATCCCGATAGTCCTATAGGCATATCATCTAAGAGACCATGCATAACAAGTCTAGGCCACGCTGACCGATGCAAATCTCCTGAAGAAGCATAATGAAGTTGCGGGACATGCCAAGCGGCTGATAACAGATGGAGTTAAGGACCATGTTGTCCCACACATAGCTGAAAAGAAAATAGCTAATGAGATGTGGAAGGCCTTAACATCCCTATATGAGAGAAAGTCTGTCTAGAGGAAGATGCTTTTGGGGAGACTCAGATGTGGTCATTCATGATGACCAAGGGGGAAGACATGGAGCATTTTCTCTTCAAATTACAGTCGGTCAGAGACCAGTTGACTACTATAGGTACAAAGGTGAAGGATGATGTGATGGTCAGGACTGCTCTCAATGCAGTCACAGATGAGTGGGAAAACTTTGTCCAAAGTATCTTAGGCAGAGCGGGCCTTCCCGACTTGGACAACTTGTGGGAAATCATGCGTCAAGAAGAACTTTGCAGATTCACCAAGAAGTAGTACATCACAGGACTGAGTAAGGTGAAGAACGAAGATGAAGAAGATGCAACCTTGGCATCAAAGAAGCAGCAAGGGAAGAAGAAGCATGATCTATCAAAGATCAAGTGCTTCCAGTGTGGCGAACTAAGACATTTCACTAGCAATTGTCCTTAAAAGAAAAGGACAAGGAAGCCTCTTCTTCCAAGGTTGTTGTGGCGAATGATGGGTCAAAAGACAATGTAGCCATTAGCGCTTAGGAACCACGAAAGTGGGGCAACATGGATCTATAGAGCAACTACAGAATGCGACTGGGATCCTTGAGCATCTCATCTCTTGGATCACATTCGAGCTACGGGAGCCTTAAGACAGTAGTGGGACAAGTGGAGCAGTGGGTGCATAGATCACGGATGAAGCAAAGGCAGATCTGAAAGCTGGAAGGAGCAGCGCAGTGTAGATGCAGCAGTAGCATAGAGGCAACAACAACATAGGGGCTGATGTGACTTCTGCAGCAGCATAGAGGCTTCAGGAGGACAACACAGTGCAACAACAACGTGAGAGATTTCAGCACAAGGGGTTGATGTGACTTCAACAATGTAGAAGGGAGTCTGCTAATGCAGTGCAGAGCTGTAGTTGTGCATCATCCTCCAGATGACGGCACAGGTCAGTAGCCGTTGGAGCTTCAGTGACGAGGATGCAACCCAACTGAATTGTCCGTCAAAGATTGGGCAGGAGATTTAGTTGCTTCTCTCAGCAACTGAAGATGTAATGCAGCAGATGACAACACTGATGCATCGGATTGAGAGGGAGCTACAATACAGATGTGGCAGTGACTGTGGCAGCATCATGGGCAACAGTACAAAATGGCAGCAGCAGTGCAGTGATGAAGGGCAGCAGGCCAAAGCACCAACAACACAAAAACCAGTGCCCAAAATCTTGTGATACATGGTGTGATGTATTGCTAGAGTACACTTTGCAGTCCGTGCTAAGAGGGAGTGTTGAGATTTCGTGTATTGGGGTAGCATCAGATGTGCTCTAGCTCCCAAAATTTGCGGAGGGACTAGATTATACCTGATCTACAAGACCCAATAAGGGAATTGGGAAATTTCATCTGGTTTGGGAGATATTTAATTAATTAATTATTTTAATATATTTCCTAGGTTTAAACTTCGGAAAATTAAATAATTAAAGTTAATTAAATTAAACATGTGATGAAATTGTCTTGAGTCACATGGATCAAGATTTCTTTTAATCTTAGCCATTGATTCAAGATCTGATCATGGTCATTGGTTTCCCAACGAGAAAAATATAAAGGAAAGGTTTGGGGTCATTTGTAGACACACAAAAGCATAGCACTAAAGCTAAGCTAGAATTCTAGTGCGTGGTTTGCTAAGAATTTCCGAAAGTGTTTCAGCTGCAAACAGGGGAGTTTAGGCAAAGGGGATGGTCTGATCCCAGTGCCTAGAATCAGCAAGAGGCAGAGAGCAGCTTCTAGAGGTAGCACAGAGAAGCAACAGAAAGGGCAACAAGAGACCCTCAGGGGTTACGCAGAGTCCCTCAAGGGCAGCGTAATGTCTCCATCACCCATTCTCAGGTTATGCAACCCTCTCCAAGCCAACGTAGAGGCTACAAAGGCTGACGCAGAGGCTTCAAAGGCAGCGCTGGGGCTTCTAGGGCCAAGATCTGGCTGAGTCCTATAAATCCCATTTGAGGGTGTGGATCAGTCAATATTTTGGCTTCAAAACAGCAGGTTAGCTGCAGATCTATATTTTCTCTGTCGGGTTTTCTAGATCTGGAACCCAGATTTGTTGTATTAAAAAAACTCTTAATAATAAACCCTCCAGCAGCCAGAAGACTGGTTTTCCAGCATTGGGTTTTTCCAGGGACTATTGTCTAGAAGATCGAACTGCTCTCAACAGGATGAGAAGGTTGAATATGGGTTCTAATAGTCTCCTTCTTCCTCTTCGTTGGTTGTGTCACCCCTGGAATACTATTTCCAGAGTCCAAATGGACAGTTCCTGCGTGATGAGTCTAGGTTTGTTTGGACTTTCCACCTGCAAAAGAAGGCCCAATATGAGAATTTTTTTCATATTTACCAGTATTTCCTTGGCCCTTAGTGGGCTTTGGAACCTTACCCCTTTTAGGCATTCATTTCAAAAAAATGACAAAACAAAACTCAATAAAATGTTTCAAATCAAAAGTAACTCAACACCTATAAATTCCTTCAATCAATAGAAGCACACTACAGAAAAAATAATAGCAGACTTACCCCTATTGCAGAAAAACATAAAGTTCTTACCAATTCAAATCACCTCCCCGACAACAGCGCCAAAATGTTGGGTGTGGGAATTGAAGTTAAGAAAACTTCTTTCAACACATAATTGTCAACTCGGGGTTCATAAACTTAGAGACGAAGCACAGGAAATGCTAGAAGTGGTATGAAATTTTCCTATCTATTCCTACTTCTTAAATCAAGATCTTTCAAAATTGAAAATAAAGATCACACAGAAATTTACACCAAAGAAGTTCTAGTGTCAGAATGCGAAAGAAACTACTTTGCGAAGAAATCAAATAAAGGAAATTTCACACTTGTTGTAAACAATCTTGATTGCTGAAATGGAATTCTATGTTTATCTTCAATATGGGTGTTGGCAGGTTCACAAGTGGACCCTTGGAAAGATCTGCCTTCTTAAGGATTTTCCTTCCTGCACCAAGTTTTAATTCTTGTACTCCTGCAATATGCTTGCAATAGTACAGGTACAGGACTTAGGTGCGGGAAGTATATTTTAAACTTGCACTGGGATTTATGTCTTTGTGCAGGGGCTCTAATCTCCAGGTTTCGAGCACTCTGTTTCAATGACAAGATATTGGTTCCTGTACCAGAACAAAGATTTATGCACCAATTTTTCCAATTACTTTTCGAAAAGGAAAGGGTGTGCTAATCTATGAAAGAAATTTGCAAAGGCGAATTAGAATTCTTAAATAAATTGCACGCATAAAAGAATGCTTCAACCAAACTGAATCTTGCAATGAAAATAAACTTTGAAATAAAACTAACTTCAAAATTTAAAGCACACTTTATTCAATGCAGTGAAAGAAATAACTCAAGTATGACAACAGGCTTTTATCCCTGTGATAGTTACTCACATAAACCAAATCTGAATTTTGATCTTTGTTAACTCAGAAAGGTTCACTTTAATTATTCAGATTTAAGTTTTAATTCTTTCCTTTAAAAAATATGAAGTGCAGGCACAAATCGATGTGTCGTAACAGTGCTCATTCATCAATTAACAAAGAATATTTTACTTCCTATGATTTTAACTCTTGGTATTAAATAGACTTCTATTTACTAATGAACATTCACTTGCGGAAATAAATCAGATTCTTGCGAAGGAAAGGAATGAAACAATCTTATTGTAATGAACCGAAAAACCAAGTTGCATAAATTATAAATGCACTAGTGCTGGAATGATGTGCTTGCACTATTCTAGGCGGAAATAAACTAAGATTCGTAAAAAGGAAATGAAATGAAAGTAAATCAAACTTAATTAATAAACACGCCACAGATCCATCACACTCGACTGTTAATGAAATAAAACTAGAAATCTTATAAAGAGATAAATCATAAACTCAATCCACACTTTGCATGAATGAAATCAACAAACACACCTTTAACTGAACGAAAGCACGAGAGGGAAAACGAGTTGGGCTGGCTGGGCCCTAGCCAACCAACTTGTTTCCCGTTTTAGGAAACGTGAAGCTTCAACACTCAAAGATGCATCAGTGACAGATTAAAACACAAAATGTAAACAACATGGTGTAGCTCCTTGTATTAATTTGAATAAGCAAAAATATATACTAAGTATGGATCCAACCAAGAACGAGGGCGACAACATAGAATTACAAATTTTCCAGAGTTACAGTAGCATGGCTATTGCTCCCTAATTTCTTATCTGAAATATATATTTATACAACCCTTTCGGCCTATGGCCATAACAAAATTACATATAGTCGTTCTAATTCTAGCCTTTCGACTGAACGAAATAACAACCGACATTACAAAATAAGCCAACGGTTATAACAAAACGCTAATATACTCGTTGGACGATGACCCAATCTTCGATCATATTCTTGACTATCCTCTGCTTTGAATTCCACTCAAGATGACCACAACTAAATAGGTCGAGCTGGAACGAGAAGGCCGCATTAGGTAACGAGTTGTCACAAAAGTTTAGGAGCGGTCGATTGCCTGTATTAGACCATGTTGATTCAAGATTTATACGTTTTATTATTAAAATACTTTAGGAAGAGAAATATTATTTGCAAGAATATAAAAGGCATAAAATCTATTAAAAATGATTAGTTAAGTACTTAATAAACCTTAAGTATGAAATACAAAACTAGTGCAGGGATAGGAAAGGATTCTTAGACTAGTGCAGGTATAAGGAAGTTTATGAGGATAAAACAGAGGTTTATGATTATGGTTTTAAGGTAAGAAAGGGGTTTAAAATGAGGCATTTTCTCCTACTAACATGTTGGTGGAGGCTGAGTTTTACTGCCTTTGATCGAGCTCCAAAGGAGGTGTTTGAATGTTGTTTTGACCAACGTTGAATTTCTAGTTAGGGATGAAGTTTGACTGCAGTGGACGACAGAATTTGACAGCGTCGATTTGACTTGGATTTGGGAAATTTTTATTTATTTTTGAACTCTCTCTGATGAACTTTTGAATAATAATAAGAAGAATTGATCTAAGGGTTTTCCCCACATTGGGGTTTTTCCCTGGCATCTTCCAAGTCTGGTGTTCTCTTGTCTTGGGTTGTCTTCTACATATTGTTTTATGTTCTATTGGAATTTATTGTCAATGTGATTAATGGTTAATGTGATATCTACTGTAAATAATTGGAAATTGTCATTGGGATACTAAAGGAACATTGAAGTAAATTGTGCTAAGCATAGAACATACCATTGTTAACTAAATTTAACATGGTATTAGAACCCAGGTGAAGACAAATCCCAAGCAAGAGAGAGAAAATCAATCACCAAGAAAGATTTGTTGGACAAGGACAAATGGCTTCTTCATCTTACTTCAAGATTGAGGATAAGCTCAATGATAAATCTGACTATCATGCATGGAAGATGTCTTTGGATTTGAATTTGGAAGAAAATGATGTTATGCATTATGTGCAAGGAAATTTGGCGGAGCCTCCTTCAAATGCACCGACTGCTACAAAGACAAAGTATAAGAAAGGCAAGCTTAAAGCTAACAAGATCATTAGAGAGTCCATTCAAAAACATTTTGTTTCTTACATTTCTGATTTGGGCACATCCAAGGAAATGTATGACAAGTTGGTTGGGATGTTCAAAACAAACAATGCAAACCAAATCCTCTTTCTCAAGAACAAGCTGAAGGACATTAAGATGGATAGAGGGGAGTCTATCCAATCCTACTTCATGAGGATTACCGAAATCAAGAATGATATTATATCTATTAGAGAAGTTGCTGCTGACAGGGAGCTCATTCTTATTGCTCTTGGAGGTCTCCACAAGATTGGGATGTGTTCAATACCACTATTCGTAACAATGATAGGTGTTGTCGACATATGTTGTCACTCCTAGAGACAACCTAGAGTTGCCATAGACCAGTGCCTAGGACATCTTAGCATAACAGGGAGCTTATAATAAAACTTGGGTGTCAATCCAAAGGCTCACCTGCTATCTCTTGTAAACAAGGAAATTGATTTAAATGGGACCAGAACTTACAGAAACTGCCACAAGGAAAGTAATGTTGCAGAAACAAGATGAAAAACCCCAGTATAAAAGCATCAGACAGTTAAGAGACAATTTACTATAAAGAGGGCCAATTCAAGTAATATGCCACAGAAATCAATTATCAGAAGGTGTATGTAGTGAAAGAAACATTTAGAGGATATTACTTAACGTTGGACTGATACCTAGAGACACAACAGAACCATATATGGGCTTATCAATCTAAGAATCCATACATGACAATGGCGTTCTAAAAGCACCCTCCCAAAGTAACTAATATAGCAAAAAGATGGATGAAATGAACATGAAATAGTATATCATGCCTGAGCCATATTTAAAGTGCTTGACTGATTCAAGTATGGGTATCAACTAGGATAAATCCTTACCTAAAATCAGTGAGCCACTTGCATTCCAGTACATGATACAAGAATATGGATAAAATGAAATGTTGTATTAAACACATAAAAGGAAGTTACATACTGTGGTATACCAAAGACCAGAATCCTCTAATACAGATATAACTCCTCCTCACTGAGACCCTATGGGCACTGAGCCTTCATACATGAGCTTTTACAAAATGTATACAAAATGCCTTTCACAGCACAACTTTCTGATAAAAATCTGGAACCCCTACAATGTCTTTCTTTTTGGTTTTTATAGAAGAAACAGAAAACTCTAGAAAATGAGGTAGGTGATGCTCATTTAATTGGCTTAATTTAAACAAAATGGCGGAAAACCTTCGTGCCCACACTGCTGAATGACCATGATGAAGTGTGTGTACTCTGCTGCCGGCAGAAATAAATGCACTGGGTAGAAAATATCTTCAGGAACACGGTATAGAGAGAAATTCACATGAACATTCTGTCCTTTCCTGGAGAAAATTCGGCTGAAATAAACCTTGAGGGCATTGTTTTATGTGAAAAGATATTTCTAGTGATTTGCGGGGTCTTCGATCTAGTACTTTGCCTCCAAAAGGTTATGTAAAAGCCCCAAAATCCTTAAATGCGTTTCTTTAATCCCCTGCTCTTCGCTGATATTTTCTGTCTGCACCATTAATTCTTCATCTACTTAATTTGTGTTTTGAATTACCCTGGCGGGTTTGATAGCTTTCAATCACTACTCCTTAAATGACGATCATATCTCAGCAACTACCCCGGATCTTTCTTCATGAATTCTTCCTTTGCAAGCCGATCCTTAGATGCATCTTCTATTTATATACTGGAGGCAGAAATTAATGGCAATTTCTCGTTGCTGCAACCTGCAAAACCCACAAACATGTTAAAGAAAACCAGGCACAGGGACGATGACATGACGGGATCCATGGACATGGTAGCGCAGACTCATCGAAATGGAAAAACAATGTGAGGTGGTGGAAAACACAGAGGGATGGTGGAGAAGAATTGAAGGAATACGTGAAATTAGACGTGAACAGTGGACCTTTGACCTAAAAAGATATACGGGAGGCTGAGGGATGCGCGATGGAAACGCGTGGCGGTATGACGTGGAGGGAGGCTTGAGTCAACAGCAGGACAGGTAAACGATTCTGGGCCATCCGATCTTGAAATGAGATCAACGGTTTAAACTGCGTCAGGGGTGATGCGATGGTGGGCCCGGGGTACTGTGCACTGGGACTAAAATTCGCACAGTTTGGGAGATTGGCAGCCGTTGGATGGAGCGCTTAGGATTGGACGGCTAACATAAATTTCGCTGCGCGTCCTGGATCGAGCGTTAACGCGTGAAATGGGGCGGTATTGAAACAGTGGCCTGGGACGCGTGGTAGGCGCTGTATGGAATCGCTGCGATTTGCGGAATATCGCCTGCCTTCGAAAGGCGGTGCGAAATAAACAGGCCAGTTTTCGAGCAGTGGTTTTTAGGGTGCGGGGACCACAAAGGTGGAGAGCTGCGGTATGTTGGTTTGCGATTGATCGGACGGCTGAGGGCGCGTCCGACGACCACAGAGGGTAAGCACTTTTTCATTTGGCTCATGGTCTAGCTCCCGCGCTACATGAAGAACAATAATGAAGAGGGCTGAGGCCAGAAGGGGCTAGAACCAATATATTTCCAAATATGAACTTTAGCCATTAGAATGCGATTTTGAAGCTAAGAGAAAACAACGATATACAACTAGGGGTCTTTGCAAGGCGGGGCAGAGGAATTAGAGGATTTAAACCGGATGGTCCATGGAAATTCTATTGGGGAGATGATCGTGATCAACATTGGCTCCACCTGGGGACGGCACATTCACCCCTGGATGTGTCGAGAACTGCGCAAACCTTCCTGATCATCATCTATGTAGACTCGGCTCCTTAGCGCTTGTGCATTTAACTTCGTAATTCATCAGCAGACCCATATTATCTAGACAAAAGCAAAAGAGGAAGCTAATATACAATATAATACATCAGGCTGCCTCCACCTGAGTCAAAACTGAAAGTAGGGCTTAAGAAATTGGCCGTTTATAGGGGCATCCAATAGGTCACCCTGTAGGTTCTCCAATATAAATGTATTATTGCCTCCCTGTTCCGCTATTTTGAAAGGACCAAACCACAGGGGATCAAATTTCCCATGCTTACCTTTTTCAACTCTTCATACATCCCATCTGAGAACCAGATCACCAATCTGCAATTTTCTGTCTTTTGCATGCTGATCAAATATATGTTTCATTCTCTCTTGATATTCTGTTAATCTCTGATTCACTTGGTCCCGTGTTTCCTCTAATTCCACCAACTGATTTATTCTCCTGATCATATCATCAGGTTCCTCCTGACTTTCCTGCATGAAACGTGCCACTGGTAAGGCCAGCTGCACCGGAAACACTGCTGCTCGTCCATATACCAATTCATATGGAGATTTCAGTTGCTCTCTTGCTGGTGATTCTATTAGCCCATAGAGAAAACTTCAATTGGGAATCCCAATTTTTCTTATTCTCATTTATAGTTTTCTTCAAGGCCCTCACGAGAGTTTTATTAGAGGATTCTGCCAAGCCATTCCCCTGTGGATAATAGGTTGTGGAATGATTTAGTGCAATATTATACTGCTGGCAGAAATTTACAAATTTAGTTGATTTGAAGGCCTGTGCATTATCAGTCACTATTCTAGCAGGACAGCCAAACCTGGATATAATGTTTTCCTCCATGAACTTTATGATCACAGTATCTGTAGCATTCCTTGCAGGTATGGCTTCCACCCACTTCATAAAATAATCTGTGGCTGTCAATATCCATTTATGTTGGCCACTTGATGGGGGATGTATTTCTCCTATAAAATCTAATCCCCATTGTTGGAATGGATCATCCACATGAATAGGAATCAAGGGCAGAGCTGCCAACTTTTGTCTCTCAGCAAACTTTTGACACTTATCACATGCTCTGACCCAGGCAAAAACGTCTCCAAATAATTTAGGCCAGTAGAAACCAGCCTTTAAGATCTTATGAGCTGTGGCCCTCCAGCTGTAATGGTCTCCACAAATTCCTTCATGAAATTCTATCATTATACTTTCTATTTCATTTTCTGTGAGGCACAATAATAGTATGCCTGAAGGATCTCTCCAATATAACTGACCATTGGAAACTATATACTTTTGTGATTTCAGCCTCAATGTTCTGTATTTTGCCTTATCACAACTCGGAGGACATCTGAGTGTTAGGAGGTATTCTACTATCTCTTTGTACCATGGACTGGTGAGGTATTTCATATGTGCTTTCTGAGTGGCCATTTCCAGACCTTGCTGCTCCATTTCACTCTCAGACTCTTCACTTGAAATCATAGACAAATTTATGCCCAGAGCTTGATAGTTCGATTCAGATAACATTTTAGCAAGCCCCTGTCCTTTAATCATCTTAGTAGGTCTGATATCCAAGTCATATTCCTGTATCTTTGCAATCCACCTCCCTCTTTTTCCTTCACTATCTCCCTGAATGAGAATGTCTTTGACAACTGCTGTAGGGACATATGCAGTAATGTGGGACTGCAAAATATACATTCTAAAAGCTTTGAGGGACTTCACCAGGGCATATGCCTGCTTTTCTAATATATTGTATTTCAGTTCTGCATCATGGAGCACTTGGCTGAAAAAGGCAATAGGCTGCTCATGTCCATCTTCGTTTTTTCTGCAATAAAACTCCAGCTATTGTATGGGGTGAAGCAAATGAAAAGATCATAAAGGGTTTAGTATAATCTGGCCCAGCCAGCACAGGGGCTTCAACAAATGCAGCTTTAATTCTAGCAAAGGCCTCCCGTGACTCTTGTGACCATTTCACCTCATTATTCTTCTTAAGAATATCTGTTATATGCCTAACTATCTCAGCATAGTTAGGAATAAATCTTCTCAAAATATTTATTCGTCCCAAAAACACTTGCACCTCTTTCTTATTTCTGGGGAGAGAGATGCTATTTATAACCTCTACTCTTCTGGGATCTATCCTTACCCCATCTTTAGTTACAATATGCCCCAAAAGTTTGCCTTCCTCTAATGCAAATAAAGACTTTTGTGGATTAAGAGAAAGACCATACCTTATGCATTTTTCAAAAGTTCTTTGTAAATGCTCAATGTGTTCATCATCATTTTTTGAAAACACCGTAATATCATCAGGGTACACCACCAGAAATTTATCCTTCTCCCTAACAAAGCAATGTCCATGGCCCTCTGAAAAGTGGCCCCTGCATTAATCAATCCAAAAGGCATCCTGGCATACATAAATGTACCCCATGGTGTGATGAAAGCAGTCTTATTCTGATCCTCTGGAAGCACAACTACCTGATTATAACCAGAAAAACCATCCATCATTGACATTCTAGAAGCTCCAACCACTTTCTACAGGATGTGGTCCATCTTGGGCAGTGGATAATTATCCTTTAAAGATGCTCTGTTTAAATTTCGGAAGTCCACACCCAGCCTGATTTCTCCATTCTTCTTTCGGACAGGGACTAGGTTTGCCACCCATTCAGAATATCTTAAAGGCACAATTATTTTAGCCTTTAGCAGCTTCTTGATTTCTTTTTCAATGGAGGGAAGCAGCAGAGGATTTATCTGTCTAAGCTTCTACTTATAAGGTTTTGCACCTTCCTTCAGAGGAATTTTATGCTGCATTATACTGATGTCGAAAGTCTTCAGGTCTTGATAGGACCATGCAAATACATCTTTGTATGACTGAAATAATTTCAGGTATTTCTTCTTGTATTCCTCTGGTATCTTCTTGGACAATTTTACAATTTTGGGCTCAGCATTAGTGCCCAAATTCAGGTCTACTACCTGATCTTCTTCTATTACTTTGCTAGGCTGGAATGGGACATCATTTCTATCAAATAATCTTTCTAGAGGCACCAACCCTCTAGGGATGACATTTCCTTTCAGCTGCAACACTTTACTCCCTGCCATTTTCTCTTCCCATTTATTTTCTGAAACATTCTCAGCCTCATCTTCCTCACAATCATCGATCTCCATATTAGAGAATTCTCCCACTGTTTCCAGGAATCTCTTCATCTGTTCATCATCTTCAAATACCTGCCAGTGCTTGATATTGTCTGGGATTGATGGTCTATAACGTACCTCAATTTCATACCTCAAGAGAGGGTTCTGGGGAGGATGGAATGTACTGGCAGCTACAGCAAGAGAATCTGCCATCCTATTCTACTCCCGGGGCATGAACTGGATATTAAATGCTGAGAAGAAATTCTCCACCATGTCCCAAACTTCATTTCTATAAGTTCTCAGCCGAGGATTCTTAGTTTGACATTGATTTCTGACTTGTCTGACCACCAACTCAGAGTCTCCTAGAACCTTTAAACACTGTATGCCCATGCTCCTGGCTGTTTGTAATCCCAACAGGAGTGCTTCATATTCAGCTACATTATTAGTAGCCTCATATTCCAATTTAAAAGACAGTGGGATCCATTTTCCTGTAGGAGAGATTAATAATACTCCAGCTCCGTTCCCTTCTCTTGAATTCGCTCCATCAAAATGTAAAGTCCATTTTCCTGCTTCATGGTCTTCTAAAGGCTACTCAGTTTTTATTTGACAAAAGGAAGGTTCATGAGCATAATTTTTATCTTCTTCCAACATCAAACATGAAAAATCTCCTTCCTTGCTGTAGATCGGTGAATTCTTTGAGCCGTCAGCCTTAGTTACCATTTTGAAAAACCTAGTCTCTCTATATAATCTCCTCTCCTGACCACCAAAAACTGGGACAGTGGCATATGTTAAGTCTAGTTTAAGTGACCCACCAATTTTTGTTCCCCAGGACCTTGACAACAACATGCCAAAGTGGGCTGGGATATCATCCACCACAATGTCCATTACTACACTTTTCGCTGGAATTTGGGCCAGATTGACCACTAAATCTTTAATCATCCCTAACCATTTAAATCTTTTGGAATCAAATGAATATAGATCTTTATATGGATGTGTGATTTGTAACCCTAGTTGTTCCATGACAGACAGAGGCATAAGATTATGGGAAGCTCCAGAATCTAGCATACAATTGTGTAACAGCAGGTCATGAACCACTAGAGACACATAGAAAGGAGGAGTAGAGGGGTCTATCTCCTCGACACGTGGGCCAAAAACTACCATGGGTCTTTCTTCTTGAAGGTTAAGACTATCTGGAATTGTTGGTGCGTCAGGAGGAAACAATAAAGAAGTAACTTGAGATTGATACGCAGGTTGTTTCAACAACTCAGTCAAGGGGACTGGGATTTTGACTTTCTCAAGTTCTTTTTGCAAATTGAAAGCAGGATGGGACTTTTCTATTACAACTTCTTTTGACTCTTTATTCTCAGCTGAAGGTTTAACTTCTTTTGACACAGACTCGACATTAGGAGGAGTGACTACTTTTGAAGAAGAAGGAATTTGATCATTAGACTGTAAAGGTTTGTTCAGAGGACTCTTACCTTTGTCTGTAACTTTCTGCACTGTTGATTCCTTTTGAGCAGATGCTTCCTTCTGGGGAGGCTCTACTTCTTGATCCTAAGTCCGAGTTCTCTTCCTGGAAGATCTGAGATCATATCTTCTGTTAAAATGTGCTTGCATGAAATCATTAAACTGTTTGCAGTAATGATCGATTTCTGCATCTTCTGTGTCTCTGATCTCTTCTTCTTCTTCGTGCAATGGGCATTCTACTTCATCATTGTTTGAAAAAGAAAGGTTTGCATCTTGCAGTTCATAGGCAGCATCTTCAGTGGAGTCATCTACTGGGCCTTCCAGGTATAATGGGTGTGGAACTTGATCTTGTTGCTCCTTTGCTTCCCTTGGCAATATTTGCAGGGGTGGCCTTCTATACTGAGGATTGTAACCCCTGTTTGGAGTATTCTGGAAATTATTGGAAGCTGAGTTCTTGGTCTCCAATTCGAGCTTGACCAATTTATTAGAAATATTCTTAATCATTTTGTTCATTTCTTCAATCCTATCTGAATCCCTATCCTGATTAGAAGTAGATACTTCCTCCTTACCCCTTCTTCTGGTGTCTTGTTCAGCTTTTCCTTTTAATTTTCCAGTGGAAGCAAAATTTGCTTCCAACTCAAGAGCATCTGACTGAGCATCATCTAGGGTGGCAGGTTTTCTTTCTCTGAGAGAGAAACCAAAATCTGAGTCAAAGGCTGCTATGAAAACAACTTTGGCAACATTATGATGAGGCTTCATATCTGCAGGGAGGTTTAGATATAACTTATTAAATCTTTTGATAAATTCTGACACCCCTTCATTATATTTCTTCTTAAGTGTATTGAACTCACTAAGACACTATCCATGATCTTTCTTTTCTCCCCACTTTCTGAGAAAAGTATTCTCCATATTGTCCCAAGTGGTTACGGAACGGTTCCCTAATGTTTTGAACCATTTTCTGGCTTCACCGTCCAGAGACTGCACAAATAGTCTTAAGACTACATCCAAATGTTCTACATTAAAGTTCTCTACAAAAGAGAAAAAAGTCTCAAGATGTTTCTGAGCATCAATTTCATTTTCCCCAGTGAATCTGGGCAAGATCTTCAAATAATCCTGTGGCATATCATTCAGCACTTGAGGTAATGCTAAGGGAGCATATTTGTTTAACAAAAAGGCTGGAACATTAGCCATTGGAGGAGGAGGGGGTTGTGCAACAATCTGGTGTACAAATGAAGGAAGAGGCGGAGGTGGAGTATGTATAACGATGGGAATATACTGTACATCATCTTGAGGCGTAGATGGGAAAAGTTCACGGTTAACAGTAGCTACTTCGGTTATTTCTTTAACCTCTTCGGCCTCAGGAGTAGGGTGAAGGTTAGCTTTAATTCTAGCACCTCCCCTGGGTGGGCTATCTGAGTAATAATCTGTGTCTCCCATAGTGGAGTCGGGATTTTCTACCGGAACTTCTTGAGAAGAAGAAGATGGATAATCTTCTACGGAAAACTCAGGAATTTCAGCACGGACTGATTTCTTTTCTTTCCAACTTCTTCTATGTATAATCTTCTCAGGGTCAGACACTGAAGGTGTCTTTGACTGTGATGTATCTGACCTCAGGTGTGGCTTACGAGGAGCCAGGACTACAAACAGATTTATCAAATAAATATCAGTGGAGTCGCCAAGGTGAGAGATATGCAACTCTTCAACTCTCTGTGCTCACCTGATTAGAGAGTGAATATGATTTGTCAAGGCCCAGGGATAATGATTTTCTTAAATTCGTCCCCGGCAATGGCGCCAGAAAGATGTTGTCACTCCTAGAGACAGCCTAGAGTTGCCATAGACCAGTGCCTATGACATCTTAGCATAACAGGGAGCTTATAATAAAACTTGGGTGTCAATCCAAAGGCTCACCTCCTATCTCTTGTAAACAAGGAAATTGATTTAAATGGGACTAGAACTTACAGAAACTGCCACAAGGAAAGTAATGTTGCAGAAACAAGATGCAAAACCCCAGTATAAAAGCATCAGACAGTTAAGAGACAATTTATTGTAAAGAGGGCCAATTCAAGTAATATGCCACAGAAATCAATTATCAGAAGGTGTATGTAGTGAAAGAAACATTTAGAAGATATTAGTTAACGTTGGACTGATACCTAGATACACAACCGAACCATATATGGGCTTATCAATCTAATAATCCATACATGACAATGGCGTTTTAAAAGCACCCTCCCAAAGCAACTAATATAGCAGAAAGATGGATGAAATGAACATGAAACAGTATATCATGCCTGAGCCATATTTAAAGCGCTTGACTGATTCAAGTATGGGTATCAACTAGGATAAATCCTTACCTAAAATCAGTGAGCCACTCACATTCCAGTACATGATACAAGAAGATGGATAAAATGAAATGTTGTATTAAACACATAAAAGGAAGTTACGTACTGTGGTATACCAAAGACCAGAATCCTCTCATACAGATATATCTCCTCCTCACTGAGACCCTATGGGCACTGAGCCTTCATACATGAGCTTTTTCAAAATGTATACAAAATGCCTTTCACAGCACAGCTTTCTGATAAAAATCTGGAATCCCTACAATGTCTTTCTTTCTGGTTTTTATAGAAGAAACAGAAAACTCTAGAAAATGAGGTAGGTGATGCTCATTTAATTGGCTTAATTTAAACAAAATGGCGGAAAACCTTCGCGCCCACACTGCTGAATGACCATGCTGAGCTGTGTGTACTTAGCTGCCGGCAGAAATAAATGCACTGGGTAGAAAATCTCTTCAGGAACACGGTATAGAGAGAAATTCACATGAACATTCTGTCCTTTCCTGGAGAAAATTCGGCTGAAATAAACCTTGAGGGAATTGTTTTCTGTGAAAAGATCTTTCTAGTGATCTGCGGGGTCTTCGATCTGGTACTTTGCCTCCAAAAGGTTATGTAAAAGCCCCAAAATCCTTAAATGCGTTTTTTTAATCCCCTGCTCTTCACTAATATTTTCTGTCTGCACCATTAATTCTTCATCTGCTCAATTTGTGTTTTGAATTACCCTGGCGGGTTTGATAGCTTTCAATCACTACTCCTTAAATGACGATCATATCTCAGCAACTACCCCGGATCTTTCTTCGTGAATTCTTCCTCTACAAGCCGATCCTTAGATGCATCTTCGATTTCTGTACTGGAGGCAGAAATTAATGGCAATTTCTCGTTGCTGCAACCTGCAAAACCCACAAACATGTTAAAGAAAACCAGGCACATGGACGATGACGTGACGGGATCCATGGACATGGTAGCGTAGACTCATCGAAATGGAAAAGCAATGTGAGGTGGTGGAAAACACAGAGGGATGGCGGAGAAGAATTGAAGGAATACGTGAAATTAGACGTGAACAGTGGACCTTTGACCTAAAACGATATACGGGAGGCTGAGGGATGCGCGATGGAAACACGTGGCGGTATGACGTGGAGGGAGGCTTGAGTCAATAGCAGGACAGGTAAACGATTCTGGGCCATCCGATCTTGAAATGAGATCAACGGTTTAAACTGCGTCGGGGGTGATGCGATGGTGGGACCGGGGTATTGTGCACTGGGACTAAAATTCGCGCAGTTTGGGAGATTGGCAGCCGTTGGATGGAGCGCTTAGGATTGGATGGCTAACATAAATTTCACTGCGCGTCCTGGATCGAGCATTAACGCACGAAATGGGGCGGTATTGAAACAGTGGCCTGGGATGCGTGGCAGGCGCTGTATGGAATCGCTGCGATTTGCGGAATACCGCCTGCCTTCGAAAGGCGGTGCGAAATAAACAGGCCAGTTTTCGAGTAGTGGTTTTTAGGGCGCGGGGACCACAAAGGTGGAGAGATGCTGTACGTTGGTTTGCGATTGATCGGACGGCTGAGGGCGCGTTCGACGGCCACAGAGGGTAAGCACTTTTTCATTTGGCTCATGGTCTAGCTCCCGCGCTACATGAAGAACAATAATGAAGAGGGCTGAGGCCAGAAGGGGCTAGGGCCAATATATTTCCAAATACGAACTTTAGCCATTAGAATGCGATTTTGAAGCTAAGAGAAAACAACCATATACAGCTAGGGGACTTTGCAAGGCGGGGCAGAGGAATTAGAGGATTTAAACCGGATGGTCCATGGAAATTCTATTGGGGAGATGATCGTGATCAATAATAGGATTCCTGGTTTTGACGAACTATTGACTAGATGCACTCAAGAAGAGACGAGAATGATGGAGTGAGATAAGCCTTTAAATGGAAATGAGCCCACTACATTCTCCGCTCATGCTAAGAGGAAGAACAATGTTGGTCCAAAGAGACAAGGTCAAGGATTCAAGCATGGATTCAAAGAAGGAAGGAAAGGAATATGCTTCAATTGTAATAGGTTGGCCACTATTCTAGATAGTGCCCTCGTAAGAAGGATACTCCACGGGATGACGACAACAACAACAATCGCAACAATTTCAAAGGTAATGGAAATCAAAGGAACAACATGTTCAACAAAAAAGGAAAAAGGAATGCTCCCAGTACTCGATATGGAAATGGTCGACCTCTCAAAAAATGGAAACTCTAGGTATGAGGAAACTAATGTTGTAGAAAAGCAAAAAGAATTTTATCTTATTTCTACCCTCACTACTCACTCCCCTTCAAACACTCTGGATAATTGGTTGATTGATAGTGGTGCCTCAAGGCACTTCACTGGGTACAAGGAGACCTATTACCCACCATTTCGTGGGTGATATCCCTAGGATATATATATTTTTTCCATGATGGACCTCAGTCGGCAGCCAACAACCCCTTGCAACCCTCAACTAGCTTGTTGTGCCATTTCTCTAGCACCCGAGACAGCCATGTGGTCTCTCACCCATCTGTATTGATCATATGTTTGAAGGTGGGCCTCCTGACCTAAAGGTATGTCTTGTCATTTAGTAATTGAGTATTAGGCCATGTTGGATGAATGGATTGTCTTAGAGATCATGTTATCTTGATAAACCTTCACCATTTGTAATGAAGTATAAATGCTTTAAAGTCATTTTTCTTTTCTTGCCTTTAAGATTGGACAAAGTCGACTCTTGAAGCCTTCTTGAATAAGAAACAAAATCTGTCTGCACAATTCTCCTTGACTCCATATCCCTAAGAGGAATTAGGCACTGATCCATCAAAGGGTGATCATTTCAACCCTATGTTGTAGGAAACATAGGTCCAACCCTCTTTTCAGCCCAGAAGTGAAACACAAATGTGTTTCCAGCCGTAATGGGCCGTTTCTTGTTGGGAAAACGTGCCTAGTACGATTGGAAATGCGTTTCCAAGTCGTACGGCCGCGTTTTCATCGATTTAACTTGTTTTTTTAATTTTAATTTTTTGCATATATATTTTTTTAATTGTTGAAAGTGTCTTTTGTGATGTAATAGTTTATGTTTTGAATGTAATAAATTATAAATTATCATGTATTTTTTATGTTGTTTTCTTGTTTCTAAAATTTGGAGAGGTCGCGTTTCGTACTGTACCCCGTTTCGGACACTCGTTTTTGTTTCCCCATTTCGTGCAACTTAATTTCAACCCCATTTTTCACCTTTTTCCTCCCTTTCCTAGGTCTAGCCTCATTAGGTCACCTAGGGCATCAGTTTCCTGGGAAAATGACCCTAGAAAAAATTCGATCTCGTAGGCTCTACTGTGTTGGTGGATCATACCAAAACACGAAAGGCTAACTCCCCATCGCAAGGTGGGGCAAAGGCCCCCACCGGGAAAAGACATCGATGGTATCAGAGGGGATACGGTTTCAGATCGCCATGGTTTAGTTGCAATTTTTTTTTGGCTACTCAAGAAAAATATGTATTCGTAGTCGAGGGAGGTCCACTGCAATTGATTCAAGGTTCGAAGACTACCCACATGGCCTCATTATCTTACCCCGAACATATATATATATATATATATATATATATATATATATATATATATATATATATATATATATATATATAAGCTTGAGAGAACTACATTGTCCAATATATTACCTTGATCGAGGTGGGGAATTGAAGTGATTACTTCACATCGAAGAGACCTCGTGGACAAATTTATTATAAATAATTAAATTAACTAATTTATTTAAATTTATTAGAAATAATCACATTTATCATGAATAGGTACATTAAATACTTTATTTTAATGAATATATTATTAATGAACAAATTCCTTTGGTTATTATATTGAGATTAACATTTATGTTTAATGTTATTTAATAAAGTTTGGAATTAGTGACCATTTCATTTCATTATAGAGTTCCTAACAAGACAGGTAGTTATTATGATTTTTTTTTTTAGCAACTCATATAGATCCATCTTAACTACGGATTCAACATGAGCAGAGAGGAATAAAAAATTCTCACCTGCAAACTTATTTTAGAGTGCAAAAAACAATGTGTAATTTTTTATTGTTCAAATTGTAATTTTGAATGTTATAGAAATTACATAACATGTGCATTGAGTCATTTTATCAACCCATATTAAACTTGTTTTTTTGTGATTAATATATTTTTTTTATACCTCAATATTAATTCATTTTAAAATATTTTATTCATAACTCACATTGGATATTGTATTCTATATAGCATTAAACTAATTTATTATATATATATATATATATATGAAGTTGATATCATATATTAAAAATCTTACATTTTATCAACCCATATTAAACTTGTTTTTTTGTGATTAATATATATTTTTTATACCTCAATATTAATTCATTTTAAAATATTTTATTCATAACTCACATTGGATATTGTATTCTATATAGAATTAAACTAATTTATTATATATATATATATATGAAGTTGATATCATATATTAAAAATGTTACTTTTTTATTTTTATTTTTTATTATATTTGACATTCATTTAGAGAATATATATATATATATATATATATATATATATATATATATATATATATATATATATACTGGGATGTGAAATGAGCCTCCTCACTTAAAAATAATTAGATTTGTATTAATAAAAAATAAATGAGCCTCCTCACTTAAAAATAATTAGATTTGTATTAATAAAAAATCACAAAACTGTACAAATGTATTAATAAAAAATCACAAAACCGTACAAAACTGAATAGTATGACAGAAGACTACAAAATTTCATCAAATTGTGAGCGATATTGTCTATCCACTTTTTACACTGCCAAACCGTAAAACTACATTCCAAAAATGTTTAACATGAATAAATTAGCACAAATTAGTTACATGACTATAAAAACAAAAACAAAATATAAATAAACTTGACTTCTTATTACCATTACCATTAGTTAAAATTGTTGATGACGATTTTTCTTCTTTACATGTGTCCAAACTTGTAATGCCTTTGCTGAAATCTTTGTTATTTTTAGTGTACATATTCCCCTCTTTGGATTCTGGTTTTCTGGATTTTGCTCAGTTTTCATAATTTTGGATTTCTGGATTTTGCTGGGTTTTCGTAGGTATGAGTTCAGTTGGAATCAAAGGATCTATAGGTATCCAAATAGCTGTCAACAAAGACAAAACCATCTGTAAGGTTATCCCTTCTTGGGAACTACTTTAACAAACTCAACAAAGGCGTCACATGGAGGAACAGGGCCTTTACAAGTCTCCGGAAATTACTTGAAAACTTCTTGGGAACTACTTCTTTAACAAACTCAACAAAGGCGTCACATGGAGGAACAGGGCCTTTCCAAGTCTCTGGAAATTACTTGAAAATACTCCCTGATGTTCATCTCATCCCTAAAAAGTTGCCACTGGAATTTCAAAAGGACAAATCCACTCAGAATTATATGTTCTCTTCAAGTGCTAAGAGAAGAATTTAGAAGGCACAGCCCATTAGGCGATCTGGGGAATGAGTACCCTAATCCTAAGCCCCTGTTCCCCGTACCTCACCGCGTTTTGGAGGTGGTTCCGAACTCGATTTTCAGTTTCTTATCTCGTCCTACCGATCATATTTTCCCAATCCGTAAAAGCTAATACATGCAGATAATAAATACGAACATGAACTAAAGCATTTAAAGGTTAAAAAGATGGTCATTAAATCTTTAGCAATCATATAAATAGTCCTCGAGCAACTGTTAATGGTGAGTACTCCTTCAGCTAACTATTAATGGCTAAAGAAAATTTCACATAGCCATTTCTGTACCATGAATGCACTATAGAAATGCATAGAATTTAATGCAGTCGAAATGGGAGATTCCATGGAGCAGCTGCTATAGCCATTTCTGTACACTGAATGTACTAGAGAACTAGTACAGTTGAACATAATGAAATGAGAGAAACTTCCTAGTAGTCATTTCTGTGCTATAGCCATTTCAGTACACTGAATGTACTAGAGAACTAGTACAGTTGAACATAATGAAATGAGAGAAACTTTCTCCTAGTCATTTCTGTACATTGAATTTCTTCCATTAGTCAAGTAGAGATACAATAAAGTTGAAAACGGTGTAGAAAGTAAAATTTTCCATTTTTGAAATTACCCAAAATATTGATGATGATAAGTTTCTCTATAGACATATAACAAGACCGCCATACACATTACAAATCTCTAAAATTATTCAATGATGAAATAAAACCAACTTATATCATTCTGCTCGTTCCTTGACCAAAGAAGTGGGTAGGATCTTGACCCCTTCTAAAAGAAGTCCACCTTTCCAATTCCCACCTTCCCATTCACTCATGCAGAACTCTATACTTCCTGGATTATCTCCCTTTTCTTGAACAACAAATCTGCCTGCATCAAACTCCATCCACCCTTCCTCTACATGTCTAAAGGAAGCCATCTGGTACCCTTCCGTCTCAACAGGTTTATCCAAGTCATTCAAATATCGAGCATATTTCTGGTGATCACCACAAGGAGGTGTAAGTGAGAATTTCACTGGCTTACGATTCCATCCATATGCTCGAGGCAAGGGGGGAATAATATCTCTACGACCAAAGTTCCGAATAATGCCAGACTGATGGACTTTGAGCCTGAATGAAACGCTGTATGCCGCACCAGGAGACAAAAGCTTGCAGTCAAATTGACCTTTCACTTCAAGCCAACATACTGCAATTAGTTCAGCTATCTCCTTGAAACTGTAGTCAAAAGTCAAAAGTGTGTTATTAGCTTTTCTTTACATACTGTCTTGTTGTTGGTATTAACCTAAAAAAACAAAGAACAGAGCGTTGGATTACCTGGAATCGTCGTGAGAAATCCAATGCCAATACCGATTATCATCCCCCCAAGTTATATTCAAATTTCTTGCAGACAAGAATAAGCACAACTTGCCTGTGGGTCGCTCTATCCAGAACTTCTGTAATAAAAAAACATTCATAGTCAACATTCCGTTAAAATAAGAAAACCGGATATTCTCTGTGGCAACTAAAGTAGAACAAAATAACAGGAGCAAGGAAAGCAATGAACACGGGGTAGTTGAGGCTACTATTTGCCTAACCAAAAAGTCAAATTAATATTGTCAATTAATACCAACTGAATTTCTGACCAAGATCTAGTTGCACCAGCCGCACTCTGAAGTGACTTAGAACTCTGAAGTCAGTGGAAGTTAAGATCTAGTTGCACCTGTCGCACGTTTATAGATGCAGCCTTCTTGAGGCTGTAAAAGCAGCTGTACCTTTCAAACAGCTTGTAAAAAAACAGCTGTACCTATCAACAGCTTGTAAAAGCTTCAGTTCCGGGTGGTTTTTTTGGGAGGCCACAATTTTGATTAGAATGATGAGATTTCCGTTTCTTTTCAAGAAATCCAAATTTTGGGACTGTTAAATGGATTCAACACCATTCAGAACTCCAGCACCCAAAATTCTGAAAATTCTGAAGTTTGACTGAAGTAATCTGGATTTCTAAAAATTCTCAATAGATTTTCACAAAATCCTGTTTTTTTTTGCGAAATTGTGACATTGTTAATTCTGAAGTTTGACTGAAGTAATCTGGATTTCTAAAAATTCTCAATAGATTTTCTCAAAATCCTGTTTTTTTTTTTGCCAAATTGTGACCTTGTTACACTATTTTCAAGCTGTAACAGTTTGTAAAAGTCAGGTAACAGTTTGTGTCTATCTCTTAGATATTTTGAGGGTTTTTTGATATATTTTGAGGGTCTAATTTGCCCAAAATCAATATTGTGACCTTGTTACACTATTTTCAAGTTGTAACAGTTTGTAAAACTCAGGTAAAACTCTCTTAGATATTTGGAGAGTTTTTGATATATTTTCTGATCTAATTTAGACCAAATTTATCCACAAATTTAATTGTGAACTCTCCCCAATCCAGTACTTAGAAAAAAATTGTGTCCCAATCTCCACAATCCCAGTACCCTGGAAAACAAATTGTGTCCCGAACCTAAGAGATTATGCCTCCAAACTTGAAAGATTGTGCCCTGGAAAACAAGTTGTGTCCCGAACCTAAAGAGATTATGCCTCCAAACTTGAAAGATTGTGCCCTGGAATTATGAAGTGAAAAAAAGCCGGGAAAAAATAAAAGCCGACCAAAAACCCCACAACGTCTGATCGTTGTCTAAAGTTCGGGATGCTTTTTGGCAGCACTGTATATGGACGCCCTCACAGTCGTACTGAAAACGCCGTACGGATTCATATCGTCATATGAATTCCATACAGTATAGTCACACGGATTCCAATCAGCACAGAAGTACTCGTTGCTGTACCTTTCAACCAGGTTGAAATAACTTCAGTTTGATTTTTTTAATGAAGTTTTCCACTGATTTTTCCATAATAATAATAATATGAAAATTTTTCAATGTAAATTAAATTCGATAAAATACACATTCAAGGTACCCTTAAGGGTAGGGTTTTTAAAGCCCTAAATCCTTTTATAATGGAAAATTGCAAATTCAGACATTTCTTCTATAATCAAATCATAAAACGTTTACACTTCTCCCATCTCCAATTTCCCACCCGGTAGTAATTGAAATTGAAATTGAAAGACGTTTAACTTCTCCCATCTCTAAATTTCTAATTTCCCAATCTGTAGTAATTGAGATTGAAAGAAATTCAGACAAAGAAATATGGTATTACCTTGGTTCTGTCGTCGATCCAATTGGGATGACAGAGAGCGAAATACAACTCTTTCTTGGAAAAGATTTCCACGAGCCGTGAGGGAAGATGGGGATACTGAATTGGAAGCATCTTTTCCCACACGGAGTCCGAATTGCCGGCCGACCTGAATGTCTGATTGACAGCGCTGAGCCTGCAAACATCTTTGGGTGTGGTGAAACAGAGTATATGCGATATGCAGCTCTCTGGCAAATCCCCCATTGTCATAGTCATCCCTTTCTCACTCTCCTCCATCAGCTAGGTAACAATAACAAGAAACAAGAGTAGTTTCTTTGTTCGGATTGGCGCCACCCACTTTTTTATACCCACTAAACGCACTCCCCGAAATCTGTTATAGCGTTACTTTCTTCCCAATTTATGTTTTGTTTCACTACGCAGGTACCAGAAGTATTTTTTTAGTTCTCTCTCCTTCCCAATTATATTTTGCTACCAGAAGAATAATCTGGAATCCGGGAGAATAATCTGGAACATTACACGCAGTCGGTGCATTCATGAATGGTAAATTTGATGACAAGTGTGGTGTTAGCCATGGGCTTAGACATTGTTGTCAATAAGATAATATATAGGCACAATTGAATCTGGGATATTACACGCAGTCGGTGCATTCATGAAAAGTAAATTTGATGACAAGTGTGATGTTAGCCATGGGCTTAGACATTGTTGTCAAAAAATTTCAAAAATTCTGTAATAATTTTTTTTAATTTGGATTTATAAAAAGTTTGGCCAAAATTTTCATAATTTTCATGGTAAAAAACAGACTATTTAGATTACAATCTAAAGAGATAAAGAAATTGTCTTTAGTGCGATTTTTTGGGGTTTCATATTAAAAAAGTTTAAGTGAAATCTTGATTTCTGTTATTTAAATTGATTTTTAACTGTATATATGGATTCAGCATCCTAGAAGAACTTCTAAGACACTTGAATTGTTCAAAATTACTTATCAAACTTTTGTTTTCAATAAATTTCTAACGAAATTTAAAAATATTAGAAAAAAAACCAAAAAAAACACTAAATACAACTCCGAGAAAAAAATCCCTTTCTATTGCCAACAATGTATTTTTGTTGACAAGTTCCAACGTATAAAGGTGACAGTAGTATTGAGTTGAATGTAGTTTTTTTTGGTTCCTATCTAAAATTCAGAAAGTTTGCATCTCACTCAAAACTATTTATACAAGATAATGCGATACGATCACTTTTTTATCTTGAAAGTGCCATCACACCTCCTTTGCGAGAGAGAGGGAAAAACAAACTCAAATTTTTGCAATTTCTACTTTAGCTGATAGAAAAAATCACAAATATTGCAATTATTATTTATTAAAATATATAGATATATATTTTATATTTTAAATTATAAGAAATATAAATTATATTTAAATTAATAATAGATTACTAGTTAAGGAGTGGCATGGGGTGATATTACTAAATTTTAAAGGAAATATTTTGGTTAAATTTGTGTGGGGATTTGGTCAACAACCACTTAGAAATGTATGGACTCTTTTTGGGATAACGCTAGCTCAAAACTAGGGTGTCCAGGGCATTATCATCTTGCAGGGTGACTTTTACCTTATTAGTTGATACTTGAGAAGTGGTACTCCTCCAAAAGATAACACATTAAGCCTCTTCTTTCATCGAATCAAAAGTATTGTTCTATCCTTATCCAACTCTTCCTTCTTTCACATCCTCGAAAATCTTAACTCTGAAGTGGATCTTCAAGCCAACAAGACATACATTTTGGGTGAAGGATAGATAGAATAATGGTATTAGTGGACACGTTTCTATTCCTTAAGGTTTCCATGGTTAACTCCCTTATGCTCCCTAGTCTTATTTATCCTCCCTCCTCCCCGTGATGTATTGTGCCCCATTCGTACCCCAACTCCCTTTCCTCATCCCCTTGTCGCACGTGCTCTCTCGAACCATAGTATTAAATCCTCGGCTTGTTCTCTAATGATCACAATTGATGCCCTCCTCTAGCCTAACGTGGCATCGTATGGTCAATAGCCTCATGCAAGCATGCCATAATTTATGGTTCTTGTGTAGGATAGATTTGCTCTTAATCCAAATATCATGGTCTGTAATGGCTACATCTCAGCAAACATTCCTCGTTTAATTGTACTGGTGAAGATTAGAGCTACTATCAATCTTGATCTCATGGCCTACAATGAATGTGTCTTCTCAAATTGTTTTTTTATTATTACTTTGTCTTGGGATACTTAAATCAATGATGTGGAATTGAAAGTTTGTGTGTCTCTCCCAAGGTGTAATAAGAATCAATTTGGGAGAGGGAGTTGTTTGGTCAATTTAGTGTGTCCTAAATTGCTAACATAAATTATCAACCAGGGATTCGTAAGCTGACGAAGTGTGGCGCACTATATGTGCAAGATAACCTATCTCTTACTTTTTGTCTTTTTGGATTTTTATGAAATTCTAAAAGACAAGTATGGTTATGGATATTCAAGGCAATGATGTCCTTTATAATGATTTACCAACTTCAAACTTAAAAAGGAATTTGAAACATACAATGACAAAACTTGAAAGGAAATGAAAATGTGCTGCTAGCCTAATAAATCAAACAGTGAACTATTGAGCATGAAAACCAAATTATCCTTGCTGCTGTCTAAACACAAAAGAAACTAAGCTTAAAGAAATCCAAGAATTGCAACAAAGTAAATCTAAATCAAATTACATCAACTTATATTCTGATCCCTCACCATTAGTCCAGCTATGGCTTTCAGAGGTAACCATAAACAACTTGAGCAATCTGATATCTAATTTGCAGAAAAAGAAACTAATATCAAACTACACACTCATACTTCAATCCCTCACCATCAGTCCAGCTGTGGCTTTCGGAGGTAAATGAAAATGACATGAGCAATTTAATATATCTAACTTGCAGAAAGTAAACTAATATCAAACTACACACTCATACTTCAATCCCTCACCATCAGTCCAGCTGTGGCTTTCGGAGGTAACTGAAAATGACATGAGCAATTTAATATATCTAATTTGCAGAAAGTAAACTAATATCAAACTACACATTCATACTTCAATCTCTCACCATCAGTCCAGCTATGGCTTTCGGAGGTAACTGAAAATGACATGAGCAATTTAATATATCTAATTTGCAGAAAGTAAACTAATATCAAACTACACACTCATACTTCAATCCCTCACCATCAGTTCAGCTATGGCTTTCGGAGGTAACTGAAAATGACATGAGCAATTTAATATATCTCAATCTAACTACTGAAACAAATGTGCAAGACTGAAATAAACAAAGCAGTATTGGAATTAAACAAAAACTAAGAAAAATAAATTAGCAGCAGAACAATATTGATTCCATGTCGTTAGTCAAAAGATATGCAAATGCCCGGGCTGCCTATTGTAATCTAAAAGCTAAAAATTATGCTAAAAGCTATGAAAGCAATCTAAGTAAGGAAATATGACAAAACAGAATTGAAAGCAACTTATCTAGAAAACATGTAAAAGCCTCCTTGGATAGCAGGGGCCCTCTGCTACCAATTTGGTGAAGTCCTTCAGCTCCTTAAAGTTGTAATCAAAACAACATCAAAGAACTGAATTTCTCTATTAAAAAGAACTCATAAATCTACATCCCATTCCATCTTGAACTTAGTTACAAATCTACTTTCTCATTACTTTCTCATTACCTTCTCATTACTATGATAGGAGAAAGCTTCTCCTATTTATACAAAATATGAGGAGACATCTCATTAATGGGAGTCCATGAATCTCTCCCTCCATCTCTAGAGTTACAATCAAAATAAGAAATGATAAGACACATGTCTTTCTAGAGTTTTAACACAACTTGAGGAATGAGACACATATCCTCTTAGAGTTTCAATACAACAAGGAAGTGAGACACATATCCTCTTGATCCCATAATCTTCTCCAACCAAATTCGAATTTGGCTTTAGAGTGCCACATAAGGGTCTTCTAGAAGTCTCCTTTTGACCCACACATGTCACAAAACTCATAACACATATATAGATATATGAAACTATGTTAATTTTCTAGTTTCTAATCATAAATTCACTTAAAATACATAAAATAAATAACTTTGAAAAACAAGAATCCTAACCCATATATTTATGAAAATGGTTACTTGATGTAGGGTTTTAGGTCAAATGGCTATGAAATAAGAGCTAAATGGTTATGACATAATGGGAATATGTATGAATATGGAGAACATTTTTGAGACTCAACATACCCCCCAACTGAAGTTGTTGCATGTCCTCATGCAACCATTGCAATGATTCATTTGTCCATGAATTGATCTTTTATGAGTTTTGACTCATATAGATTCATTCCAAACTTTGCTTCTTGATTTTTTCCTTTTTTTGGCAAAGTATAATACATTTGATTACAACATTTTTTTTTTTTTCAATGGTTGGTTCTTGTGTGACAACTATTTTTTTTTTTTTTTGAAGCATTGGTTCTTGTGTAACAATGCTTTATTTTCTTTGTTGCATCAAAGTTCATGAAAACATTTAGAATCAATTACTTCATCAATGAATTGGTCATTTGTAAGGCATATAATCTTTTGGATCATGTTGCAACAATAGTTGGTTGGGAAGTATATGTGGGTGGAAATAAAATGAAAATGTGTGATAGTGTATGACATGTGGATATGAAATGATGTCCCTTCCCCCCCAGCTAAAGATATGACAATGTGAAAAAGGGAGTGAGGAATTTTTCCAAAGTTACAATTTTAGCATTCTAATGAATTACATGACTAAAAATTAGAAAACAACATACCTTCACTTACCCTAAATGTGGATGAGTTGTGTATGTGTGGTGGCTGCAAAATTCTGATCATATTCTTCTTCAAGTGGATGAACAAGAGGAGTCATGGATAAAGAGATGAGATGACTTTTTATTGCTCCTACTAAAACTTGCTGAATTTGCTCCAAAATGCTGAAAATAATAGTCTTCATGTCTTCAAAACTCATTGGCACAATTCCTACTATGTGAAAAGATGTTCTGATGTCGAACATAGTAGGAAATTGTTGACTTAGTGGCCATTAATGGATGCCACTAGTCAACACGGGAACTCTCACCATTGATGACAATGAGAGTCAAGATGCCCAAACACATCTTGCTAGGTACGAATGATTTTGCCGATGTCGAGTCACCTAGAAGATTTGACGAACAAGGGACATTAATGTATTCCCATTGTTTGTCAGCATGAGAACTTGCCATTAAGGCATGCAAGCCTCAAGGTGTTTTTACAAAGAACTTAGACTCAAAGGACTATGGACTCAATAATTTGCATTGAAGCAGGGCTTATTTGCAGAATGAAAATGACAAGAAATGGAAGATGAAAATGGAAGATGGCAATGGAGAGTAGAAATGACAATGGGCAATAAGCATGTGAATGAGCCTCTTGCTTTTATTTGTGGTTATGAATGGACAAAAAGAAATGGAAAGTGGATGTGAATGTAAATGGAAAATATGAAGTGGAATGAGGTGAATGGTTTATTATGAGGTATGGATGTGATGAAGACAATAGTATCTGAAAGTTTTTCAAGTGTTTGGATCTGATTTTGCATTAGCATATTTCCTCCTCTTTGTTTCTGATCATCCTCTTATGAAACAAATTGGTCTCTTAGAGAGACACCATTCTCTTGTAGTCATTTGTCCTTCCTCCTGGAACCTGCAAAAAAACTAATACTTCTTCTGCAATGGAATGTAAGATTATCAAAGGGAGAGAGGTGATCAATCTCTCTAGTTATGATATTTACACACAAAATTAAGAATTTGTATTAATGAAACAAGTTCTCAAAGGAAAAATCAAAAGAATTTATACTTGTTTTGGAATTAGTGCCTCAAGTTGAATGTAGCTTCTTTTCAGCAATTTATTTCATTATTTGCTATTTCAAACTTTAATGATGGATTTCTCATTGTATAGATCTTGTTGAGACCTTCCCAACGATACTTGAATCATCAAAATCTGATTTTGTATGAGAAAGTTATGCTGATTTGAATAATGAGGTTTTTCAGCTGCGGAATTGGAGAACAGCTGCGGAATTGGACTTCAGCGACGGAATTGAAGAACAGCTGCGGAATTGGACTTTAGCTGCAGAATGTCGACGGTTTCTGTAGCTAAAAATCTTGAATAAAAAATTAGCCATTCATCTTTCATCATCAATCCAAAATTAATCAATACCTTCAGAAAAAATGAGCAAATAACTTATTCATTTCATTGATTCAAAATTATTGATTTTTTTTTTTTTTTTTTTAAACAACAAAAGAGAAATGCAAATATATATATATATTTTTTTTAAATAATCAAAACAGAATTGAAAAAGAGAATTGCAAAATTTTTTTTTATTATTATTTTTTATTTTTATTTAAATATTATATATGTTACATTTAAAAAAAATATATATACATATATAATTTAAACAAAACAATTTATTAAAAAAAAAAAAAAAAACGAACTCCAATGTAAACCACCACCTGCGAATAAACTGCTCTAGACCAAAAATCAGTGATACGCTTCTTGAGAGCTTGATTTTCTAAAGTCAGAAGTGTCAGCCGTTCAGTCAATGCAAGGAAGAAGAATTAATGAAATCCAACATTCAGAAAGTAGACGAAGTCAATTTGAATTCAAAAATGAGTGGAATGTGGATTAAATGCCTCAAGAGAGTTTGATTTTGATTATAATTCTTCTTCTTGGATTTAGAAAACCGAATTATCAATGCAGAGTGCCGTTTTCAAATTTTTCACTTAGAAAAAACCGTTTTTCCTCACGCGGCAAGCAAAAATGGGCTCCAAAGAACCGAGAAATTCTCTCAGACCACCACGAATTTCGTAAAACGATTTCTGGGTTATCTAATTGACCACGTTAGCGAAAAAACCCATGTCGTGGATTTTCAAAATTCATCCTTAATCGATCAGAAAACGTGTTTGAAAATGACGTGTCAATAACAATTACGTTTTCTGAATGCGCTGGCAAAATCAATTCTACGTACCTGAGTTAATTGCTGTGATTTTGGTAACCACCACTTGCACAATCTTGGAAGAACCTCCCGTTTCAAATCCCCGCCCTGGCTTTGATCCACAGATCTCGCATTGCCACACATCCATTGCAGCTTGAGGGAAAACTCCCGAGTGTGTGATGCCCAACATTTCCATACAGAGATAGACACCACCTCTTCTTTGCATTAGGAGCAAAGAACTTCGGCCACAAATTTTCTTCAATATTGTTATCGGGAGGACGATGTCGTTGATGGTACAGGTATTGCATCAGTCTACGGGCACACAATCCACTCTCCATTGCAGGCTGCTTTGTCAAAGATGTGGGTGGAATGTTATGCTGTTGCATGTGATGTCGCAACTGCTGCTGTTGTTGCTGAAGGTGAGACCGCTGCAAGTGTTGAGTCAGTGACTGTAGCAACTGCTGCTGCTGCTGATGGTGCTGCATCATTCTCTGCTGCTGAATAAGTGCATGCAGTTGTGGAGAAGAATGTCTTTGCATGGACTCTTGTCTTTGAAGCTGGGCAGCCAATACATTTTCAGGCCTCTGCATAATTTGCTGAACTTGTTGTTGTAAAGCATTTTCTGGTTTTAAATCCATCCTAGGCTTCATCATTTGAGGCTGTTGCAGAAATTGATCACTCTTTTCTAGTTTTGGGGTTATAAGACCCGGACATGATTCCAAATTCTTTCAGGGATTTGGGGAATTTTGATGATGTCTTTTCCAGCAGTGATACTACGAATAGTTTATTTTTGTTTTTCAATTCTTTTTTTGTTTTTTTTAAATTTGTTTTTGTTAATAAAACTATATGTTATATTTTTAAAAATTAAAAATACACATATATATTTTACTAAGCAAAATGATTTTTATTTTTATTTTTTATTTATTTGTTTTGTTAATAAAATTACACATGTTAGATTTTGAAAAATTAAAAATATACATATGTAATTTACTAAACAAAACAATTTATTGATTTTTTTTTTTTTTTTTTAAATGATTTGTTATTAAAATTATATATATTTTTTCAAAAATTTTAAAAATTTTAATAAATTATCAACCAGGGATTCGTAAGCTGACGAAGTGTGGCGCACTATATGTGCAAGATAACCTATCTCTTACTTTTTGTCGTTTTTGGATTTTTATTGATCTTGGCTGGTTTCCTAATGTGAGATGGAAATTCTAAAAGACAAGTATGGTTATGAATATTCAAGGCAATGATGTCCTTTATAATGATTTACCAAACTTCAAACTTCAAAAGGAATTTGAAACATACAATGACAAAACTTGAAAGGAAATGAAAATGTGCTGCTAGCCTAATAAATCAAACAGTGAACTATTGAGCATGAAAACCAAATTATTCTTGCTGCTGTCTAAACACAAAAGAAATTATGCTTAAAGAAATCCAAGAATTGCAACAAAGTAAATCTAAATCAAATTACATCAACTTATATCCTGATCCCTCACCATTAGTCCAGCGATGGCTTTCGGAGGTAACCATAAACAACTTGAGCAATCTGATATCTAATTTGCAGAGAAAGAAACTAATATCAAACTACACACTCATACTTCAATCCCTCACCATCAGTCCAGCTGTGGCTTTCGGAGGTAACTGAAAATGACATGAACAATTTAATATATCTAACTTGCAGAAAGTAAACTAATATCAAACTACACACTCATACTTCAATCCCTCACCATCAGTCCAGCTGTGGCTTTCGGAGGTAACTGAAAATGACATGAGCAATTTAATATATCTAACTTGCAGAAAGTAAATTAATATCAAACTACACACTCATACTTCAATCCCTCACCATCAGTCCAGCTGTGGCTTTCGGAGGTAACTGAAAATGACATGAGCAATTTAATATATCTAACTTGCATAAAGTAAACTAATATCAAACTACACACTCATACTTCAATCCCTCACCATCAGTCCAGCTGTGGCTTTCGGAGGTAACTGAAAATGACATGAGCAATTTAATATATCTAACTTGCAGAAAGAAAACTAATATCAAACTACACACTCATACTTCAATCCCTCACCATTAGTCCAGCTATGGCTTTCGGAGGTAACTGAAAATGACATGAGCAATTTAATATATCTAAATCTAACTACTGAAGCAAATGTGCAAGACTGAAATAAACAAATAGTGATGGAATTAAACAAAAACTAAGAAAAGTAAATTAGCAGAAGGACAAGATGGATTCCATGTCATTAGTCATTATAAAACTATGTGCAAATGCTCGGGCTGCCATGAAAAATTATGCTAAAAGCTATGATTTCAGAAAGCAATCTAAGTAAGGAAATATGACAAAACAGAATTGAAAGTAACTTATCTAGAAAACATGTAGAAGCCTCTTTGGATAGCAGGGGCCCTCTGCTACCAATTTGGTGTAGTTCTTAGCTCCTTGAAGTTGTAATCAAAACAACATCAAAGAACTGAATTTCTCTATTAAAAAGAACTTACAAATCTACATCCCATTCCATCTTGAACTTTGTTACAAAAGACTTTTCTACTACTTTTTCCTTACTTCCTCATTACCTATGATAGGAGAAAGCTTCTCCTATTTATACAAAATATGAGGAGTCATCTCATTTATGGGAGTCCATGAATCTATCCCTCCATCTCTAGAGTTATAATCAAAATAGGAAATGATAAGACACATGTCTTTCTAGAGTTTCAACACAACTTGAGGAATGAGACACATATCCTCTTATAGTTTCAATACAACAAGGAAGTGAGACACATATCCTCTTGATCCCATAATCTTCTCCAACCAAATTCGAATTTGGCTTTAGAGTGCCACATAAGGGTCTTCTAGAAGTCTCATTTTGACCTACACATGTCACAAAACTCATAACACATATATAGATATATGAAACTATGTTAATTTTCTAGTTTCTAATAATAATTCACTTAAAATACATAAAATAAATAACTTTGGAAAATAAGGATCCTAACCCATATATTTATGAAAATGGTTACTTGATGTAGGGTTTTAGGTCAAATGGCTATGAAATAAGAGCTAAATGGTTATGACATAATGGAAATATGTATGAATATGGAGAACATTTTTGAGACTCAACAAGAGTTCAACTAAATTCATTCTTGGCGAGCAAAGTGGGCTTTGAATTTTCAATTATCTATGGAGTTTGCAGTGGGAAACCTCTATGTTAAGAGTGGGGTCTAGGTGTTGGAACAATTGGAAGCTCAGTGATGAGCTTTGTGCCGCTCTTCGAGCCTTCTTCCACTATGTGATCTAAGTGTGGACTTTGTGCCGCTCTTCGAGCCTTCTTCCACTATGTGATCTGAGTGTGGACTCAACATCATAGTAGCTGGGTGATTTGGCGTCATGGCATCTCAGGGTCCAAGGTAAGCATCTCAATTTTCTCCTCCCTCAACCTTGTGAGATTATGGATTAGTATAAGTACCTTATTTGTCTCGAGTTGTAGCTTTGTTATCGCCAGTGTGGCTCAATTAAGAGTGGCTTTCCCCTCTTCATTAGGTTATGCCTCTATAAATTGTATTTTTGTCTCAATTTATGCTTTCTAGACGCTTTGTGGAAGTCCTCTAATTGATGGGTGTTATCTTGGTCACCTCTGGTCATTCTCTCCCATTTACCCTATTGATATAACACTTCTCTCTCGACATCAACATCAATTTTTACCTTTCATGGATTCTAGCTCCTCGATGTGCAACAATTGCAAAAAGGGGCATGCAACCATCAATTCTGAACTTTATGCTTTGCATGTAAGCGTCTACCAGCACTATGCTTTTGAATGCAATGCCTTTGAAATTATAGTGTCTCTTCAACAAAGAATTTCACGCCATGAAGTCAATGCACACCACAACATCATCTCAAATCTCAAGTTTCAAGGTGTTCAACCAGATAGGCCTACTGCAGAACCTCCCCAAGATATTGACCTCAATCGGGTGGCATACTCTTCTCATTAATCAACACTGTAATGTTTGGTTTTAAATGTCTGTGGTTTTTGTCCCATTTTTCTGCATATACTCTTCTTAGAAAATAAGAGCATTGATAGGCTATGGGTTTTTTTATGTAATCTGGGTGAGGGTAATCAGATACATATTGACATCCTACATGTCCTTGAGCAATGTAGCAATATAATTCTCCCATTTATTTGTCATGAGTGGGCACAGATTTAATACAGAAGTAATCATTTTTGTTTATATATATATATATATATTAATTCCACGACGCATAAAATAGATAGTGATGGGGTGTATTGTTAAGGCACTTCGTGAGATGAAGGCCATTGATTTGAAAGGGAAAAAATCCAGTCATGTTAAGGGCTAGTGTGGCATACGTTGGGTGCGATCCCCGAGTGATTTTGATGGCTTGGATGCCCTTGGATCATGGTTTCTCAAGCCAAATACTAGAAATTGCACCACAAGTTGCAAAGGAAATGCCGCGAGGTTGTGCTATATGAAAGAATAACATATAAGAAAGAAGAGGTAGTAGGAACTTTCTCGGCTCCAACTGATCCCCCAGAATAAGCTGTGGAGAATTATGTTTATTGGACCTCAAATCAAAATATCCATATTGGGTAATTGATGTGGAACAACTTCTTTGTTATTAATTGCATGTAATATGTGTTTTTCATAATGGATGAGACATTTTGGCCAAAGCACTCAAGACCTCTATATGACAAAATCTGCATGTTTATTTTTTTCATGCATGAAGCATGCACTTGGTTTTTTTTTTTTTTTTTTTTTTGCATGAAGCGTTTAGTGCCTTTTAAAGATCATTTATTTTCCCATTAAATAAAAAGCAAAAATCAAATTTTGTAGTGACAAGACATTGTTGTTTTGAAATGAAATTATTTTCCTGATCTTTTAAATAATAGATTCCACCCCAAGTGACCCTTTAGAGATACCTTTTTTTCAACTGATTGAAATAGGCAAGTGTCATTTCTCTAGTATTTTATGAGTCATTGAATTTAAGAGAAGAGGTAAAGAGACTATTGGGAAAAAAAGAGAAAAGTGACTAATGGCAAATGAAAATAACATTGAGGAATCTCTTCTAATTTTCTCATGTGGGCCTTCTTCAATTGATGAGGTAGTAGGAACTTTCTCCTCCAAAATAAGTGGTGGAGAATTATGTTAAGTGAACTACTATTCATGTAACTTTTACTCCTCCTTACAATTGGAATTTTTCTCTTCCCATAACTCTATCTCAGGTTATAATTGTAGCTTTCTCGTGTTTATGAATAAATTGTCTCTAATATATCACTATTGTCTGTCTCTTTTTGAGCGCTTGCTTGAATCAATGGGATAATGTAGCTCATCTAGATTCCAAAATCCTTGAGTAACCCATTTTCTGAAGAGTCCTCTTCTGTTTTAAATTCTACTATTTGGTCTTCCATAGCTTTGTCAACATCGTTTCCTTCTAAAGAATCATACATTCTTGATACGTATCTATTGTCCTACTTTTCTTCTTCCATATACTTCAGATCTAAATGAATGGAACATGAGATAAGCTTCGTGACATTTTCCAAATTCCAAGATTTTTCATTACACTTCTCATGTGTATAAGGGAAAATGGATTCCATACATTCAACGTTATGCCTTTTTAGGGCTTGTTGTAAGGTTGGAAGCTTTTCTTCACCATGTCTCCTTTCTTCTATATCCTTGACTTTGATACAAACAATTGTTACCAACCCCTTTAAAGTTAAATTTAGTTTTATTTAAGAAATGAGAATTATGAACATTCATCATTATTTCTCAACATAAGTCATGTCCTCTGAAATAATTTGGAAATTTTAAAAAAATGACATATTTAAAAAATTTCATTATTAATTTTTTTATTTATTTTTATTTTTTATTTTTTATTTATTTTTATTTTTTATTTTTTATTTTTAATTAAAAAATAATACGCATGAATTATAAAACGGTTGTAACATAAATAATATATAACAAAAAAAACCATGTATTTTTGGAATAATAAAATAGTTGTAACAAAAATAATACAGAACGAAGAAAAACTATGTATATTTGGATGTATGAAAATTTAAATACATTTTATTATGTAAAATTTTAAAAGAATAATAGTTATAAACATTTAAAAATAATTTTCTTAAATAATTAGTTTAGGTCCAGATTGATTTAAGCCATATTTACAGAAAAACTATATGTATTTGGATGTATGAAAATTTAGATACATTTTATTAAGTAACGTTTTAAAAGAATAATGATTATAAACATTTAAAAATAATTTTATTAAATAATTAGTTCAGGTCTAGAGTTAAGGTTGATTTAGGCCATCTTAGTTTTCCCCTATAAAGAAACTACATTCCACATGAATACCATGGGTCAATACTATGGGTTGTATTTATAGTTTATCATTATTTTATTTTATATTGTATTTTGACCTAGTTAAAATGTTCATTACATTATGTCAATATTTTTATTTAATTTACTTTTATTTTTAATTGTGTGTAATTTGAAATAGTCAAAATATTAAACATGACATTACAACCTTTCTATCATACTTTTTTGGAGAGCATAGTAGCACAAAAATGTAATATTTAAATATATAAATGGTTATTTTCCTTTTTTTATATTGTTTTTTATCCATGTAATATAAATTAATTGGTTTTTGTGGATTAAAAACATATATAAAAATATTTACTTGATCTAATGGTCTAAAACATTTCATTTGTCTAACATTTGATCCAATGGCTCAAACATGGACATAGTGGTAGCTAGGGGAGTTGTTTTCAAATAAAGCATCGAGTCATCTCAGAACTCATCTTGGACAAAAAACAAAATTTATATATATATATATATATATATATATATATATATATATATATATATATATATATATATATATATACAATTTTATATAGCCATATATACACTAAAATGTTGTTGAATCCCATCATATCATCCTCTTATTTATTACAATTTTGCATTATCAATTCCCTAGATTTTTTTATCATTTTACTAGATGTAGTTGAATTTAAAAGGTGCATGTTTCTAGGATTTAGAGTTGATTTGAAAAATAATGGCCAAGTGATATGAATACCTATGGTTATCCACCTCATTTTGTATGCTTGTGTTATAATTCTTTCAACCACCACCAAAATTCTAGGTAGGTTTCCAAAGATTATTTGTCACCGACCTCCCCTGCCTCCAATGCCTTTTTAAATTTATCAATGTAAGAACTATTAGAAATAGCTTGAAATATTTTGATTCAAATCCTCAAAAATATGAATAAAATAACCTACTAAAGGATGTATTCTAGCAATGTTTTTTCATATTTCTTGTATCTTCAAAGTCGTGTTGAAGTCCCCCCCTCCCCAATTCCATAAAATAACATTGTCACTTTTTATGCTTTCATGACCAATTTACATCTCATAGAAATTATTATTTCTCCCCATAAGGTTTGTATAATTAACCAGCCTAGATGTTAACTTTGGATCTACCAAGCACCAAGAGGGATCAAATCTCTTTTCACATTAAAAAAATCTTTGCACCTCAAGAGATTTGATCCCTCTTAACCTTTGGTAGATTTATAGTTAAAATTGATCCAGACTCATTTTATTTTTAAAATTAAACTATTTATTAATATATATTTTTTATAATTTTATCAATTTTAATCAAATTATTTTAAATTAGAATATATTTATAAATTTAAATAAAATTTAATTTGAAAAAGGGATATCTTCAAGTGGCAGAGTGGATATTCTGAATATGGAGGAGGAGTTAACTGATT
Source organism: Pinus albicaulis (assembly GCA_034641835.2). Taxonomy (NCBI): domain Eukaryota; kingdom Viridiplantae; phylum Streptophyta; class Pinopsida; order Pinales; family Pinaceae; genus Pinus; species Pinus albicaulis. The sequence continues at coordinate 475,033,433 of CM076571.1, forward strand.
ACTTAACTAATCCCACTGAATTTGTATCCATATGGATGGAACCTACACAGATTCAGTTTCGCGGGATGGAGATGGATGTGACACCTAGCTCATCGAATTTGGGAATTTTTACATTATTATCAAACATAGTTGAGGGGCTACAATTTTCCCTAAATCGAACCCTAGGCTAGGTGGACTTGACCATACCCTTCTGATAGATACGAAGCCTTCAGAGACTGTAGTTCAAGGATGGTTGAATACTTTGGACCAAATTTTCAGTTCAACTAGAATATCCTTGGAATCTCTAAATTTCATTGATAATTGTAGTAACCCTAACAGTCCTTATTTTCCATTGGGACCTTCATAGGTTTCAAAAATTTTTCAGGACGGTCAGGGGAGTCAAGGCCACTCTTCTTACTGGCATCAGAATATTACAATGTCAATTAGAAATGGGGATGGACATTCTAGTAATTTGGGCACATTGAAGGATGTGGGTATAACGCATGTTTCCTCAAACCCTAATGGAGGTGAAGGGGGTTTCTATTTTCAAGTTCTAATGGGGGATTAGGGATTGATGGCGTTCCTCAATGCACTGGGTAGCATAGTATAGAGGTTTCGGTTGACAATCAAACTTCCACTAGAGACCCACCTGTAGGTTTCTCGAAAGAAAATGGATCAAACAAAAAAGGTAAGAAGATGAAATTCCCAAAGGTAAAGGAAAGAAAGGGGGAACTAATCCTTGGGGATAGTTTCAAATGTGACGATATCATGGATACTATTGATAGGGTTTTGGTTGGGGCGATTCGAGGTATATATTATTCCTCCTCCCGCCTGAGGAAATGGACTCAAGAGATTTGGGGTCATGCCTTAGACATGCTTCCTATGGTCTACACATTTTCAAGTGGATGGTTCAACTTAAGGTTCAACAAAGAAGAGCACGTGATTTGGGTCCTCTCAAGATACTGGAATATTGAAATGGCCCCAGTTTTATTAAAGCGTTGGTCTCCCTTATTTGATCCAGAAACATAGCAATTGGGAGCAGGTTTGATATGGGTTAGGTTACCAGGACTACCACTTCAATTGTGGTCAGAGGATGTATTCTGAAGAATTGGGGATGATCTTGGGGGATTTTTGAATTATGACAGGTCTTGTCTGGAGACGGGGAAAATGGAATATGTGAGGGCGTTGGTTTATCTAGACGCGAGAGAGGGTTTGGTGGTTGGTCTGTCCTTGCAGTATAAGGGTTATGTTCTACACCAAATCCTAGATTACGAAGGCGTACTATTTACATGTCATCGTTGTCACAAGGTTGGGCATGTTTAAAAAGAATGTCCATGGATACTTAAGGATAACAAATGAAATGGTGGTGAATGGGAAGGGAGTCCACTGCTCAGGGTTTCTGCGAATGCGGGGAAAATGGCTTTAGAAATGGCCCCTCAAAATATTCCATCTTGGAAAAGAAGGGAAGGAATAGTCACCGGAGAAAATTTTTCACAACCAGAGAAGCAGCAGGACATGAGAGAGAAGCTTCATCGGCTGGGATATCGTACACCCTCTTCTCTATCGAATACTCCTTTATTTCCATCTACTTATACTTGTCACATTCTATCGTTGAGTTCTATCACTATTCTCTCGTTTATAGTTTCTTCTACTTCTGGGTTTTTAGAATCCTCTCATAATCTAGGGGTTTTGTCTTGTCCAATAAATATCATTCCAATATGTTGCTTGACTCTTGTTCCATACTTACCTGCTTCAGATAATGATTCATTGAATTTGGATAGGAGACACATATATAATATCATATCTCTTTCCAATCCCTCTAGCGGTCTCATAAATCTACCTGGCCTCTGAAAAGGTTTAGGTCCCATTTCCCCCTCTAAGATTCCCAAGAACCCTAGTGGTTGTCAATCCCACATATCTAAATCCATTAATAGAGCCAGTCGAGATGTTGTTGCTGGGAGACAATTGCATCTAGATGGGGTACTTAGAGCAAGGAACACACCAATCCATGATTATTCATGAAGTGGATCTCTTTCAAATGTAGAGGGTTAGCTAGTCCCTACAAGAAACTAGCTTTGAAGCATTTGGTTCAATGAGACAAAGTTGATATTATTTTCCTGTAGGAGACATTGGGTTTTAGTATTGATGTTGAGCATATATAGGAAGGTTTATTTAAGGATTGGTATTTTTATGCAATTGATGCCCGAGGGTGATCTGGGGGATTGGCTATTGGAATAAACTGTAGATATGTGAAGTTGATTAATATATGGGGATATAACAAGGTCATTGCAGCTTATATTATTTTTGAAGAGCTTGGGTTTCAATTTAGAGTAGTCAATATTTATGGCCCCTGTCATGATAGAGAAGCTTTTTGGACCTCTTTAATGGATATATCCTTTATGAAGGATGACAATATAATCCTAGGGTGGATTTAAATTTATCCCTGGGCATGGAGGAATGTTGGGGGGAACATGCTCACATGGAATCACTTATAGACTACTTTGCTCACATGGAATCACTTATATTGACATGGCTAGACACAAGCCTACCTGGAGAAATCAGAGAGTAGGGGAAGCCATGATTGTGAGGAGGTTGGATAGATTCCTGATTTAGGAATATTTGTTGGAAAATGTTTCCCTTTGCACACAATGGGTGGGATCAGGAGGTTTATCAAACCATCACCCAATATATGGAATTAGCTATAAATATCAAGAATCCAGGGAATCCCTTTAAATTCAATGCAACATGGCTGAAGGAATTCAGGACTTTGGTCTTGGAGAATTGGCACCCTTGGAGCATAAAGAAGGATCGGTCGGTTTCATCTTAGTTCGAAGAAGAAAAAAAAAAAAAAAAAAAAAAAAAAAAAAAAACTATTGAATGGTTGAAGGATAAAAGGTTGAGAGACGAAGAGGCACTAAAAAATATTTAATTTGAATTGGAACAATTGGAGCAGCCTAGTGGCTGGGGATATGTTTCAAATGAAGCAAAAATGCATCTTGTTCAACTAGAGGTGGCCAGAAGGAGATTGTTGGAGGCAAAAGAAGAGACATGGAGACTTAAAAGTAGAGTGATATGGTTCAAAGTTAGGGATGATAGTACAAAACATTTCAACAATATGCTAAGGGAAGGAAATCCATTAACACCATACGGTCTCTCGAAAATGCAAATGGAGATAGGGCTCCAAATTTTAAGGATTTAGCTAGGATGGGTGTTCAACATTTTCGATCTCTCTTCACATCTCTAGGGGAGGTGACTCTGGATGAGATGATTCAAATAACTCGTTTATTTCCTAAATTTGTTAGCGAGAAAGAAAATGAGGAATTAATGGTGTTGGTATCATCTGGATAACTGGAGGCAGTATTATGATGGTTTAGGAAAGATAAAAAACTTGGGCTAGATGGATGGCATGTTTAGTTTTTCTTGGACTTTTATGAGTTATTAGGACGAGATCGGTTAAAGGTCATCGAGGAATGCAAGAAATATGGGAATATATATGAGGCCCTTAACTCCACTTTTATCGCACTAATTTTGAAAGTTCATGATCCTAAATCATTTGATTACTACAAACCTATATCACTTTGTAATGTTATATACAAAATTATTGCTAAAATCATAGCCACCAAAATCTAGCCTATTCTATCGCAACATATATCTAAGGATAAATTCTCTTTCTTGAAGGATATTTAGATTCATGAAGCTATAGGTGTTACACAGAAAGGATTGCACAATCTAAAATCTAAAAATTTGAAAGGTGTGATCCTCAAAATTGATTTGTCAAAAGCATACGATAGGGCAAGTTGGCTTTATCTCATAAAGTTTCTTACACATCTCGGTTTTCACATAAATGTTATTAATTGGATCATGTGTTGTATCACTTCCACTTCCTTTGTTGTTCTTATCAATGGATCAATGACAAACTTCTTTCATGCCAAGAGGGGACTTCGCCAAGGTTTCCCATTATCCCCTCTTCTTTTCTTGTTGGTTATGGATGGATTAAGTCAATTGGTTAGACATGAAAAGAGAAGGGGTAGTATAAATGGATCCCTAGTTGTAGGTGAGATTTATTTAATGCATCTACTATTTGTAGATGATTTTCTTATATTCCTTGATGGATTGTGTGGGGATATTGTTTCTTTTAAAGAAGTGCTCCGTTTATTTTGCAAGGCGACTGGTATGGTGATAAATAACCTGAAATCTAAAATTTCTGCATATGGGTGTTGTGGGGATGAGAAAACATTTGTTATCGGTCAGTTCCCTTTTCAATTCAAATATTTTGATGAAGGGATTAAATATTTAGGTTTTCATCTTAAGCCAAATGACTATAAAAAAGTTGATTGGATGCAGATATTGGTGAAAATAGAGAAAACACTTAAAATTTGGAGTCGTAGGTGGTTGTCCTATGCATGAAGACTGGTACTTATCAAATATATCCTTGAAGCCATATCAGTGTTTTAGATGTCCTTATCCTGGCTTCCCAAGATAATTTTGAATCTTATTCATAGGTACTATCACAGTTTTCTATGGCGTGGATCAAAATAAGGTCGAAATTTTTCCTGGGTTAGATGGGATCAAATAACACTACCCAAAAAGTGGGGTGTATGGGGTATAAAAGATGTATTATGTTTCTCACAAGCCCCTGCAGCAAAAGTGGAATGTAATTTAATTACCACTTGCAGTCTTTGGACAAAGGTCGTATCAAGAAAATATATATCTCTGCTCACAATAAAGGATTGGATACGACTTTAGAAAAGAAAAAAAATAAAAAATAAAATAAAATAAAATAAAAACAAAAAAATAAAAATAAAAACAAAAAATAAAAAAATAAAAAATAAAAAATAAATAAAATAAACAAATAATAAATAAATAAAAATAAATAAATAAATCAAATATATCATCAATTTGGAAAGTTTTTGTCAATTCTTTCTATGTCATTGGATCAAGACTTGCATGGAGAGTTCGTTCAGGTGTGTGCATTCAGATAGGAGTCGACTTGTGGTCTGTATGTAACAACAAACACATCCTTCCACCTAATTTGGTATCTTTCCTAGCTAACCATGGGATAAGAAATTTAAATCAAGTTGCGGATCAAGAAAATTCTTCTATATGGGGCCAACGTTAGTTGTCAGCGTCAGTCATGAATATACTTGAGAAATGGCACCAGGCATGGGATGATTTGACAAATTCTCTTGTTACCCCTCATGTCAAGATACAAAATCAGGAGGAAGAGCTACTTTGGGTTCATTCAAAGCAGGGTTTCTATTCGCCAAAATCAGGATATTTATTTGTATAAGCTTCAAAAGAACCTCAGGTGCATTTATGGTGGTGAATTTTTTTAATAAATTGAAGAGTCTAGCGAAATCCAGAATGTTGTTATGGTGTTTTTTGGAGAATAATATACCCACTAGATAAATCTTAATAATTTATCCTTCCACGGTCCATCTTGGTGTGCATTATGCAACAAAGCAGAGGAATCACTAGACAATTTATTTGTGTTTTTTCCTTCTGCTATTTGAGTGCGGAATTTGATATATCAAGTTTTGGCAATAAGTACCAAGTGGCAAGGTGAAAATTTCAATGATGTTTGGAAGAAATGGTGAAATGAGGCATCCCCAAAAAAATTATGGAACATCCCTCTACTTATTTCTTGGGTTATCTAGATTGGGAGGAATCGTAAAAAAATTCAAATTGTGATTTCTTTCCAGAACTAATAAGTGCTTAGGTTATAGCTATATATATAATCTCGATCGTAGGAGGGAAAAGGTCACATAATCCATGTTGTTTATGAGGAACCCATAGACCATTCAAAACCTTGGGCATATTTTGATGGGTCAGCTCAACATGGCAGGTGTGGAGGGGTATTTGTTCTACGTTGAAATGATAACCATCATTACAAATTAAATTTTGGATTGGGACCTCGTTCAAACAATTTTTCATAAATATTCAGACTTAAAAATACTTCTCTTTTCTATTGAAAAGGGTTTCCAATAGCTACAAGTTTTTGGTGATTCTAAGGTGGTTGTTAATTAGTTCAACCAGCAAACAACATGTCACATACACACACACTCAGAGAGATTTTGGATGAGGTTGTGATGTTAAAAGTACATTTTGATTATATCACTTGTCACCATATTTACAGGGAAAGGAACTCTCTTTTTGACAGTTTATCCAAATAGGGCTAGCAAAACAGAATGGACATGAGCATTATCAATACTATCATCGACCATTTAATGATACATTACAGGTTGTGGAAGCTCCTAAGTAATATTATTTTGGCACCTATTCTAGATATATGTCTTTTTTCATAATTATGCTCATTATCATATGATGACATATCGTATAGATATATGACATACTAGGATAGTAAATCTTTTATTAATGGGTATTTTTTGCTATATAACAACATATGATTATGGAACACTCTTATGTTGATCGGATCTTAGTATTTCATATGATTGCTGCTTTTACAACAACCACATTTTTTGGATATGCTTTACAACATCTACAACATGTAATTTTCACTTATTATATTAATGAAAATTACGACTTTTCCCTGGTAAACAAATTTAACTTGGAAAAATATAAAATAATTTAATATAATTTAGCATTTCCTATTCCGATTTTAATTTCATAAAATTTAAATTTCAAAATTTTATAAAAATACCATATTACAAATAAATTTTAAAAATGGAAAAATCATACAAAATAAGTTCAATTCAAGAAAATGAAATGTTGTTGGAGATATTTTGGAATAGGCTTTCGTCACTAATCCATTTTTTGAGTCGAGAGACACTCTCCAACCCAGTATGATAGGGATGTTGTAATGTCTTGTCTTGTCTTGTCCTATCCTATTTAACATTTTGACTCGGTCAAATTACATAAACATAAAATCAAAATAAAATAAAATAAACTAATAATTAAAGTAGTGTAGTTAATTTATTGGTGGTAGTTCTAATTGGGGTGGGAGATGTTTCTCTCAACATAGTATGTTAAAGATATGCAACATAAAGTAATCTAAACATTTTGACTCATAAAAAATAAAATTAAATATGGTATAGATTGTAACTTCTGTAATGTAAACATTTTAACTATGGTGAAAAAAAAAAATAACAAAATAACAAAATAAAAATAACCCTTTAAAAATTAAATAAAAATAAAAATAAAAGTGACCCATGGTATTCATGTGGAATATAACCTATTTAATGGGGGAATTAAAGTAGTCTAGATCCATCTTAGTTTGATGTTATATTTAGATACATAATTAGTTGTAGAAAATGATGGCGTTGAATCATGTAGCCTGTAAAGGTAAAACTTTTTTATGGATATGTTTAAGTTAGGCATTTTTATGGATATGTTCAATGGCTCTATGCCTTTTTCCCTATGTATTTTTGTATGTTACGTTTTTGTATGGATTTGTTCAATGGATCTGTGCCTTTTTCCCTATGTATTTTTGTATGGATCTGTTCAATGGTTCTGTGCCTTTTTTCCTATGTATTTTTGTATGTTTTGTTTCTATTGTTGAATGGATGAATACTTAATGAGTATATATGTGTGAAAGATTCTTCATTCTAATGGCTTCTTTGATAATCATATGTGTGAAAGCTACTTCATTATAATGGCTTCTTTGATAATCACTTTCTATCGTTGAATGTTTGAATACATAATGTGTATATATGTGTGTGAAATCTTCTTCATTCTAATGGTTTCTTTAATAATCACTTTAATATAATCTGTGATATGTTCTCTTCAATTATGTGTAATAATGTATTGTGATGAATCTATGATGGTATGTTTGGAAATAAATGAACTTAACTATGAAAGTGAGCTAGGGTATGGGGAGGATGTGGGGAAAATATTAGGTAAAATGTAATTATTACATTTTACTTAATATTCATGCTTACCTTCATCCACTTTTTACTAGGTTGGGACAAATATTGAGAAAAACATAATACTATACTATTATATTTTACTCAATATTTCCCCTCAATAAGTCCACTTTCTATTGTAATTTTTCTTTATATTTGAAGTTTAAACGTAAACAAACTCAACTATAAAATTACCAAAGGTGAGGGGAAATATTGAGTAAAATGTAATATTTAGGCTGGAGGATAACCAAATCTCCATGGAGAAAGGTTGTCTTTACATATAATTATTCAAGATGCAAATCTTCTGCTACTACAAGACCTAAAATAGTTATGATTGAAGTCATTTTAACAACAGGAGAAAATATTTCATCAAAGTTAATACTTTTCTTCTGTGCAAACCCCTTCACCACAAGTCTAGCTTTGTAACTTTGTTTTCCTCCATCTTCTTCCTTCAACATGTAAACCCAATTATTTTGCAATGTTGTTTTACCTCTAGGAAACCTGACTAAGTCCCAAGTCTAGTTATGTACCAAGGAGTCCATATTTTCATTCATGGCTAGCTCCCAATTCTTCCTAGTTTCAACCTGCATTGCTTCTTCATAACATTCTGGTTCACCAAAATCAGTTAACAATACATAATATAATGAAGGAGAGTATCATTCAAGGGGTCTACTTATCTTGGTAGATCTTCTTACACCACTTTTAGGTGTTTAAGGTGCATGTTTTTGTTGTGGTGATTGTTTTTCTTGTGGTTGTTGATTATTGTTATTTTCAGGCACCTTTACTTTTTCTGTGATCTCATCAAGCACTATGTATTCTATGTTTTCTTTATCCTATTATTTTCCTGCAACTGATCCATATACAAGACCTTTTTATTGAATATGACATCTCTACTCCTAATTATTTTGTGATTTTCATAATCATATAAGAGATAACCAAAATCATTAACACCATATCCAATAAAGGTACATTTCTTTGATTTTTCCTCGAGCTTTGTTCTATTTTCTTTATTAATATGGAAAAATGCCTCACAAATAAAAGGATTTTAAAAAGAGTAGTTTAACTTTTAACATGTCCATGCCTCCTCTGGAATACCACCATCCAAGAAACTTGAAAACCCTCTATTTATTAGATAAACAACAATATTTACAACATCTGCCCAAGATTGTAAAGGAAATCCAACATGAAATCTCATTGCAATATTACCAAATGGGAAAAGCAAGAATATAGTGCAAATTTTTGGAACAATAGTGTAAATCATCATATAAAAGCAAGAGGCCAATATGGATACCTTTCATATGTTATAACAGCAACAAAATATGCATAAGAAATGGGCCATAAGATGTACAACAAGAAAGAACAAGCCTCCAATGGACAAAATCCCTCAAAAAGAGGTGTTGCTACTATATATAAAGATTGGAAGGATGTTACAACACTGTTTTAAAGGAACTGCTACAACAAATGGTTATACAACAGATCTAAGGCTGATATGTGCCTCAAAATATAGATCTACTACAGATCTGAGCACTATACAACATCCTTTGAAGAACCCCTTAAGGGTTTTCAACAAAACACCATGTATAAGATGGGGATCTAGGCCCTAGGGCTGATAATCCACTGCAAAATACAGATCTGGAAAGTTTGGCTGATCTGATATGAACAATAGAATAGCCTCGTCCAACATATCCTCTAAATTAAATGCAGATCCCTTTCACTAGAAAACCTTCTCTCCAAATGGTGTTCCAAACCACCTTGCAACTCCTACAAAAATAATGTAGATCTGGAAGTAAATTGCGCTATAGGGGAAAATAAATAGTTGGCTTGATGCCAAGATCTGAAAATATGCACAAGGGCCTTCCTTATTGTCCTCCCAATGGAAAGGAAGCCTTTTCCACTAAAAATAAGTAATGAGGTGACCCAAAGATGGTATCCACTGCTGCAACCTGCAAAACAACTCAACCCTCAACAGGATCTGTGTTGTACATGAAAGATGAAGCTTGGCCTTAAGCTTGATAGTGGACAATGTAGTACATGACTCCTCTAAGAGCTTCTCAATGGAAGAGGTGGGATTCCCGATCAGGAACACCCAGTGCTAAACAACGTTCAATCTTAGCTAAACAAAAAGAGAAATATATATGTATAAACAGACCATATATTCAGAAATATCAAATACATCAACATACCTACTCAATATGGTTGTTATCTTCTTCCTTAAATAAGATATGAGCTTGCAAAACCTAAGCCCCATCCAATAATAGCACTACTTCCATGCAAAGCATCTCTATCTAAAACTGCGTTGTCTTTCATTGATGACCACTCCTCCATGACAGCGTTGTTGATCTGGTCAAAGTTGACCCAGTCAAGGTGTTCCAGCCCCTTTTCACACCTAAGGGTGCTCAATTAAGCTTCCAAGATCTATCCTTTTCACATTGGAATTGATTTATTCATTATTAAGGAGAATTATGGACCTCCATTGTCCTCCTATTCATAAAACAAAGCAGCAAAACAAAATTTAATATTCCAACTAGCTCATGGCTAATTGGGAATATTACAGTCCTCCCTTCCCAAATGTTGCTTGTCCTCAAGCAACTTACAAGCTGAGTGTTGCAACTCTTCTCCTCCACCATTAGTGACATCAACATGTGATAAGCTTCCCTCATAAGCTAAGTGTCTACCAATCCATCCCTCCATGAAATGTTCCTCCAAATTTTTTATGAGATGCAAGTAATTCATCCCACAAGGAGACAATAGTTCAAATGAAACAAACATGGTTTTCCCAAGGTTCTCCCTAAAACATGTAGCATAATGAGTATGGAGAATCTCTCTCCCATAGGGCACATAAATTCCTCCCATCCTCCCTCCAAACATTCCCATAAAAAGAATAAGTACATCATAAATGTATGGGATCAAAACTAAGTACATGCAAATAGAAATTTGTACAAGTGGAGGTGGGTCATAGTCCCACATGTGGAACCAGCGTAGTAAATCTCCTGACTGCATCAGATAATTATATGGTAAGTGGTTTCCCCACTACTTACTTGCTGCCCAAGTCCTCTCACAATGGCTGAAAGTGTGAGATATGTTTGGTGCTTTTGGAGTGCACCCATAATGATACAACATCTCCCTATGTCCTCCAAGGGAGTGGCCATGTTCAGAAACGTTTATGGCCCAAATTTGGCCATGAAGTTTATATGGAATAATGCTCCTCCTTGGAGCTACGGTCTGCATATACATGGTAAAGGAATGCAAATATTCATTAAATAAAACATTATGTACATAAGCATGTTCCTTACCCAAATTTCTGCTCATACAAATGGAGTGGTCCATATATAGATCCCCTCTCATTCCCAAAGAGGAAAGAGGTGGTTGTAATAAATCCTTCATTGAGTCATGTATCTATTCCAACTCCACATGGTTCATGCATCTCTGAAAATGCTAGTATAGTTCCTCTTCAAAGCCTTCCCAAGTGTAGCTCTCCATGATAGTGTTGTAGGCCCTCATGGAATAAGTATGGCTGAAAAGGAAATCTTCATAAGCCATTTGTAGCAACTTATCCTTGAGCTTGGAGGCTCTAGCTAAGAAGATCGTACCATGATACTAGATGACTTATTCTTGGACTGAATAGCCCTCATCATGTAGCTAGTCATCAAGTATCATGCATGTGAAAAGATCCTTGGAATAATCCACCAACAATTGGGATTTCCAATATGGATCAATCTTCCATAGTGATAGCGATGCTGATCTATCACAAAGAACGTCTGTCATATGGCTGCTCTTCTCCTTAACATTTCCCATGCCAAAGGTATATGTTGGAAGGTTGCTATTCCTCCCATGCTTCTCCTCCCACGACACAGAATCTGAAATGAGAGTGGGTGATGATGATGTTGGGAGGATGTCTCCCTCCTCCTTGAGTCTACCCAAGACTCTCACCATTTTATCTTGGCCTTCTACTGCTCCCATCCCTCCTGGATCTATGCTTGGAGCATCATGTTGTGAGACATCTCTCACCAAATTTGAATCAGGTGGTTTACCACAAGATAGTAATGTCCCATGAACCAATCTCATAGGCATAATAGATGGGATCATCATATACCTGCTTCCACTATGCAAATTCAACTCTGTTTCTTGTGTGGAAGTTTTATGATAGTTGGGTACCACGCTTAATGATGCAAGAGTTTCTCTAATTGGAGAAAGTGCTCCACCCTCACCTCCATGTGGTGGTGGATCATCTCCTGCTATTCCAGTGTTGTGACCCCTCTTTTGTTCTTCTTCTTCTTCCTCCTCATCATCTGAGAAGACCTCTATGTAGCGTGCCTTTGCTGCTGCACATCTGTGTTCGGGTGCCCAAGATTCTTGGCATGTGAAGCAAAGCTTCCTCATCCTCAAATAACTTCGGACATCGTAATCAAGAGGTTTTTTATTTTAGCTCTCCTTTGAAAGAGGAGCCTTCTCATATTTTCCCTTTGATTGAAAAAAGGGCTTATGCTGAAATGCTGCCTTTGCTTTTGGCAAGGCATCTTGAATATCTCTAGTCCTTTCAATGGCATCTTGAACGGTAGTGGGCTTGGTAGACTTTACCAACCCATGAAGAGTTTCATCTAACCCATCAATGAACATATAGACCCTTCTCACTGCAGATAAATCAAGAACCATAACAGAAAGTTTCAAAAATTCAGAAATATAAGTTTCTGGATTACCTGATTGTTGAAGCTTTGCAAGCCCCGTGAATGGTGCTTCAGGATATCTTCTATCAAACCTCTCCACCAGCTTCCTTGTGAACTCTAAATATGTAGTCACATTGGCATGACCCAATGTAGACAAGCCATGGAACCACCAATCATGTGCTTTACCCTCAAGGTGCATCGCTGCTATCTTAATGGCCTCCATTTCTGGAACTTTGTTCAACTGGAATAGATGTCAAGCTTCTCTACCCATGATTTGGCAGTGCATTTAGATGACCCATCAAAGTTGGGTAAGAAGAATATGCCCATAGTATGGTTTAGATCATGATTATTAATTAATCCACCACTTCTATTGTGATGCATGGGTCTCCTGTTATCCTTGATTTGAAACAATTCTTGAAAACTCAAGTTGTCCTTGAATCTTTGAGTTTGAGACTCATACTCCATAAAATAGTCTTCCAGGGATTCTTGCTCTTGAAACCATTCATTTCCCACATCCAAGAATGTAGGCATTGTAGAGCATTGGGAAAATTGTTGTTGCTGCACTGGTTGATCACTCCAATAATGAGAAATGCTAGAGCTTTCACCATGATGAAATACTTTAGGGGATTCCTTGTATCTATCCATCCTCATCTCCTTGATTTCTCTAGCAATGTCTTGCATGGCTCTAAAAGGATCATGGGAAACTCCTTCTCTTCATCTTCTCCTCCAGATAAAGGGGTTTTACCCTTGTCTTCTTTGTCATTTGAATAACCAAACTTCCGATGTCTTATTCTTTGATACCTCTTCTCTCTATCAATAAGAGGATCTCCTTCTTCAGATTTCATATTGGCTTTTCAAGATGCATAGGTTGTGCCAAGATTATGCTCTAATACCACTGTAATATTCCCAAATGGGAAAAGCAGGAACATAGTGCAAAATGTTGGAACAATAGTGTAAATCATCATACAAAAGTAAGAGGCCAATATGGAGACCTTTCATATGTTATAATAGTAGCAAAATATGCATAAGAAATGGGCCATAAGATGTACAACAAGAAAGAACAAGCCTCCAATGGACAAAATCCCTCAAAAAGAGGTTTTGCTACTATATATAAAGACTGGAAGGTTGTTACAATGACGTTTTAAAGGCACTACTATAGAAAATGGTTATACAACAGATCTAAGGCTGATATGTGCCTCAAAATATAGATCTACTATAGATCTGAGCACTATACAACCTCCTTTGAAGAACCCCTTAAGGGTTTTCAACAAAACACCATGTACAAGATGGGGATCTAGGCCCTAGGGCTGAAGATCCACTGCAAAATACAGATCTGGAAAGTGTGGCTGATCTGATATGAACAATAGAATAGACACTTCCAACAAATCCTCTAAATGAAAGGCAAATCCCTTTCACTAGAAGACCTTCTCTCCAAATGGTGTGCCAAACCACCTTGCAACTCCTCCTATAGAAATAACGTAAATCTGGAAGTAAACTGCGCTGTAGGGGAAAACAAATATTTGGGTTGATGCCAAGATCTGAAAATATGCACAAGGGCCTTCCTTACTGTCCTCCCAGTGGAAAGGAAGCATTCTCCACTGAAAATAAGCAATGAGGTGACCCAAAGATGGTCTCCACTATTGAAACCTGCAAAAAAACTCAACCCTCAATAGGATCTGCATTGTAAATGAAATATGAAGTGATCTGAAAATGGTCTAGATAACTTGTTATGTATTACAAGAACCTCCCACTTAGTTAACAATTAAATGATCTAGCTTGTACTTGACAATTTGCAGAATTTATGCTTGAAAGTGGTGTATGATTTTTTTTACTTTTTATGTGTCTTAACTTCATTTTTTCTTGCTGAAATTTAACATGTATAACAGCAACATAATGCATCAATAAAACATTTAAACACAATAGAAAAATTAATCTAAGAGTTCACTCAAATCTCATGGGCTATGTCTCCATTGAGCTTTGTCATCATGACTCAGCTCTTTGGGATTATGGTAAGGTTTTTTTTTTTTACAAGTTCCACACTTAACTCCGATGAATACTAAAATGATCTAAAGGGCTGAAAATACCATATATATCCCTCTAATGGCTGTCCAAACTCTGCAAACAACTTTAGGCTCCCGTTGACACGATTATTTCTGTTGGTGCTCTAAGCTACTCTGAGCTTCTAAATGGCACAAAATCCCTCATAATTCTGTTTCTATCACTGAAACCACTACTTCTATATCCAACACACATTAGACACCAAATATCAGCTGATAAATTTCTCAAATCGAGCACTGCATCCCCAAACTAGGCTATCCTCCACGGTTTGCCCAAGGCTGCCCAAAACTTCACATCAACTTCTCGAGCTCTAGAAGTTCTCAAAATGTTCTGAAACATCATTCCTTGGTTCCAAAATGTATGAAATAGTAAATATAGACAATTCATTAAAAAAAAATGGCCTTCGAATGCTCCGATTTTTCCTCCAACACCTGTTGGCACCCCCCGGCACTAGGGTCACTGAAAAATTCTCTGTTGGGTTTTCGACCTCTAGAAGTCCTCAAAAATTTCTAAAACCTATGCCATTAGATTCAAAATTATTTTTATAGTCAAGAATGACTACTGGTTCGCTGCATATGGTCTCTAGCTCCCCTGGCTAGGCCCTGCACTGCTGCTGGCAAAAGATGGCACTAATGGCCACTGGAAATTTGCTGAAGCTTTTAGGCTTTTTAAAGTTCTCTACAGGCTCTTCAAACCATATCATCAGATTTATAAGGTATGAATTAGCCATAGATGACTATTCATTTACCTAAAACAGATAAATAAATCCCAATCCACTGCCTTCTCCATGATGGCCCTTATGGCTCCTTCATCTTCCTCGAAGCAAAAACTACTGAAGATGACCTCTGTTCAACCTGAAACCTATGCAAAACTGCTCAGAATGTCCAAGGGACCAAAAATTGACTATTTTTCACATTGTTTGGTCGAAAAATGAAGAAGTTATGGAAAAAATAAATTTTTGCCCAGTGTCCCCCAAAATCCTCCTCAAAAACTGGGGGAGCTCCAGTTAGCGCTCCAAAGATGGCATATTCTCCATAAATGTAGGAAATGTGCCAGAATAGGTGGAGACATTAAATGTGGTGTTTAGTTAACGGGCACATTCACATGCACATTTTGCGTTAACCACTAACCGTTCGGATAAGGTTGAACGTCGCCCCCCTGGTCACAGTGGTTGGGTCATATCGGATGGGGCTAGCCCTTTTTAATTTCCGCTCGAAACAATGTGAAACTTCAAATAGAAACTTGATGCATAATTTAATAAGATCTAACGCACATCTTGACCGATCGGGCATGTGCACTCGCGAGCGGGTGTCCTGGGTTCGGTTCTGGTGGAGCCAAATACTTTTTGGTGAATGAGAAATAAGCCCGACCCGAGTTGCGTGCAGCCTAACCCGAGGGTGTGCAGCCTGACCCGAAATAGCATGCAGATCAACTCGAATTAGCATGCAGGTCGTGCCCATGGTGTCGGGCCTTAAACAAATTTTAACCTTTTGCCTTTGAGTTTGGGGCCACGTGGCAGCCTCCAGGCAAGCCACATGGTGCCCTGCTATTGGCTTCCACAATGCCTTTAAAAAAATGACTAACCAATAATATATATATATTTTTTGGATAAATGTCTAAAGTCAAACATAGTCAAATAGTCCTTTTTTTAAAAGTTTACTAGGTGATTTCAAACCTCAATAAATTTTGCATACGACCTCAGTTTTGAGAACTGTTTGCGGTGCCAGAATCACAGCAACGAGACCTTTCTGGTCCTTCAGGTTGCAACCACTTCTAAGGAATTTCATTTTTGAGCATATTTTAAAACTTGGACATGATCTCTTGATCACACCTCACCACTGGGAATCTTTTGGACCCCAAAAGACTGATATACTGATCTGTATATCAGATGAGAGTACAAATCCCTCTTCTCTTCAGCCTCCAAATACTTGTCTTGCATGTCTAGGGACTTTGAACCACAACTAGAAAGCAATTGACACTCCCCTTCCTGGATGTGCTTGTCCTCCTGTCTAGAACTGTCTTTCTTGCACTCACTCAGAAATTTCTGGAGAGAAATTTGCAGAAGGAAACTTAACATCGCTGCTTTGATCAATGATCCAAGGTGGCTAAAAAAAACGAGAGATTACAACATAAAATACATGCATACAACCGAAATTCACATATGTACAAAGGAGTATGTCTTACTGCGTTAAGAAGTCCATCCACTTCTTACCAAGCCACTTCCATGGCGACTTTTGCTGCTGCAAATCTTCTTCATGTGAAACTTCCATTTTCACATCAATAATGGAATCCTTGGTTCCACCTTTGCTAGTATTTCTGTCCTCTTGTTGCATGTGCTTGGGACGACTAGTTGGATGCAAAGTCCAACAATGGGAAACAACATGTCCCCTCTTTTGGAAATATGTGCAAATATTATGCACCTTCTTTGAAAGTTTCCTTTGCCTCATCTGCTTCCTGTATGCTTTCTTCCTCATCCAACATCTCGAAACATCATGGTTAAATCGACCATAATATGTACAACAAATATTTCTTCCATTTAAGCATGCAAAATTATCATGCCTTACATAAACACAATCAAATTGATCATGGAGAGATTTATACCTCTTGTGCTGCTTTTCATGTTCATCCTTTTTTCCTTCATGATGAGATGAACTAGTAGAGGCTCCAGCTTTCATTTTCAGACTAACATCATCGTTCTTGTCTTGAAAACTGTCTGAACTCGCATGCTTTTCGAAAGAACCAACACATCTTTCTAAAGAGGAAAATGAAGACAAATTAGAGTGGATTACCTCTTCCTCAGCATGTTCTTGATCAAAGCCTCTTGGGCTTGATGGAGCTGCATCTCCATATCATGCAATCTTTGAAGAATTTCTTCCTTCTCTTGCTTCATGGCAAACAATTTCTCACGAATTTCAGTGCTTTCTCTTCTATCCTCAAACAGAATCTGCACCGTGTACTTCAATATAATAAAGTCACGCTTCATATCTTCATCGAAGAATCTTATGAAGGAGGAAAACTCACTTGTAGAAGTTGTCATTATGATTTCAATGAACAAAAGTAACTTCAACAAAGTTTACAAAGCTTTCAAAAAAAATGACAAAGCTTTTGAACAAAATGGCTGTAGAGATAAACTCTTATTCAAGCAGCCAAACAACAAACAAACTCCAAGAGCTTCTTAACAAACGATTGCCAAGAGGGTTTGTGTTCCAAGGGTGAGCTTGAGGTTCCTTGGGGTAAGGAAGATGCCTTCAGCTCTTTCTTCCTTTTTTTCCTCTCCAGGACTTAGCTAACAATAACTATCCCTTCACCTCTAGCAAACTCAAACAACAGTCAGTTTGCAAACAATAAAACAGTCAATCGTTTACACTGTTTAAACACCTTTTCAAGTTATATAAGCAATAGCTTACTCTGTCAAACAAGCAGCCAAGTGCTCTGATACCAACCTGATCTGAAAATGGTCTGGATAACTTGTTATGTATTACAAGATGCTCCCACTCAGTTTAACAATTAAATGATCTAGCTTGTACTTGACAATTTGCGGAATTTATGCTTGAAAGTGGTGTATGATTTTTTTACTGTTTATGTGTCTTAAGTTCATTTTTTCTTGGTGAAATTTAACATGTATAACATCAACATAATGAAGCAATAAAAAATTTATACACAACAACAAAATTAATCTAGAAGTTCACCTGAATCTCGTGGGCTACATCTCCTTTGAGCTTTGTCATCATGACTCGGCTCTTTGGGATTATGGTAAGGTTTTTTTTTTTTATACAAGTTACACACTTAACTCTGATGAATACTAAAATGATAAAAAGGGCTGAAAATACCATATATATATATCCCTCTAATGGCTATCCAAACTCTGCAAACAACTTTAGGCTCCCGTTGACACGATTCTTTCTGTTGGTGCTCTAAGCTACTATGAGCTTCTAAATGGCACAAACTCCCTCAGAATTCTGTTTCTATCACTAAAACCACTACTGTTGTATCCAGCACACATCAAACACCAAATATCAACTCACAAATTTCTCAAATCGAGCACTGCATCCCCAAACTAGGCTATCCTCCACGGTTTGCCCAAGGCTGCCCAAAACTTCACATCAGATTCTCGAGCTCTAGAAGTTCTCAAAATTTTCTAAAAACTCTTTCATTCGTTCCAAAATGTCTTAAATAGTTAATATAGACTATTCATTCATCAAAAATGGCCTTCGGCTGCTCCGGTTTTGCCTCCAACACCTGTTGGCACCCCCTGGCACTAGGGTCACTGAAAAATTCTCTGTTGGGTTTTCGACCTCTAGAAGCCCTCAAAAATTTCTAAAACCTATGCCATTAGATTTATAATTCTATTTACAGTCAAGAATGACTACTGGTTAACTGCATATGGTCTCTAGCTCCCCTGGCTAGGCCCTGCACTGCTGCTGGCAAAAGATGGCACTAATGGCCCCTAGAACTTTACTGAAGCTTTTTGGCTTTCTAAAGTTCTCTACAGGCTCTAAAAACCATATCATCAGATTCATAAGGTATGAATTAGCCATATATGACTATTCATTTACCTAAAACAGATAAATAAATCCCAATACACTGCCTTCTCCATGATGGACTTGAAGGCTCCTTCATCTTCCTCGAAGAAAAAACCACTAAATATGACCTTTGTTCGACCTGAAACCTATGCCAAACTGCTCAGAATGTACAGGGGACCCAAAATTGATTATTTTTTCACCTTGTTTGGTCGAAAAATGAAGAATTTATGGCAAAAACAAATTTTTGCCCAGTGTCCCCCAAAATCCTCCTCCAAAACTCGAGGAACTCTAGTTAGCGCTCCAAAGATGGCATATTCTCCATAAATGTTAGAAACGTGCTAGAATAGGCAGATACATTAAATTTTGTGGTTAGTTAACAGGCGCGTTCACTTGCGCGTTTTGCATTAACCGCTAACCATTTGGATAAGGTTGAACGCCGCGCCCCTGGTCACAGTGGTTGGGTCATATCAGATGGGGCTAGCCCTTTTTTATTTCCGCCCGAAACAATGTGAAACTTCAAATAGAAGCTTGATGCATAATTTAATAAGATATAATGCACAACCCGACCGGTCGGGCCTGTGCACTCGCGGGCGGGAGTCCCGGGTTCGATTCCGGCAGAGCAAAATACTTTTTGGTGAATGAGAAATAAGCCTGACTTGAGTTACGTCCAGCCTGACCTGAGGGTGTGCAGCCTGACCCGAATTAGCGTGTAGACTGACCCAAATTAGCATGCAGGTCATGCCCATGGTGTTGGGCGTTAAACAAATTTTTAACTTTTGCCTTTGAGTTTGGGGCCACGTGGCAGCCTCTAGGCAGGCCACATGGTGCCCTACCATTGGCTTCCACAATGCCTTTAAAAAAATGACTTTAACCAATAATAATAATTTTTTTTGGATAAATGTCTAAAGTCAAACATAGTCAAACAGTCCTTTTTTTTGAAGTTTACTAGGCGATTTCAAACCTCAATAAATTCTGCATACGACCTCGGTTTTGAGAACTATTCACAGTGCCAAAATTGCAGCAAAGAGAACTTTCCGGTCGTTCAAGTTGCATCCACTTTTGAGGACTTCCATTTTTGTGCATTTTTTAAAACTTAGAGATGATCTCCTGATCATGAAGCTTGGCCTTAAGCCTAATAGTGGATAATGTAGTACGTGACTCCTCCAAGAGCTTCTCAATGGAAGAGGTGGGATTTCCGATCAGGAACACCCAGTGCTAAATAGAACTCAATCTCAGCTAAAAAATAAGAGAAATATACATGTCTAAACAGACCATATATTCAGAAATATCAAATACATCAACCTACCTCCTAAATAAGGCTGCCATCCTCTTCCTTAAATAAGATATGAGCTTGCAAACCCTAGGCCCCATCCAATAATAGCACTACTTCCATGCAAATCATCTCCATCTAAAACTGCACTATCTTTCATTGATGACCACTCCTCCATGACAACGATGTTGATTTGGTCAAAGTTGACCCAGTCAAGGTGTTCCAGCCCCTTTTCACACCTAAGGGTGCTCAATTAAGCTACCAAGATCTATCCTTTTCACATTGGCATTGATTTATTCATTATTAAGGAGAATTATGGACCTCCATTGTCCTTTTATTCATAAAAAAAAGCATCAAAACAAAATTTAATATTCCAACTAGCCCATGGCTAATTGGGAATATTACACTCATGCACCTTGCATGCTCCATGATTTTCCTGTTCATCCTTTCTGACACACCATTTTCCTGTGGTGTTCTTGGAATTGTCTTCTCTCTGAGAATTCCATGCTCTGAACAATACCTATTAAACTCTTTGCTACAATATTCACCTCCATTGTTTAATCTGAGGCACTTCAACTACTTTCTTGTCTCAATCTCAACCAAAGCTTTCCATTTCTTGTGTTGACACCTAATCCTAAGGGTTGGGTGAGGATATTCAATTTTGTATATTAAATAATATTAGGAAATAAGGAAGGCCAAGAGTCATTGGGAGATGAATCCCAATAGCCTCACCTCCATGTATAAATACATGCACATTCTTCATCTAATACACATTCCGATTTGCGGAGTTACCTCCTGGTTTGACATGGTATCAGAGCCAGTCCCACTATTGGAAATTTTGCTTGTGGTGTAACTCCCTCATTCTTGCTAATAGTCTTTTGCTCAGTCAGTTTTATGTCTAGTTTTGCTACTCCATTAGATTGATGCCATATACTGCAATTCTGCATTTTTTTTAATCTATCTCTGCAAATTCTACAGTCTCTGATTTCTGTAGGTTCAGCTCCTGCAATATCTGATTATTTTGCAGCTCCTGCAATTTCTGTAGTTCTTGCAATTCAGTAGCTACGAACTCTGCATATGTAATTCCTAATTTTTTTTCGGCTTCTCGGCCTCCCCATCCCTCATACGTTCATTACTCCCCATCGCTCGCACTCACAAATCTCTCCCTCCTCCCTACGCGCTACAACACCCACACCCGACTCCCTATCTTTGCTACCCCGCTTGCACCTAACCCTTATCACTCCAGCCACCACTCCCTTACCTCCCTAACACTCTCCCTTATCACTCCAGCCGCCATTCCCTTGCGCCCGTGGCCTGTCGGCCCTCCCCGCAGCTTGACTCATCATCCCCGTGGCCTGGCTCATCTGTTAATACTGCTTCCTGCATTAATACCGTCCTCCCACGCATCGATACTGCCTACGCACACCCCTCACCGCCTGCATACACCTCCCATCGGTCCCCGCCCCTTATCACTCCCACCTCCCCACCTGTCTAATGCACTACCTTGCTATCCCCATGGCTTTCCAGCCCTCTCCGCCCTCGCTGTCCATTAATAAGTTCTGTCCATAATTCAAATACGCTCTGTCCATTATACACTTTGTCCATTATTCAATAACGCCCCTCCTCTCCCGCCTCACTCGAATCCCCGTGGTCTTTGGCCTTCCCCACCATATTATATTGCCCCTCCTCTGTTATACCTCTGTCATATATTACATCGCTCTCCCAACATATTTAATATCGTTCCCCCACCACATGTTATATCGACCCCCCACCACTTTATAATACCGCTTCCCCACATTCATAATACCGCCCCCCCTTCACATTTTCAATACAGTTATCCATATAAATTTTCTTTCTTCAAACACAATATATATATATATATATATATATATATATATATATATATATATATATTTGGTGCAGAATTCAGTATTTTCAGCAAAGTGTTTTTGTCCCCTTCAATTAAGTATATTTTTCACCAAAGAGTTTTTAGTTTTCTCTCCCTCAAAATATTTTTTTCCAGCAAAGTAATTATTTTGTTCCCTTCAGAAGAATGCATTCTCTCATATCTATTATGGGGGTGGTTCTCTCCGGCAAAGAGAACTATCTTGAATGGTCTTGGAAAATCAAGCACACTCTCATTTTTAATGAGCTGTGGAAAGGAATCTGTGAAGGAAAAGAAGGAAATCCACCAGCAAAGCCCAATTCAGATAAGGAGCTCGCTATTTAGGAAAACAAGAACTTTAAGGCCTATGCCTTGATTGCAGTTTTCGTAAATGAAGAGGTGAGTTGCCGTATTTCATCATTTTCAAATGCCTATGAAGCCTTGAGCAAGATAAAAGAACTCTATGACTCACATTCAGAACTAGAAATTGTTCAATTGATGATTAAGCTATTCAGTCTTGAAATGAAGAATGATGATCCCCTTGCTTTAGCTTTAGAAGTTAGATCTATCATGCATGATATTGACAGCACTGGTGTAAAAATTGACATACCTCTCATAGCATATGTTAAGGCATTATATCCGACTTACTCACATTATCTTGAGTCATTGCAAGCAAGTGGAAACCTTGAGCATATCACCTTTGATACCCTTGAGAAAAAGTTTGCAGAAAGAGAGAAAGCTTTCAGGAAGATGAAAGTCCCTTCGTTTTCTGAAGAGGCTGCATACTTGGCACATAGAGAAAAGAGTCATGCTCCAAATTCTTCCAGAGCAAGAGGTGGCAGAAGAGGAAGAGGAAGAAGAAACTTCAGAGAAAGGGGGGGCTGACAATCTGACAAATCTGATCTTCATTGCACACATTGCAATAAAGATGGACATGATGCATCCAAATGCAGGACACCTTGGGATAAAATTGAGCAGCAAAGAAATCAAGACAAAGGTAAAACTAATGACAAAGACAAAGGTAAAGCACCTGAATCCGCTCATTATGTTCTAGCACATTGTAACAATGGAGTAACGGAAGACGTGTTTGATGATTCATTTACTTCATGGAGAGATGATTGGTTGCTAGATTTAGGAGCAACATGTCACATGACATTTAGAAAATATTTTTTGAAGAATTTACTGACAAATTTGACGGAGCAGTATATTTCACAGATAAATCCAAACTCAAGCCATCAGGGCTTGTCACAGTTAGGCTTAAGTTGCTTGGTCTTCCAGATCATATTCTACATGAGGTTCTATACCTCCCTGAGTTGAGGGGAAACTTGCTCTCCCTGGTCCAAATCCGCTAGAAAGGACACTCCATTCACTTGTTTGATGGCAAGGCAGAGGTAAAAAAAGCATCAGATCACTCACTTGTCATGGAACGAATAGAAGAAGGAAGACTCTTGAAGCTGAAAGGTTCATCTGCTCATGCTCAAAACTTTTCATTCAGTTCACATCATGATGAAGGTACATTCCCATCAAGTCTTTTATGGCATGCTAGATTTGGACACTTAAACTATGAAAGCCTTTGTTTGTTGAAGAAAAATGGTGTTAATGGACTGCCTACAATTCCTAGGCAACTTAAGGAATGTGATGCTTGTATTCTAGGAAAGCATAGCAAACAACCATTTCATGATTCACACTCCAGAGCACATAGAAAACTTGAGCTTGTTCATTCAGATTTATGTGGCCCTATGCTTGTTGCTTCTGCAAATGGAAATAAATACATGATGACATTTATTGATGACTACACCAGAATGTGTTGGATTTACTTATTGAAGAACAAGTCTGATGCTTTTCAAACATTCAATAATTTTCATGCATGGATTGAAAATGATGCACAAACTCATATTGGCTCTCTACGTACTGATAATGGAAAAGAATACACTTCAAACAAATTTGAAAATTATCTTCGTCAACATGGAATCAAACATCAAACAACTGTGCCATATAATCCCCAACAGAACGGTGTAGCTGAAAGAATGAACAGAACTATCTTAAATATGGTTCGCTCCATGTTATTTTTCAAGAATGTGAAATTGATGTTTTGGGCTGATGTAGTTCTATGTGTCGTTTACATAAAGAATAGGTGTCCTTCAAGTTCAATTAGAAACAAAACTCCTTTTGAAATGTGGCATGGCCACATTCCTTCGGTAAAGCATTTCAGGGTCTTTGGGTCCACCTGTTATGCCTTGATACCCAAGGGACAAAGGAATAAACTTGGTGCTAGAAGTCAAAAATGTATCTTCTTGGGGTACTCCAATACCTCCAAAGGATATCGTCTCTATGATGAAGCCAATAAGAAGTTTGTAATAGCAAGAGATGTCATATTCCTTGAATCTTCCAAGAGTGACAAGGTTGTTGAGTGGCAACTTGATCGCCTGGATAGATTCACACATGCAAAGTCTTTCCAAGAATTTGATAATCAGATTCCACATCTTGAAGGGGGGATTCCTATATTGAATCAAACTGTGGAATCATTTCCTGAAGCACTCTCTCCCCCACATGAAGAAACAACCACGAATGACACATTGAATGATGTGATTGATAGAATTGGGAGATTGAATCTTGAATCAATCCCAATTCAGTCAAATGAGTAGCTTGGGCCATCTCAAAAAGGTCTTCCCAAATGGCTGACAAAGACACTGGAGAATGTTCATCCCGATGAGGTTGGAAAAACAGGAACAAGAAGTTCCACTAAACAAATCGAAGGTGACGTAGATAATTCTGATTTTCCTGTTGATATGGATATTGCTTATAATTGTGAATTGAGTTTGTCTACAGATCATGAACCAACTTCCTTCAAAGAAGCCGCTTCTCATGATGAATGGAAAGAAGCGATGCAAAAGGAGTATGATGCCTTGATAAAGAATGGCACTTGGAAGCTGGTTGATCCGCCTTTGGGAACAAAACCAATTGGCTGTAAGTGGGTCTAAAAGAACAAGTATAAAGCGGATGGCTCACTTGACAAGCACAAGGCCAGGCTTGTGCCAAAAGGTTTTGCACAAAAATAAGGAATCGATTAGGAAGAAACTTTTGCTCCCATAACAAAATGGACCACCATCCGGACTCTCTTTTCCCTAGCAGCTCAGAATGGATGGAAAGTCCATCAGATGGATGTAAAAACCGCCTTTTTGAATGGAGATCTAAAGGAGAATTTTTTTATGTCCCAGCCAGAAGGATTTGTTTTAAAGGGCCAAGAACACAAAGTTTGCAAGCTTATAAAATCCTTGTATGGCCTCCAGCAAGCACCACGAGCCTGGTATGAGAAATTAACCGAACATCTTCTGAAACTTGACTTCAAACATTTTGATCTTGATGATGCAACTTCGTTTGTTAAGAAAATTGGAAAAACAGTTGTATATCTTGTGGTGTATGTAGATGATATTTTGATAACAGGGAACAATGAGAGCTATATTGCATCCATGAAGAAAGAATTGAAGAAAGGTTTTGAAATGACTGATTTGGGTCATGTTCATTACTATCTGGGTATTGAAGTAATTCAACATCCTAAATTTATATTTCTTTCTCAAAAGAAGTACATTAGAGATCTTTTGAACAAGTTTGGCATGGACGAATGCAATCCCTTAACCACTCCAATGGAACAAAACTTGAAGCTCACATCTATTGAAGGGAAGGAGTTCGAGGATGCAACTAAGTATAGACAACTTATAGGAAGTCTTATCTACCTGACCACCACCAGACCTGACATTTCATTTGCTGATGGAATCCTCTCAAGGTTTATGGAAAAACCTTGTGAAGGACATTGGTCTGCTGCAAAAAGAGTGTTAAGGTACTTGAAAGGGACTCAATACTTTGGACTCAAATATACACAGGTAGGCAACTTCAGCTTGATAGGATACTCTGATTCAGACTTTGATGGGGACAAAGAAATAGGGGTGTCTACTACAGGGTACACCATGAGTCTTGGATCAGGAGCTGTCTCATGGATATCACACAAACAGTCAGTTCTAGCAGATTCCACGACCAAGGCAAAATATGTGGCAGTAGCTGAAGCAACAAAGGAAATTGTGTGGCTCAGAAAAATCCTAGAAGATTTGCAGATGAAACAAACGTATTCCACACCACTCATGATCGACAACACCTCTGCAATAAATTTGGCCAAGAACCCAAAGTTCCATGATCGAAAAAAGCACATCAATACAAAATACCATCTAATTCGACATCATGTTCAGGCCAAAACCATCCATCTACATCATTGTTCCACAAATGAGCAAACTGTTGATATCTTCACCAAAGCACTTGGAAGAGAAAATTTTGAAAAGTTAGATCGATGCTTGGTCTCACCAACATCCCTTCGGATTAAAGGGGGGGAATGTTGACACCTAATCCTAAGGGTTGGGTGAGGATATTCAATTTTTTATATTAAATAATATTAGGCAATAAGGAAGGCCAAGAGTCATTGGGATATCAATCCCAATAGCCTCACATCCATGTATAAATACATGCAGATTCTTCATCTAATACATATTCTGATTTGCGGAGTTACCTCCTAGTTTGACATCTTGAAAGTATCAAATAAATCATACTTATTATGAATACAATAAATCCAATTTTTTCTAGTTGCATCATCAATAAAAGTAACATAATAACGAGAGCCACAGAGAGATGATACCTGAGTAGATCCCCATACATCTCTATGCACAAGCTCTAATTTTTCACTCTTATTTTCTTTCCCAACTATAAGAAATATGACTCTTTTGTTTTCCATAAAAACAATTCTCACAGAAATCCAAATTAATATTCTTCAAACCTGGCAACAAATTTCTTGAGTGAAGAATATTCATCCCCTTCTCACTCATGTGTCCAAGCCTATGATGCCATAATGTTGCATCTTCTCGTATGGATTTTAAAGCATTAACACAATTAGAAATACCACTGCATAAATACAATGTACCAACATTTTCTCCTTTTACTATTACTAGGGCTCCTTTAGTGACCTTCTAGGTTTTATTTGTAAACGTTTTCACACAACCTTCACCGCCTAACTGCCCAGTTGAAATCAGATTTTTCTTCAGATCTGGAACATTCCTTACCTCATTTAATAACCATTGGTTTCCATTCTCCTATTTTACAAAAACTTTACCCATTCCAATGATTTTATAGGGTTTATCATCACCGAGATGAACATGTCCAAAATCTCCTTGAACATAGTCATGAAAATGTTTCTTATAAGGTGCGGCATGGAATGAGGTCCCTGAATCTACCACTCAGGCATCAATAACATTTTCTAAAGAAAGAATCAAAGCATCTTGCAACACATCACATGTCACATTCAATTCATGATTGTTTTTGTGTTGTGCGTCTCCTTCTTTTCCCTTATGAGACATACAGTCTTTCTTCAGGTGTCCTTTCTTCCCACATTTATAGCACACTATCCCCGATGTGGACTTGGATCTGCCTTTCCTTTAATTATTGCGATATCCTAGACTCTTTCCTCTTTCTATTTTCCTTCCCCTAGTCTTCGCACTCAAATCATTACTTGATGTCTCATTAGAGCTTTTCCATTACATTTCCTCGCTAAGGATGGCACAAACAACATCATCAAACTTTAAAGTACTATATCCAGAGACAAAGTTACTAATGGCCATAACTAAACCATTCCAACTTTCTGGCAATGAGCATAGAAATAACAGAGCCCTAACTTCAGCATCAAAGTTTACCCCTGCAGAACTTAATTGACTAGTAATCGTATTAAATTCATTTAAATGGTCAGTAGCAAATACACCTTCTGAAATTTTCATACTAAATAAACGATTCATAAAAAATAACTTACTTGAGGCTAAGGGTTTTTCATATAGTTTGGCCAATGCCTTCATTAAACCCTATGTTGTCTTTTCCTTTCAAATATTAAAGGCTACCGACGCCGATAGGCACATCTGTATTGTTGCAAGTGCCTTTCTGTCGAGAATCCCCCATTCTTCATCTGTCATACTTGACAAATTCTTTGTTTTTCTGCTCAATGGTAGGTATAGATCTTTTTGATACATATTATCTTCCATCTGCATCTTCCACAGCTGGTAGTTTTGGCTGTTAAATTTCTCGACCCTAAACCTGCCATCTTCCATTGTTTCTCCCACTCGAACCAAGAACCCTTCTTTCCTGTGATTTTATCAGAAAAATATACCTTCGGATTTGATACCAGTTGTTAGAAAATTAGATATCACAGAGCAATGGAACACATAAAATATGTGGAGATACAAACAAAAAAAAATATAAAACAAGAGAGACACAGATATCTGTGGTTCACCCAACTTGGGCTACGTCCACAGAGAAACAGTCAGTCCTTCCTTTATATTATCCAGCAAAATGAAGAGACACAACCTACAATAGATCCGATGTAATATCCTCTACTCTCTCACACAATCTCCCTTTCTCTTTCTCGCTCAGAATACACACACCACACAGATTCACAATACAATTCCCTCATATGAAATGAGGGGTTTCCTTTTAGGGGAAAAAAACCCCTAAATTATACATAAATTCTACCATCAAATCATCCTCCTAATAAATGACCCAGATTGACTACGAAATTACAATATTTTACATCTATTTTTAACTTCATGGGCGCTTCCCCTGGACCCCCCAACTAGGGGGGATCAGCCCCCCCTGAACCCCCGCGAGAAGTGGGGAGGGAAGTCCCCCCCAGAACCCCCTGCATGGAGGGGTGTACAATCTTCCTGGGTTATACATCCGACTGAAACAAAGACCTCTAAATCAGGATGATAATTAGGCTCCACACCCAACACTTCAGGCATAATTCAAGTAGTCATCTTGCTTAGGAAAAAGATGGGTAGGGAAACACACTAAGTCTCTGTTTAATGTTTGCTTGAATTCTCTTGGTAGTTATTGTGAATGAACACCATAATTTCAAATTGTGAGCAAAAGGCACAAGAGTGATTACGGTTCACTGAAAAAATGTAATATATTTGACATAAAAATGAAATCACATATCCTTGTGAAGGCAGTCAACAAATGGCTTGCACCAGTTAACCTTAACCATTGCTTATATGTTTTCTTCATGATACACTAGAAGTAAATTCAAACAAATTTGTATTCCAACATAAGATTTATTTGTCAAACTTTTATATAATTAAAATTGAATTCCCGAATCTCCTACTGTCAGGGAGATCCTTTGTTGTTACTATTAGATTTTCTATTAAATTCATTCTTTAGTATTTTGGCAAGATTGATTTAATTACTAAAACCGTGATATGATAATTATTGTGAACCTTTTGTTTTTAGTTTTTATTAAATTATATTTTAAGAAGATAATAATAAGGAAAACTAAATATAATTTTAGTATTTCTGTGAAATTGATTAAATTGCTAAAACCATGATATGATAATTATTGTGAACCCTTTTGTTTTTAGTTTTTATTAAATTATATTTTAAGAAGATAATAATAATGAAAACTAAATACCAGCCTAGATCCATCTTAACTCCGGATCTATCAAGCGCCGAGAGGGATCAAATCTCTCGAGGTGAAAACCTCTTTTTTGAGTGCAAAACTTGAGGAAATGTTTTCACCTCGAGAGATTTGATCCCTCTCGGCGCTTGATAGATCCAGAGTTAAGATGGATCTAGGCTGGTTTCAGTCGTGTGCGACCAAGGAAAATCTATCGATAATATGAGGAACATATGCTTAATTTTATCAATAATATGTAAATACATCTAATATTAACATAACCCTTTTAAATATGTTAAATATGTCTGAGATTCATTGAGTCATTTTAATTTTAAATTTGATTAGTTACCTCAGTTTGTTGAGATGATAAATATTGTAAAATAACTTTAATGATGAAATAAAATTTTGAACGCAAAGTGACAATGTAATAATATTGAATGATAGAAACTGTGAATAATAAGAATGTAGTCAATTACGAAGTCTTCATTGTGATCGATTTTGAACTATTTTCTTCTACTATTCTTATTTTCACCCATGTTAGTTTTGTCATATTTTCATATTGATTATTTGAAAAGAACAGTTGGGATCATAAACCATTTAAATATTTAGCTCGAGCTGTTGTAGTAAACATCATACCTTGTCTCTCTTGCTCTCCAATATTAATAGGCTGAATTACTCTAACACAAAAATCAATGTACATTATCAATAATTTTTTGTGCTTACACTAAAATCATTGCACACACACTATTAATCCAACGACTTTAAAATTAATGTACCATCATACATCAAATTAGAAATCAACATATACACTGAAATCAATGCAACTAATGCAAGAAATCAAATAATAATAGAAAACAAAATCTACACTAAAATCAATGCATATAATGCAAGTAATGAAATATGATTAGAAATCAACATCTACACTCAAATAAATGAGTCTAGTGCAAGTAGGAAAATAGGATTTAAAGCCAACATCTACACTGAAATCAATGCATCTACTGCAAGAAACCTTCTTCCCTATCTCCCCCATATATATCTATATATCCATCCATATCTCCTTCTTTTTCTCTTTATCTCACCCCACCATACACACACTCTCTCTCACTACATATCTATCAATTTCCTTGTCCCTCCCTCCTCTCCATCTATATTTTTTTCTCTTCACCTTACATCTATATCTATATCTCACTCTATCTCTCTATATCAACTCCAAAACATAAACTCTCTTTCTCCAATCTATCTATCTATCTAACACTCCCTCCTCCTCCTCCTCTCCCTCTCTCTCTCTCTCTTCCTTCCTGCTACCCTTTCTCCCTCTCTCTCCATCTTCTTTATCACTCCCTCTCTCTCTCTCCACCTTTCACCCTCTATGTCTTTATTCTTACCTCCCCCTCTCTCCCTCTCCATATTCATATCTCTTTCCCTACCTCTCTTCACTCTCTCTCTTCCTTTCTCTCCCCCCCCCTCTCTCTCTCTATCTTCACCTTCCAACTTTGTTACCATATGCCCCTCTCTCTCCTTCTCTCCCCCCTTCTCTCCATATCTCCTTATTTGTCTCTTTATCTCACCCCAAAACATACACACTCCCTCTTCATCTCTCCCTTGTCACTCCCCCTCTCTCTCCACCACTCACTCTCTATGTATTTATTCTTCCCTCCCTCTCTCCTCATCCAGCTCCATCTCTCAATCCCTCCCTCTCTCCCCCTCCAAATCCATATTTCTATCCCTCCCTTTCTCCTCCCCTCTCTCCTCCTCTCTTTCAAGTCCCCTCTCCTTTCCTTCCTCTCTCTCCCTTTCTCTCCTACCTCCCTTTCTCTTCCCCCATCTCTCTCTCTCTCCATCTCTCAATCCCTACCTCTCTCCCCCTCCAAATCCATATTTCTATCCCTCCATCTCTCCTCCCCTCTCTCCTCCTCTCTTTTTCTTCCTCTCTCTCCCTTTATCTCCTACCTCCCTTTATCTTCCCCCATCTCTACCTCTCTCTCTCTCTCTCTCTCTCTCCCCTAAAATCCTCTCTTCCCCCATCACTCTCTTCCTCTCTCTCATCATTCCTCTCTCACCTCCTTCTATTTGACCCTCCAGCTCTCTTTCTTTCTCTCTCTCTCTGTCCTCCAATCCTCTCTCTTCCCCCGTCACTCTATCTCACTCTCCAACTATCTTACTATTTCTATCCCTTTATCCTTCTCTCCCCCCTTGTCTCCATCACGCCTCCTTTCTCCTTCTCTCCCCCCTTGTCTCCATCACTCCTATGTATCTTTATCCCACCCATAAGCATACACTCTCTCTCTCCATATCTCCCTTGTCACTCCCTCTCTATGTATTTCTTCTTCCTTTCCTCGCTCCACCTCCAGCTCCATCTCTTTATCCCTCCTCTCCTCCTCCTCTCATCCTTTCTCTCTCTCCATTTCTCTCCTACCTCCCTCTCCCTTCCCCCTTAGTTCTCTCTCTCTCACTCTTTACCCTCCAATCCTCTCTCCTTCTCCCTCCCTCTCTCCTTATCTCTCTCCCACCTCCATATTTGTGTCTCCCTCTCCCTCTCTTACCCTTCTCTAACTCTCTCACTCTTCTCACTCTCTCTCTCTTCATTCCTCTTCTCCCTTCTCCTTCAATTTATCTCCATATCTCCCTTGTCACTCCCCCTATTTCTCCACCTCTATCATATATCATGATATATTAATATATATTACAATATAATAAATTTAATATTGTATTAATCTAAACACATTAAATTTAATAATATTAATATTTTAATAGTAATGTTAGGGTTAATAATGTTTTTTTTGGCATGGTATTAATAATAATTTGGTCCATGGTATTTGACCCTTATACTTCATATATAATTAGATCTTGATTTCTAATCGTATTTGATATATTTTTATTTATTTACCTTACCTCTTTATACCTCTATTATTGAGCCGAAAGGCTCATTCTACAATCCAATATGAGGGAGATGTTAAGTATGTCATGTCCTCAAAAAATAATAAAAATAATTTAAAGAATTAAAAATTTATTAACCCAACAATTAAGTGTTGATATTATAATTGAGCCAAAAGGCTCATTCTAGAATCTAGTACAAGGGAGATGTGTAAGTATGTCACGTCCTCAAAAAATAATAAAAATAATTTAAACAATTAAAAATCTATTAACACAACAATTAAGGGTTGATATTATAATTTTATACAACTTAATAGAAATAAAATATATATATAGAACTTAAAGAAAGTGTTTGAATATCCATATTAACTAATATATTTCAGCATGGATTTTCTCTCTCTACAGAAAGTGTATATATATATATATGTGTGTGTGTGTTAACCTTAGCTTGAAAAGAAAAATTAATTGAAGGTAATGTAGAGTAGTTACTTTTTAATAAGAGGAAAATGTGTGACTAATTAAATTTTTAATACAAAATATTAATAATGATAAAATATAAAATTATACAATTTAAACAATGAAAAATTACCACATAAAACTATATTAATCACAAATTTATGAAGCAGTAAAATGTATTAATTGACATGTAATTTTAAAAAAAAGTTTGATATTGGATCTCTCAAGGCCCTTGGTAGATATGTGGTTAAACTGCATCTATATTGTTTCTACATCCCAGTGTGAAGGCTACATTAAGTATGTTCATTCCTCGTAAAATAAAAATAAAATATTCTCTAAATAGAAAAACAATGTCGGCTATAATAAAAATGAAAAAAAAAATATATGCTATGCATTTTTAATTAGTTGTCCATATGACCTAATATCATGTAGAGTAATTAGAAGTAAAGAAAATATGTGAGTAAGATGTTTAAACCTTATATTTTTTAAAAATATTTTAATAAGTGATATCAACTTTATATAAATCTATATATAGAAAAAAATGTTAAAAGAAAATATTTTAATGTATGATAGAATCAAATATCCAATGTGAGTGATGAATAAAATAATTTAATATGAATTAATATAAAATGTTTCAATACACATGTTATGTAATCTCTATAACAATCAGAAGTGAAATTTAAACAATAACAAATTTTTGTATTCTAAAATAAGTTTGCAACAAAAGGAATTTGATCCCTTTCGGCTCATGTTAGATCCATGTTTTAGATGGATCTACGCTGGTATTTACTTATTTACCATACCTATTTTATAGATATATTATTTGGCCCATGGTATTTACCCATGGTATTATTAATAATTTGTCCCATGGTATTAATAATAATTTGTCCCATAGGCTTCACCTAGATAAAACCTGTTTTTGAGTTTTTGTAAATAGAAAGTGGTTTATTGAGTAAATATAAAATCGGTTTTATTTATTTACCATACCTCTAGTTTATTTATATTTTTATTTATTTATCATACCTCTTGAGTAATATAAAAAGATGTTTTATTTATTTACCATACCTATGGTTTATTTATATTTTTACGTATTTACCATACATTATTTATTTACCATATCTCTTTTTTGAGTGTTAGTAAACTCTTCATATTTTAAGCTTATATCATTTAAATTTATTTTTAATAAATTTTTAATTGTTCATTTATATGTTTATGTAAGTGATTGTTCAAGACGACATTTTTTTTGGCTTCGGACATACTTACACATCGGGGTCATACTGAGCTGTAGAATGCGCCTCTCAGCGCAATAATTTTTTTTAATAAGCCAAAATGTTTTGCAATTAATTTACACTATTATAACTCTACATCTAATGCTAATTGTCCTAACCCTACATAACCCGAACATTCATCCAAATGACGAGCAACGTGTCCAACTGTTACAGAATGGAGCAACGCGTCTACCTCTTACATAGAAGAGAAACACATCTCATGATGGGAAAATACAATTGCCTCAACCCTTTGTCTAAATCTATGCCTCCTCTTGAACGAATATTAAAACCCTTAGTGTCTGGTGGTTGTTCTTATCCAACAATTGTTTCTTTCAAGCTTGGTTCTCTTACGGGAGATATTTTTTTCAAGCCTTCTCGTCTTTAATGATGGTCACTAAAAGTTTCGGGTTTTGTGAGGTATGATAACTTTTGTGATTGACAATTATAGCTCTGAATATCAGTTTTGGTCTAGTAAACTACATTACTTGGTGGTTTCTATAATAGTACTGGTTATTTAGAACTTTGTAGAACAAGTCCTTTCATTAATGGTTAACTCTGATTGTGCACGTCTTATCGACGATTCTACAATTATCTGTTGAATGTGATTTTTCCAACTCGGAGCATATTAGGTAAGGCAATTGTGTTAATTTGTTTGGATCGAATTTTATTTATGTTATTGATGAATCAAATTACTTGTTGGTAATAAAATTAATCCGCAAGATTGTGTTCAAATCTAGGCATAATAGAGTTTTATCAGTTAGTTGTTTATCATAAGAACAAATCACTTGTACCATACTGGAACAACCATTTTATGATGCCATTTTCATACCACAGAAAGGAATTGTACCAGTATAATTGACACAAGGGAGTAGAGACCAAAAACAAGGTGCTGTTAAGATAAAGGAGGTATATTTTATTACTCTTGTGCCATAACAGAACAACCATTTTACAATTGAAGAGCAGTACTCTGTTATGGCAGTACTCATTTTCTTGATTTCTCCTTTAGCGTTAGGTGCCGACTTTAGACATCTAGTCATGAGATGATGAAAGTTAATATGGAAACTGCAAAACAATCTGTTCAAATGGATAAATCCATGAAACCTGACCATTGGAGTCTCCACCACCATTGGTACACTCCATTGATAGATGAAGTTTGAGGATCCATCAACCAGCTTTTCCTGCTTGATTTTTACAGAATAAACTGTGAGAAAGTCTCCTCTTCTTTTACACAAAAAACTACTAGCTGAAAATAGCTTTATAATAACGAACAAGATAATAAAGCAACAAATTTGCAGGAAAGTCTTGACTTTTCTATGAATATTGTCTTTGACAATCAATGAGAAGCAAAGTGCTTTCAACTCATTATTCCATGACTTTGAAGCTTCCAATATCAAAGGTACCAAAGATTAAAAAAATATCCAGTCCTTTCCATTAGCACTTTCCTTGCAGAGTTCCATCAAATACGTAAACGCCATCAACCTCGTTTCACTTTTCCAGCTCGATTTTTGCCTTCAAAATCCGAGCCATGTAATTGTGCTGCCTCTAGAGATTTATAGTGAAATACAAGTCATGATTCTATGTCAAAGCATCATCCCTTAAAATTTCGCCTGTAATGGGATCCTTCAATCCAGCTTTGGAAAACTCGTGCAAGATGGCTTCCCTATCGTAGGTATGGCCATTGGAAACGAGAAAGCACATGTTTCTAGCCATTAGGACCACTAGAGATGATAGGCTAATATTGCTAAGTTAATGTAAATTAATGGTTGATATGATTGAGTCTATTTGATCTCTCGGTTATCGGTAGATTAAGATGAATGATGGTAGCTATAATTGCTTTTAATTTTATCATTGTTTTTCATATTATTAGAATAATTAATATAGTTTATTTGACTTATAAAAGTTTAATATAGTTGATTCAATTTAATTGTTTCCTTTGACATGATTTAAATAATTATTTCCTCTTCTTTACATAAAAAAAATATATATTTTAAATCAAAAAATTTAATAAAAAAATCCTTTGAATTGAAAATTATAATAATTAAGAAATAAAGAAATATAATAAATTGAAATTAAAATTAAAATATAATAGAATTTTAAATTTTAAATTTATTAAAATTAATTGATTTTCATTATTTTTTCTTTCGTAGTCAAACTAGTTGCTACGTTCCAATGACTAGTAACAACTAGTTCGACCTTATCTACACCTATTTAAGACTAGTAACAACTAGTTCGACCTTATCTACATCTATTTAAGCTTAATGATTGGAAAAGCTCTCTAGAAAATGATTTAAATAATCAATATATTTTTTTATGATTAATTATTATTGTTATCCAATTTTAAGGTCACGGCCAAGCGAGACACCAAATTGGTGTATGCGACCCACACGCAATGATTTGACTAATAAGTCTACAAAGGCATACATACTCTACCCCCTTTTGGTTTTAAACTTGTGACCTCTTAGGAGGAAACACTTTCTCTTAACCATTAGGCCCACTCAAGTTGTATATGGTTGAGTTGAGAGTCAATATGGTAAACATTGAAGTCAATATAGTTTTACTTTATATAATTAATGTAGTTGAATTTATGATTAATATGGTTGAATTTATAGTAGATATCGTGAAAATTAAAGCCAATATAGTTTTTATTTTATGGTTAATGGCATCAATTATACAAGGATGGATATCATTGAAAATGTTAACTTCATATTGTTAACATTTTATAGGTGAACTTACTGTTTCTTTTTATACAATTTGTTTTTTTTAAGGAGTTGCTTTATATTATATGAAACTAAAGTTTACAATTTCTTTCCAACTTGTATATTTGGTCAGATTTAAGACCTAACAAAAAAAAAAAGTTCCTTCCTTGAATTTTTGCTGCTTGTACAAAACATGTGTTTCGTCCAGCCTCTGGACCGACAAGTGCTAACTTAGTGTTTGTTACAAAATAAGTGACAAAATTGACAGAACCAGGGACTTTAACCAAATTAGTGATAGTTACATCCTTTACATGGTGACCCTTACTCTTTCACGTCACTTTATTTTCTACATAGTGTAAGAAAAACCAAAAATCACTGTCCCATAGGGCACATGATGAAGAGAGAAGGGTTTCAGAATGCATTAGAAAAATTAGTTCGTGAGGTCCTATTTCAACAGAATTGACTTCTTTGGTGTTCCTTCAGCGAGGGTGTCCTTAGAAGTAGGGTGGTTGGTCGAAGCACCTCTCATCTCCCGCTTAATGATGGGTGTGCTTTCATGTCCAACCTGCATATTCATCATCTGTATTTTGAGAAAGGAATAATGCAGGGAGTCCTTGGTGAAAAAATGCATGTGGTGTACAATTTCCACATACACCGTTATCTTATGATTAATCTTGCTCATCTTATCCTCCAGGTTTTTGTTGGCTTGATTATTTTCCTGCAGCACCAAGCCAAGAATTGTTTTCAATTTGCAAGAAATCTCGATGGTGCGGCCGTATATATTTTCATTGGCCCTGGTGAACCCTGGATCGGGAATCCACTCAAGCTGAGCATTGATTTCCTCAGTGTTT
Source organism: Pinus albicaulis (assembly GCA_034641835.2). NCBI lineage: Eukaryota > Viridiplantae > Streptophyta > Pinopsida > Pinales > Pinaceae > Pinus > Pinus albicaulis. The sequence continues at coordinate 475,071,293 of CM076571.1, forward strand.
GTTCTATGTCATATGTTTATGGATTGATTCTCCATCTCTGATATGTGCTCCCGAGTCTTTTGGGGGAAAATGTTGATGTAATTGAGGGCATCCTACCTAACCACCACCTTTTCTCTTGTTCTTGGTCACATTTTGGCTTGATTCCACCTTTCCATGTTCCTTCCTGTGCAACGACTGGTGGAGGGAGCATTGCTTTGGCGAGGGACAATACTTGTGAGTGAGGTGAAAGAAGTATTGCAGGTTGAGCTGAGAAAGGGAGAGAAACCAAGGGCACAAAAGGGATCAGCATAGAGGACCCAAGATAGAAGGGAATGACGACATAGGTCTATGGGCCTAGGGTATTCATAGAATATTCTAGAGATGAGGAATTCGAGGAGGAAGGTGGTGATAGTTAAACCGTGAATTCTTTCCAGAGCCATGTGATCATAATATGTAGCAGTGCAAGGGATTTTAATTGTGCTTGGGTGGAGAGGGCAGTGTTTTCTACCCAGAAACATGATTTAGATCCCAGGTACCATGGGAGAATAATTGGATTTGATACAAGAGGCGAGTTTCATCACATCGAATTATGGAGAATGTACCATCAGATCTGGGATATTTTCTATGTTGTGGAAAAATAATTATTTGTATTTCCTTCTTTGTCCTTGGCATTCATTTCCTCACACTCATGGTTGAGGGGAACTTCCCCCAACACCTTCCATGCAAGGGATTGCAGCCTTTCACCGTTAGTTGTGCCCTTATTGGAAATCCTGTTGGCCACTCCATTTTCCTTCCTTTTGACCACCTAAAAGTGGAGCCCACTAAGGTCTTTAATGTACTACTAAATATGATGAGGATTTTTGGTAAATATTTAGTTGTTTGTTACCTTGCTGACCATAGATCCTTGCTGGAGCTAGCGAGCAACGAGAGTTTCCAACGTCAAGTCCCCCTCCATATTTCGGGGGGAGAATCATTGCTCTTTTTCGATAGCCAAACCATGCTCCATAGCATGGAGCTCCATCGCGTTATTGGTGGAAGTCCCCAAGTTTCCAAAGTAAACCCATTGAATCTCCCCTTTGGCATTTCTGAAGACACCACCAAATCCCACTTCTTCTGGGTTACCTTTGGTCGTACCATCATTATTCAATTTTATCACATTGTTCTCTAAGGGGGACCAATGGTCAGGAGCTTTGGGGGATGCATTCAAAGGGTTAGGTGTGGCCTAGAAAAGGTTGAGCAGATCCAAGAGATGGAGAATACGTTGGTCTAGAGGACGGGGGGTCCTTGGATATGATGAAGCTTGTATATGGAAAAATTTTCACGGATTCTCTGTTTGATGACACTAAGAAGGTTTTACACTGGATTTTTTATATTCTTGAAATTTATTCCATTGTGTTCCTTCCAGATAGCCCAACAGATAGTCCTTAGAAGGAGATTCTAGGCTCGGTCGACTACCAGGTGGGAGGATATGCTCGAACACCAGTTGTCAAGAGTGGTCTGGATTGAGGCCCTGTCTTTATCTGTCGTCTTGAATATTTTAGCTGCTTATTACCAGAGCTTCTTGGTTTAGTCATAGGTGTTCAATATATGGTTGGTAGTATCTTCCCGCGATTCGTAGAGACGACAACTATAGGGTCATGTGAAGCTTCTTCTCCAAATATTTCCCCATGTGAGAATTTTACCGTGAATGACCAGCCAAAGGAAGAGGGTGATTTTGGGCGGGAGTTGCCTCTCCCATGGAGTTTTACATATTTGATGTTGTTGCAGCTGATCATGATTTTTTATGTATCCATAAGCCTCATTGAGATTGAAAATCCCAGCCTATATTTTTCCCCATCGTAGCTTTTCTTCCCCTTGGTCTACCTGAATTTTCTGCTCCTTGAGGAGTTGATCAAAATAATTATAGTCTAGATTTTCTAGTAAGGGAGACCACTTTTTCATATCCCTCCATTCTTTCCATCAAGATCCAAGACTAATAGGCTTAAAATAGTGGGAAACTTTAATTTTCCCCCTTTCTTGCATGGTTCTTCGAAGGGCTGCATGTTGGTCGGTGCTGAGGATCAAAATCTTCTGCCATGTGTCCTCCCAGAAGAGGGAATTTTCCCCATTACAAATCTCCCAGAGGTTTTGTTCCTAAATGATATTTTTATTTCTGCACATCTAGTTACATATTGTTGAGCCTTGTGCTTGACCTAAGACCCTGATGAGGTCCTTGTTGTGGTGATTGGGAGTGTATTTGGCTCTCTAAATCTAGCGCAAAGATGTACCTCAGTTTTCCAAACACCTCCACGAGGTTTTGGCCCCCAGGGATTTTCCCAAAAGTTCTAGTTCTATAAGGTCGAGCTCACATGTGTTCTTTGGTTTGCAGAGTTGGTCCCACTCCACTAGGGCCCATTTCTTCTCTATATCTGAGCCTCTCCATAGGAAGCTTATTTGGATGCTACAGATGACGTTTGTGACATATTTTGGGGTAGTTAGAGGCGAGAATAGATAGAGATGCATGTCTTGAAGAACAAATTTAACTAAGATTATCCTCCCATCCAAGTTGAGGGATCTAAAGGTACAACTAGAGAGTTTCTTACACAATATGTTGAGGAGGTCCTCCTAATTTGATTTCGTAAAGGATTTATTAGTGAGGGGGACCCCCAGGTATCTCGAGGGAAGGAGGCAGATATGGAATTCCAAGATTCTAGTGATATTTCTTTGAATGGCCAGGGGAGTGTTAAATAATTTTTTTATTTTATTTTTCAAGTTTAATTCAAGTTCTAGACACTTCAGAGAAAAGGTTGAGTATACGTTTGAATTCAACAACATCACCAGCAGTTGGGATACCCATCAAGAGGGTTTCGTTGATGAATTGTTGATGGGTGGAAGTTGGGGTAGAGTCATGAAGCTTGAGACTAGTTAGGCTATTATTGGTGCTAGAAGCTTGGAGAGATCTTCTTAATCCCTCGACCATGATGACAAAGAGGAAGGGGGATAGAGAGTCTTCCTGTCTGATGCCCCTTGAGAGGGAGAGGGCTTGGTGGGAGATTCATTGAGTAGTATAGAGAAGAAATCACTCGAGACAAGAGCCATGATCCAATCAATGCAAATATGGTGGAATCTGAAGTCTTTGAGGACTTCACGCATATATTCCCAACTAAATTTGTCAAAGGATTTTTACATATCCAATTGAATCATCATTCTAGTCCTTTGAGGGTCTGGAGTGAGTGAATAGTTTCATGAGAGAGGATAATAATGTCTAGAATTTGTCTACTTTCCACACACCCCGCATGGTTGGCCGAGATTAGAAGGGGTAATAAATCCTTAAGCATGTTTTATAACAAATTCGAGATGATATTGTTGATTACATTACAATGGGTCATTGGTCTTAATCAGTCTAGAGAATTTTTTCCTTCCTCCTTGTGTATTAGAGTGAGGAACATGGAATTCAAAGCCTTGAGTACTGTTTTGTGGATCTGAGAGTCCACCAAGGCATGTACCTCTTCTTTGAAGAAGGACCACATTTTTTTAAATAATTCAAGGGTAAAACCATTGAGTCCTAGAGTTTTACCTAAAGGAATGGCCATCACAACTTCCTCCACTTCTTGCATGGAAACCTCTCTGAGGAGCATCTTGTTGTGATCCTGATTTAGGATGGCAGGAATGTTACTAGTAATTTCTCTGATGGCTTGGGTCCTGTCTATATGGGGTTCCTCTAGGATTTTATTATATAAGCCATCTATTTTGTCTAAGATTTCCTCATGGGTGTTGACCATTCTCTCATCCGTAGCTCTCAGGCTTAGAATTTTGTTAGTTTTCCTATGTTGGATCATGAAATAGTAGAAGAATGTGGAATTCCTTTCACCACATTTGAGCCAGTGATCAGGAGCTAAATTTTTCTCAAAATTCAAAGTTTTTAGATCGGCATGGAACCTCAAATACCACGTATTTCTATTCATCCTGAATTTGGCGCAACTCGTTTCATGCGAAACCGACACTGTATGCTCCCGGAAATGAGTTATGTTCATTTGCACAAACATGCAAAAAAATGGCGACGGGGAGCCCAGTCAGTAGTTCGTACTACTGACGTGGCATGTTGACTAGGCAGGGTCAATGTTTGGTCAAAGCCCTCCAGCGAATGACAGCCTGCCAAGTGGCAGAGTTCGATTGGTTGAATTTTTGGGTTATGTGGAAATTTGTGATTGGTTTTCGTGTGGTCCAATGGGGAGAGGACATGTGGTGCACCTTGGGTCGCCACATGCCACCCCTCCACAGTGGTATCAAAACTGCGCTGTAAAATTTTGTTACAATTCTGGGCAGAGGCACCAGGGTTCGACCCTGCGACCTACCACACAACACGCACATGCATTAACCCTCTGCATACACCATATGTCTTAACCATATGGTTCTCCGCATTTATTTAAACCTTAGTTACAACACCAACGGGGGGAGAGGGGGCCAGCCCCCAAGCCATGAGACCAACACCTATTACCATGGTGGAACAAGTGGAGCGCTTATCTCTTAGCGCAATTATTAACCTCTAATCCATGTTTAATTAACATGCAATCCCACTTTATTAATTAATGAATATTCTTAATGGAGCGTCAATTAGTGCTCATCAAGAGGTTAACTACATTTAAGTGGGGTTAATTAACCACTAATCTGGTGGTTAAGTTGGTGGGTTCGCTAAATCTAGTGGAAATACTATTTTTAGTGCTGGTTAGTCACAGTTAGCTCTAGTTAGCTAAATTTGGCCAACAAATTGTGGACAAACTTGGAGAAGTCATAACTTATGGCGTTTTCGACCAAATTGGATGTAGAAAGAGGCTAAGGTACCATTTTTTAGTATTATGGACTCAATGGAACATGTATCAGGAGCCATAGAGCACTCTAGATAAGATTTTTTGCAGGTTTAAGCCAAAGGGTGCTATGATCAACCATGGTGTTGAAACAACTCATGGAGGAGTTTGATGTTGAAGATGGCCTTGCAGGGTGTTGTATCTCTAGAAACAATCCCTTGGATGTGGTAAGGAATCAATGCTTAAGAAATTTTATAAATGTATGTCAAAATTACAATATCAAATGGCCTCTGTTTAACACCTTTGGAATGTAATTACTTAATACCCTAAATAATATAATATAATGAAATCCTTCACAATGCCATAAATTGTTGATATTTGAATGAAATGAAAAGAAGAAATGTAAGGGAAACACAAAATGATATCTGAAAACACATAATCTACCACTTTTAAGTTTCAGAGGAAATTCATGGAGAGAGAGGAAACTCGAAATAATATGTTGTAAACACAGAATCTATTACTTTAAAGTTTCATTGGGAATTTGTGAAGAGAGAGGAAACTCAAAATAATATGTTGTAAACACATAATCTATTACTTTTAATTTTCAGAGAGAATTTGTGAAGGGAGAAGAGATGGAGTGAAGGAGCGCACATTAAGGATTTTTTAACTCTTACTTACAGATGTAAAAAGAGACCCGTAGCTACATTACTTCACTACATTCAAAGAGGAATAAACACAGAGCGAAACTGGAAAGACATATCAACATCAACAAGTGTAGGAAACTTGATCTTCTTTCATTAATTTCTCAGAAAATTCAGTACCAAATTAACAGTCATCTAGAGGTCCAAAACTCAGAACCCCTTTTGTTTATTTCTATCTACTTAAATACATCCAAATAGTTCGTAACTGTTGAACTTCTTGAAACTACTTCGACTACCTAAAATGCTAAAATTACTTATGCAATCATACCAAGAAACAAAATTGAAACTGGGAATATCATTCGTTTTGTGCTGAATCTGATTGTTTCTGATGCATCCCTCTAAAGTGCTGAGGTGTCCTTTCTGGTTATGATGCGATAGCTGCACAATTTTGTAACAATGCCTCAACGCCCAACTTGACCCAGTTGTCATGCTTACAATAAGTGCCAATATATGTTCTTATGCCTGACTTTTCCTGTTATCAATCAGAAAAATGTGAAAAATTATTTTACATGGTCATAGAGTTCATTTATCAAAGGTATGATCATAGAGTTCCTTTGTCACAAGTTGGTATATGAAAATTTAGATTTTTTCATCTTCAACCTATCCTAAGGTTCAAACCCACCTCCATTAAGGTCATATCATGTCCCATTAGTCATCATTAGGTGTCAGATTTAATTTCCTAAGCATTCAAATTCAAAAAGGACACTTAAGATACTTTTACATCTTTTCGTAGAGTTTTACGCAGTGAAATAAAATTTTTCACTACGAAACTGCCAAATAGTTTTGTAGCGAAATTGTCAGAAAATGAACTAGCCACACTCCGAAAAATAGTTTTTCTATCTGTCTTGTCAAATTCGGTGCAAGGTGTAAGTTCATGTTTAGAAGAGTTAGGGTGGATTTCATTCCAATCAGTTAGGGTTATTTCAAAGGTACAAGGTCATGCTTGAGGTCATTATTACCGTTTTTAGCATGCATGAGTCATGATTAGGGCATGAGTTGTCATAGAAACCATAAAAAATTACCCAATTGAGTCTTTTTTTCATTCTCTGCTTTATCCTTGCATTTTATTGAGTTGCTGGAAAGTTGCTTCACCGAGCCAAGCTGGTTGCTGGAATTTTCAAAAGTTGCAGGTGTCACTAATCAAGCAAGGCTTAGAAGATATAAATTCACCATGGCTAGAAGGAAGAAGACTAAAAAAGGTGGAAATTGCCTTAGATATGAGCCCATGGACATGAATTTGTTAAATGAAGACCCAATTGCATTGGAAGTGTTTAGAAGAATAGGGTGTTTGCAATTCTGCCAAAGGCTGCAAGGGTGCCATTTGCAGGTTTCAAAGGAGTTTGCCAAAAGTTTTACTGGATCAGCTTCAAAGGTAGGAAGGTTAAATCTCACAGTAACACCAGAAAACATCTCAATAGCAACAAGAATCCCTAGAGGAGGAGTGAAATGGTTTAAAGGCATCAAATTCACCATGCAGGACTGTAAATAATTTATCAAGACAAAGCATAATGAAATTGATCTCACAAATGCTATCCCAAGGAGCTACATGAAGGATAAATGCTCAAAGTTGCTGGTGATCATTCAGAAGTACTTCACCTGTGAAGGAAGGTTTCACATGGTCTAATCCTACCACCTTCGGCTTCTACTGCATTTTGTGGGTGAGAGGTCTCTTGACTTTCCTTTTTACTTATATAGAAGCTTAGCTAAAATTTCAGATAAGGTTCAAGTTAAAACAGAAGGAAATGAAACATCTCTCTTTCATCATGGTTTGATCAATTTGTTGGTGTTAGAGGAGTTAAAGAGATTAGGCAGAGATTGGACATCTTTTTTGTTCATCAGTGGTTTTGAAGAATATACTTTCACTCCTAAAAGATTTTCCAAACCTAGAGATATCCCATCACCTTCAGTGGTAGAGTAGTTAGAACGAGTGAGCATGGAGATAGAGCCTTTGCAAAATATTGACACACCCAAAGCTACACCTGCAAAAAAGAAGCCAACAGTTAGAAAACATGGCAGAAAGAGAGTTACAAGGAGCCAAACAGTGGTTAAAGGTAACTTAGAGGACATATTGCATGCCATTGATATTGAAGAAACTCCCATTGTCCAAGCTGAAGATTTTAAAGAGGGAGGAAAAAAGCTTAAGAAAGGAAAATAGCCAAAAAGTTGGAGTTTGTAGGTGATGATGCTAGATTTATGTTTCAACCTAGAAAACCAATGACTAGGCATGTAAGAAAGGTTATGGAAAGTAGCAAATAGGTTCAAAAAGTTAGTGAAACTGCTCAGCCACCACCAAGCATCATAGACCTTTCCTCACCTGCAAAAGAAGATCTGATCATTAAACAAAAGAAGGGAAAAGAGAAAATCACTGAAAAGTCAGAGGTAGAAACCCTTAAGGAGTAGTTGAAAGAGGCAAGGGAAGAGATATCAGTCTTGAAGAAAGAGGAAAAAAAGCATAGAGCTGAAAGGGTCCAGTTTGAAAAATGAGCAAGATTTGGGAGGATCAAGTCACAAGTGTCTCAAAGACCTTGGACAATTCAGAAAAACTGATAAAGTGGACTCAGCCACTAAGAGGAAAGGTCAAGCACATCAAAAAGGTAAATCTACACTTGCAAGCCAAGAACAGGACACTAAAGGATCAAGTGAAAGATGTAGAGCAACAATTGGAGTTGATTCATGAAGAGCTGGAAAAGAAAGGTTTGAAGATGACTGTGGTTGATGAGCCCATTGCTCAACTGATCATAAATTAGGAGGAAACACCACAAGATCCATAAGTTGAGATTGAAAATGCTTTAGAGGGTTCATTACATGAAAAAAATCAATTTTTTACAGCTGGAGGTCATTTTGTAAAGACAGTTTTGAAATGTGAAATTTCTGCACTTTTACACAGTTTCGTAGCATTCCCTAGGCTTAAAGCCAGGAAAACACTACGAAAAAACCTGTAGCATCTTTTTTGCCTCTAAAGTCACTTTTTTCAGTTTTCAAGGAGGGAGATTGATGGTGGTGATGTGTCATGACTTTATTGACACCATGGAACAAAAAAGTAGCGAAGTTATTGGGTGCAGAAGCCACTTTTTCAATGCTACCAAAACTCACTACGAAACTGTCCTGTTTTCGTAGCGAGCAATTGTTAAAGGTTTTGGAGCATCTTAATGGCAGTTTTGGATAGCTGGATACCTCCAACATGTCAAGGGAGGTTATCATCAAATATTTATGACTCTAAGGAGGTCCTATGAAGACAGGTCATCAGCCAAAGCAAATTTGAAGATAAGGGTCACGCATTCCTGAAAAGTAGGGTTATGCTCCATAGATCTAGGAGGGTTTTTAATATGTAAAGTGGTGATGAACTATGTCATGGATTTTTTGAGCATGTGATACTTATTTTGTAACTATCATGTAACTAATTCACATATAAGGTAGAGCTATGTAATAAATCGGAGTTAGAGTCCTATCAGAAGATGTTTTATTTAAGGTGTAGATGTCAGTTTTCTGTTAGAAGTCATGTATTTCAGTTATGTGAAGTGTCATAGGAGAATTCAATGGTCTATCCACCAGGAAGATCATCCTTGTTGTAAATAATGTCTATTTAAAGACAAAGCATCGAAGTAGTGAGGGGTTGGAGATTTTTTTCACCAAACTACTACTTTTATGTATTTGACTTATATCAGTAATACAAAGTGACTTTCTTCTTGACAGACCTAAGATTCTCATGAGGTTTTTAATGTCTTATTGATCTATATCTTTATGTTTATGACTTGCAGTATATTTCATCTCTATTACTCAGAATTCATAATTTTATGCTCTGACTTCCTTTAGTGATGAAATGACTTTGTTTTCCTATGTTTTGTGTGTGAATTTCCTTTGTTAAAGACCTCTATCTGCCTCATCTTCCATGTCAAGAAACCTTGCCACTGAAACTACTGATTTTTTACTCCATAAGCCCAATGGAAGCAAGCCTGCATTCTTTCAACCTGAAAAAAAGAAAATTACATTTCCCATAGAGCTAGCCATCTAGTACTATCATTATTAAATATCATAAAACCCCCTTGAGAGAGCCCTCTCAAACTAAAGAGGCTAAACTTCAATTAGAAGTGGTTTTAAATAGTTACATTGAGTTGTTTGATAAGAAGCCAATCAAGTACAATTTTGTGATAACACTGCCTATGCCTCTGTGTGTGCTAGCAACGTTCTGTCTTCTCTTTGTCAATCGCAGCAAGGCTTGGAATTAAACTATATTTTGCTCACCCTTGGTGAACACATCACGTCTGCTTTCTATCGCATTTCGATGTTTCACCGGTTTTACGTTATAATCCTCCTTTCCTCCTGCGATGTGATTTAACTAAAGAAATGCCTTACTTTTGGATTTGAAAACCTTTGGAGTTTACTTTCGAAACCACATCACATCCACCTGCAAATCGCAAATCAGGGATTTTATTATGAAAGACGGGAGGCAAGTGTTAAATAGTGCGAAGTGAAAAGTGTGACGGGCGGACAATGACATGGCAAGCAGAGGTGGGGCTAATCGCAAATTGCAAATCAATGGATTTGTTATGAGAAGTGGAAGGTAAGCTCTAAAAATTGTGAAGTACAAAGTTCGGGGAGAGGGAGGTGACGTGGCATGGATGGGTCCCATGGGTATCACAAATCGAAAATTGGTGGATTTAGTTTATGAGCGATGGAGGTAAAATTTAAAATTGTGAAGTGCGAAATGCGGGGAGAGGAAGGTTACGTGGAAAAGAGAGGTGGGCTCGCCTGCAACACGCGGATCGCAACCTTTAACACATTACTTAGTGCTAACCCTTTAAACGTGCGAAGTGCGATATGTGGCCGCTTCACATCGTAATTCGCAAGTTTAACCATATTTCAAACTTGTAACCTTTACCGAAAGCAATATGCGATACAATCTCCGCCGTCCATCTCTCTTTTTCAGTTCCGCGCTTTGATCCAGACCGTCTTTTTTCCCTTTGCGCCTCCTCCAAAACTCTTATGTTTCTAAGGGAAATATGCCATTTCTCTGCCTGTAGGAAATTAGTATGTTCTTCTCCACGGTGTAACCCTCCTGAGATTCTTCGGTGTTATCTCGCGATAGTCTCTCCTAAGCTTGCGAATGAGCCCAACCCGACTCTGACTGGTGTGCAATGCTTTGAATGCGCCCCTCGCTCCGACCTTTGAACTATTCTGCACGTGAATGAACCCGACTCGACCCAACTTCACATATCATCACGTAATGTTAATGTACCAACATATAAGTTAAAATTATTCTTTCTAACATATATGATTTTTTGGTGTTTTAAAAAAAAATTCAAAGGTAAATGCAAATGAGCCACAACACAGGGGTTGTCTGCTCTTCATGTTCTTTCTGAATCAACAACTTTATTAGTGTTGTAACTCCTCATACTTCTTTCTTCTTTATTTTATTTAAGGAGAGTTTTTATTCATATGCTACATGGTGTATGTGGTGCAATTGTAGCTTTTGAAGCTGGAGTTTAGGATCTTGGTGTAAGATGCCTAATGATTGTTG